>CANJKZ010000410.1:1517500-1661512 GCA_947471745.1 Closterium sp. Naga37s-1
CTGCTGCCGCCTCGGGAGTGCCGCGGCCTGGCGTTGTACTGAGGGATAGCGGTGCTGGGGGCAGTGCGGCACGGGGCAGCGGTCGTGTGTTCTCCCAGTATCCACCGTCCCAGGGTAAGTTTACAGGAGGTGGCGGTGCTGCAGAGGCGTCTGTTGGTGCCAAGTCAGAGCAGGGATTTGTGGGGCGTGCACTCCCTGCTGCTGGATCGGCAGAGGCAGCTGCGCCAGCAGCAGCAGCTGGAGCAGGAGCAGCTGTATCAGCTTTAGCAGCAGCAGCGGCAGGAGCAGGAGTAACAGGGCAAGCAGGGGTGGGTTTGCCAGTGCCAGTAGCACCGTCAGCACAGATAATGGCCCATCCATTAGCAGCTGCAGACAGGACTGCCTCTGGAGGGGCAGCAGCAGCAGCAGCAGCAGCAGCAGCAGGGGATGCTGCTGCAGGTGACGGGACACTGTCTGCAGTACCTCCAGGTGCAGCAGCAGCGCTAACAGCAGCGCCGCCACCGCCCCCCACTGCGCCGCCCCCTCCTATGCCCCCCCCACCTCCGCCTCCGTCCTCCCCACCGCCCTCGCCGCCCCCGCTCCCATCCTCCCCTCCCCCTTCCCCCCCTCCGCTCCCTCCTGGATCCCCTACAGACATGGATATGGAAATGAGTCCAGGGGGGGCGCAACCCCCTCCTTCCGCCTCTCCTCCCCCTCTGCCTCACCTCTCCGCCCCCCCTGCTCCATCTGCTCCTCCTCCTCCTCCGCCTGCCCTCCCTGCTGCTAGCGCTGCTCCCCCTGCAAGCCACCCAAGCAAGCCCTCGGGGCCACTCACAATGCCCCCGCCTCTTCAGCCGCCTCAGGCCCCGCTTCCCCTGGCGCCTCTGCCTTTCCCCCACATGAACCCGCCCCAGTTCCCGCCCCCCTTTGCCCATGGCATGCAGGGGGGACCTTCCGCCCCCCAGCAGCAATTCAGGGGAAATGGAAACTGGTTCCCCTGCCACTTTCCCCCACCTGCGCACGTGCAGCAAGGGCCGATGGGTGGAGGGGGGAGAGGCTTGGGCGAGGGAGCGGAAGGGATACGTGGGATGCAGGGGTTTGGAGGGATGGGCATGGGCGCTAGCGTAGGTGCTGGTGCTGCTGGTGTTTCTGCAGGGCAGCAGCAGCAGCAGCAGCAGCAGCAGCAGCAGCAGCAGCAGCAGCAGCAGCAGCAGCAGCAGCAGCAGCAGCAGCAGCAGCAGCAGCAGCAGCAGCAGCAGCAGCAGCAGCAGCAGCAGCAGCAGCAGCAGCAGCAGCAGCAGCAGCAGCAGCAGCAGCAGCAGCAGCAGCAGCAGCAGCAGCAGCAGCAGCAGCAGCAGCAGCAGCAGCAGCAGCAGCAGCAGCAGCAGCAGCAGCAGCAGCAGCAGCAGCAGCAGCAGCAGCAGCAGCAGCAGCAACAACAACAACAACAGCAACAACAGCAGCAACAGCAGCAGCAACAGCAGCAGCAGCAGCAGCAACAACAACAGCAGCAACAACAGCAGGAACAACAGCGGCAACAGCAACAGCAGCAACAACAGCAGGAACAACAGCGGCAGCAGCAACAGCAGCAGCCACCGCCACCATGGAAAATGTCACTACCACAGCCACAGCCACACCAGCAGCAGCAGCAGCAGCAGCAGCAGCAGCAGGATATGCGGATGGGGAAATCTAGGCAGGAGGGGAAGGAGGCGGAGAGGCCTGTAGGAGCAGGCAGATCGGTGGAGGGGGAACAGCAGTGGCAGGCACGGCACGCAGACAGCACAGACAGGCGAGGGGACGTCGAGAAGTTTGAAGGAGCGAGGGGCCAAGGGATTGGGAGGTCGGAGGCGAGGGAGGAAGTGCAAGGAAGTGGGGAAAGAGTGAAAGGCAGTATGGGGATGTCCAGGAGAGAGAGTGGGGAAGGGAGGGGGCCTGCGAGGGTAGCAGCAGGTGCGGTGCATGGCAATGCACCGTCTCCCCAGAAAACACTGCCCCCTCTCCTGGCCACCCCTGCCCTGAACCCCCTGCCTCCTTCGGCGTCAGGGTTGGCTGCTTCTGCTGCGACTGGCAGCGCTGCTGCTGCGATTGGCAGCGCTGCTGCTGCAGCAGCAGCAGTGGCTTCACAGAGGCAAGTAGCTGCGCCTGTAGCTTCTGAGGAATCGCCTGTGAAAACTCCGCTCACAGCAGTTTCCCACAAGGAGCAACAGCAACAGGCGCAGCAGCAGCAGCAGCAGCAGCAGCAGCAGCAGCAGCAGCAGCAGCAGGAGCGTGTGGAGGTGGCAGGGCGACTGGCAGGGCTGCAGGTGGGTGAGGGACGAGCATTGCGCGCACGAGAGGAGACAGGCACAGCAGCAGCATCAGAAGCACCAGCAGCAGCGGCACCAGGGGCTGCAGAGGAGGAGGGGCAGGAGAGGGGGGCGGGCAGTCAGGATGGGTTGCGTACTCCCAGGAGAGTGCGCTCTTTCACCCAGACGCCAGGAGCACTTGCTGCAGGTGGCTACTGGACCCCTTCGTCTCTAGCTGCCTAGTGCTGTGCTAGCTCCCTATCGCTCCCTGTGCTGTTTTGGATTTCACATTTCTGTATTCCTGCTTGCATCTCTGCATGGTAGGAGCTGCTGTGTGTCTCCTTTTGCAAACACGGACCCGATTTTCAATGCTTCTCCTGCATTCATGTCCATCCCATGCCCAGCTGTGCCCGCCAATTCACTCTTACCACTGTCCTCATCCATCCCGTTTTCGCCCCTCTCCTACTCCCCTCTTCCCCGCTCCCCACCCCCTCTCTCCCCATCTCTCTCCCAGCCTCCCCAAGGAGTTTCAACGCCCAACCACACCTATCCACCTCGCCAACCACGCCCTACACCCCATCCGCTCCCCCTCAGCTCTTCTCCCTCTCCCCCTTCACGCCTCTGCAAGCTGGGAAACCGTACAGCACCCAGGGCCCCCCTCAGTCCTTTACTACTCCAACTTCTGCTGCCGCAGCTGGATCAGCAGGTTCAGGAACGTCTGCTGCAGCAGCTACGGCTGCAGGAGCTGCTAGCGTTTCTGCTGGGGCTGCTGCTGCTGCTGCAACTGGCACTGCCCGCGCAGGTGATGCGTTGGCTTCTAGAGCTGGGCCTGCTGCAGCAGAAGCAGAAGCAGCAGCAGCAGCAGTGGGAGAGAGCGGCAGAGAGAGTAGCATGCAGGGGAGCGTGCAAGGGCAGCGCACGGAGAAGAGGGAGGAAAGCCTCAGCCAGGGGCCACAGGGGCAGGCGGAGGACAGGGTGGGTGCGAGTGGGGAGGAGATGCAGCGTGGAGGGTCACCGGAACGCAAGTCTGGCCTCATGGGCCCGCCTGCTGCTCCCTCTGCTCCTGCTAGTGCGCCGACTACCCCTGCAGCATCAAGAACCCTGTCTGGAACAACCCCTGTCAACACACCGATATCTGCCTCTGCAGTAGCAGCAGCAGCAGGTGCAGCAGGTGGTGCAGGGGTGAAGCGTTCTCCCGCGCAGCAAGGCCCGAGCCAGAGTCAGGGTCACCCGGTGTCACCACTCCCTCCTCCCGCCCGTCCCCCTCAAGCCTCCCCCATGACCGCTCCTCCCCCGCGCCGCACCTTCCGAAGCTCTTCCGGCTCTACTGGGGATGCTCCTGGTCATCACCGGTCTCTCTCGCCTTCCTTCCGCCCGTCTCTATCTCGCTCCTCGTCTGGCCACTCCTCTCCTCCTTCCGGCATGCCCCATTCTCCTCCCCACTTGCGCCGGTCGCCGAGTCACCCGCACATGCATGCGCATTCAAACCAGCGGGGGGCACATGGGCATTCTCACCCGCACCCACACTCGTTCGGGCTGGGACCAGCAGCAGCAGGGCACGGGGCAGGCATGGGTGGGGGGCCAGGAGAAGGGAGCATGCACACTGAGTGGAGAGGGGGGGGACCGGAGAGAGGAGGAGGTATGGAGCGAGGGTCGGGGATAGAGAGGGGCATGCCGCATGGATACCCCAACTCGCCTCCTCGCGGCGGGTTGCAGTTCAGCTGGCGGGTCCAGCCGTTGGCCGATGGGCCCCGCTCACATGGGTTTCCGCACCCGCATGGGCATGGGCCGGGACATGGTCCAGGCCATGGTCCAGCAGGATATGGGGATCGGCCACCTTCCCCTTCACGTTGTAAGTTGCTCTTTCCCTACTTGCTCCTTCTTTCAGTCACTCAATCTGTCTCGTTCGCCTCCTGTTCTCCACTGCTCTCTCTTCCCGTACCCCTACCCTCCGTCCCCTCCCCCACGCTTTCCCTTGTTCTCTTTTCGCCTCTTCCTGTCGCAATCTCTTTCTAGCCTGGTTGATGCAGCGCCTCTGATCTCGCCTGCCTCTCATTCCCGCATTCCTCTCCGTCCCATCCCATCCCTCCAGCCCCCCACCGGCGGCCTCCCCACCTGCACCGGGGGCCAGACAACCCCATCTCCTTCGCTGCTCCTCGCCATCACCCGCCGCCTCCCATGCACCCGCACCACCTGCCCTCGCAACCACCGCACCACCAGCAGCACCAGCAGCACCAGTTGCAGCAGCAGCAGCAGCAGCAGCAGCAGCAGCAGCAGCAGCAGCAGCAGCAGCAGCAGCAGCAGCAGCAGCAGCAGCAACAGCAGCGAGGGCAGCCGCCGTGGAACCCGTACTTGGGCATGGGTCCCCCACCCCCACCCCAGCACCACCACCAGATGCAGCCGCCGCCCATGCCTCCTTCCCCTCCGGACTCTCCCGGGCGGCAGTACCGCTGTGCTCCTGGTCCTGGTCCTGGCCCTGGTCCTGGTGCTGGTGCGGGTGCTCCCCCTGGCGGCATGGGCCAACGCCCCTCCTTCCGCCGGCCTGTTAGCTTCCGGCACCCGCCACCGCCGCAGCAGCAGCAGCCGCCGGCGCAGCAACAGCAGCAGCAGCCGCCGCCTCATTTCAACAGGTGGAGAACACACGGTCCCCCTTAGCTTGTGATGTGATCTTGTCCCCTGCCCCCTTGCATGGTACTGCTGTCCTTCCCACTCCTGCAATCCCTCTTGACCCCTGTCTGTCGCTCTCGTCGCTCCCCTCTCGTTCTACCTCACTTTTCCCCTTTCCCCCTTTCTGCACGTTTGGTACGCTCTCTTGCGTCCCACCTCTCAATTCCTTTCCCGCGCCCTCTCCCCTTGCACGTCTTTCCAGCCCTCACTCTTCTCTCTGAAAAGCATGACTTTGATGTGTCTAGTTGACGTGCCTACTGACAGGCATGTAGTGTGTCTAGTGTGGATTTGCCGAGTCATGGTAGGAGGGCGAGTGTGAGTGTGAGTGTGAATGCTGGGAGAATGGGAAGGAGAATGTGTGCACAATATGGGAGTGTAGACCAACAAAATCGGAACTTGTGTGTACAAGACATGAGCAAGCAACATTTTTTTTTCCAAGGTTTGGTTGAAACGCGTCGAACTTAGCGCAAGCTGAATGGTAACAAAACGCTCTTAGTACGTATCATAGACTGGGATTGGGAAGAATTGAAAGCTAACAGTACCCCTAGAAGCACATTGCAGCCCCCAGCAGCACACACCGTACCGTAGTATCGGTTGGAAGGAGGGAGGGTAGTAGGTATAATGTACAAGCAACGACTGATAGTGAGGCCATGCGGTGTCTACCCTGCCTGCCTGTCTACCACTTTCACACATGGTAATCATTAGGCACCTACAGTAAAAAGTGGTTGGGTAGTTTGGACTGGACAAGGTTGGATGAGGAGAGGCATGTTGTAGAGTAGGCAGATGAGGGTTACTGGTAGGTTAGCTTACATTGATGTGTGGTTGGAGGTTTTCCTGTAACTGTATGCTTGTCACGTACACATGATGCCCGCTAAGTACCCACAACTTTTTTCATCATTTGGGTGTTTAGTGAGCAACAGCTTTTTCGCCTGCTCGCCAACATTCGCCACGAGCAAAATCGGGTCTGTAGTGGGCAGGTGAAGAAATGTAACCAGCGCCTTCAAAATATCTCACGAATGGACAGATGCCAGCGTGATAAGCTGTATGTTCAACGGCTGCGATCAAAATATGGGCTTGTATCATGCGTGCAACTGGCTGGTACCAAATGCAATTGGGCAGGCTGTTGAATACGGGCAGACCAAATGTGCGTGCAACAGCTGAGCATCATGTGTAACTTCACTGGGAATGGGTGGGACCTGATTTCAGAGATTGTGGGATATTTGCTGTAGTGTGACAGACGTCCTCATGTGATTACGGTACTTGAAACAAAATTGGCATTTGCTGCATTCAGTCTCTTGACAGGTGATTATGTGTAATGAGGCAGCTTTCCTCTACAGTGTTCCCGAGTCAAGAACTTAACCCTGCTCAGTTCGTCACATACAGTGCTGAAGTTTGTGTCGAGGCTTGTGATGAAACTTTAGAGTGAAGATATATATATTCATAGATACATGCACTGCCACAGCCCTAGCTTCATACCATACACACCTTTCACGATGCCAAAACACAACCAGACTTCCTGCTGCCATGTGCTCACCTACTAACCATCCCAACACAGGTTCCACCAGAATCGTCCACCAGAATCGTCCATCTTCCTGACCTGCACACTGGCTCCTGCTCACCCCTACCCTGCACTCCACCAGAATCTCCGTGCGCATCCATCTCCGGAAGGGGCGGATGGAGCGCGCGCATACCACAAACCAGCTGAACACAAGCCGCTGCGCCTCGCACTGCTGCTGCTGTGGCACTACCTCAAGGGGCTGGCAGGGGGCATCCAGAAGGGGCGGATGGAGCGTGCGCGTACCACAAACCATCCGAACCCCAACTGCTGCACCTCGCACTGCTACTGCTGCTACGGCGCTACCTCAAGGGGCTGGCGGGGGGCATCCAGAAGGGGCGGATGGAGCGTGCGCGTACCACAAACCATCCGAACCCCAACTGCTGCACCTCGCACTGCTACTGCTGCTACGGCGCTACCTCAAGGGGCTGGCGGGGGGCATCCAGAAGGGGCGGATGGAGCGCGCGAGGGAGTACGGATCTGCCTCCCACTGCTGCACCGAGTCCCCCCCGTCGAGATCGTCTGCTAGGCGGAGTAGCTGGCGCTGCAGCAGCATCACGAGGAAGCGTGTCGCTGTGGTGGCGGCTCCTGGCAGCGCACTGAACATGAGGGGCGCTGCTTCCCGGAAGAAGGAGAGAGCTTCTGAAAGATGGGAATCATGGCAGGGGGAGAGGGAGAGGAGGGCAGAAGTGGGTTGAGTATTTGGAGGAGCAAGGATGACGAGAGCGGAGCACGAAGAGCATTTGGAGCGGCGAGGTACACAGGTGAAAGGCAGCAGTGCAGAAAGGGGATGAGACGCGAGCGCACAGGATGACGAGAGGCAGTGAGTGGACACTGTGCAGAGCAGCAGTGAGCATAGCAAAGCAACGCACCTGCAGGCGAGGACGGCCCTCCAACGGGCTCCATGCTTCTGAGCTGCGGGGCCAGCAGCGTCCACAGCCGCCGCAGGGTCCCCAGCGCCTCCACATCGTCATCTGACAGGCTGGCCGTGCGCCAGTCCCCGCTCACCATGCCCAGGATTGCCCCTGGGAGGAGGAGAGGCAGGGGGTAGGTGCCCGGCTGCTGCAGCTGCGCTGGCACTGGGAGGAGCGTGCGCGCGACGAGTGCGGACCAGAGCGCTGCTAGGGCCTCTCGTGACATGGCGTCCACTGTGCGCGCCATCTGGGGGAGGTGGGGGGGGAAGAGTGGGGTAAGAGGGGGGGAGTGGAGGCGAACGGGTGGAAGGGGAAAAGGGAAGGTTGAGAGGAGGCATGAGGGATGACGTGCAAAGAGCAAAACGGTGTGAGAGAGCGCAACAGAGAGAGCGAGTGAAAGAGCAGAGCAGAGAAAGCGAGGGGGGCAAGGCTGACCTCTGTGAGTACAAGCTCCTGCACGTAGCTGCCCTCTGGTGCCAGTACGGTCTGCACCACCTCCCATGCCACTGGATCCACCACACCTGCACCCTCATCCACCCCCGGCCATGCCACCGCTCCTGCTGCTGCTGCTGCTGCTGCTGCTGCTGCTTGCATTGCACCCACACCCTCTCTCCTCCCTGCCGCTGCCATGGCAACAGCCGGCCTGAAATCCCCAGTGCTTTCAGCATCACCCGAGCCCTCAGCAGAACCACCAGCGGCAGCTGTGGCATCATCGGGAGTGGTGGCGCCGGCGGCAGCAGCAGAGGCGATGGCGTCGACAGCTACGGCATCGAGGTGCGGGGAGGCGGAGGGGGACGTGGCCATGAGGTGGCGGAAGGAGAGGAAGTTCTGTGTGAGCTCCTCCACCCGTGCCACGTCCAGGCGGTCCCCTGACCCGTATAGGAAGTCCCTTAGCACTGCACGGGCGCGCGGACTGGGGGTGGGGAAGGGGACGAAGGCAATGGGCGGGGAAGGGGTGAGGGAACAAAGAAGAGAAGGTAAGGCAAGGGGAGGTTAGGGGAAGTGAGAGAGAAGAGGGGACAGAGAAAGTACATGCGTCACAAAAGGAACAAACAGCATTGAGCGAAGCACACACACACAACCCTCCCCACGCACCCGCGCCCCAAACCACAGCCCCTCGCCCCATAGACACTCACGAGTCGTCAGTGAGCAGGCGCTTGGCAATGTACGGGTAGCACTCCTGCAGCGTGGAGTAGCTCGGATCCCGGTCCAGCCCAATCCCCTCCAGCGTGCCAAACGCGCGCAGAATCAGCGCAAAGTAACTCGGAATCACGAACACATAGTCCTGCGCCATGGACGAGAGATCCTCTGCCACCTGCCCGAAGTTGATGTTGCGCGCACCGCCTCCCTGGGTAATCTGAGACATGACGCGGGCTAGCTGCGGGACGACGGACTTGGTCTTCTCCTCGTCGACCAGGTCCGGGGGGACGAAGCCCAGGACCACGAGGTCTTGCGCTACTCGCTCGTAGTCCGCGCTGAGCAGGTGCGAGATGTAGGAGACGAGTGCGTAGCGCTGAGGCTCTGTGACCTGTGGGGGCAGGGAGGGAGGTTGGGAGGGAGGGGTGCGGAGGGAGAGCAGAGAGAGCAGAAAGGGAGAGAGGTTGATGGTGGGAATGTTTGAAGGCGAGGAGAAGTGGGGGTAGTTAGGATGGGTGGGTGGTCAGCAAGAGGAAGAGTTGAGGGCGGGGGGCGCCAAGGGGAGTGCGAGAGAGGGACCCCCTAAACCCCACCCTCCACACTGACTTCCCTCCTCTGCCTCACCCCTCTCCGTACCTCCACATCCCTCCACATCCCTCCACATCCCAGCTTGGCCCCTCCCAAGCACCGCTCATGCCCCCCTGCACATCGCGCCATTCTGTCATGGATCCGAAGTCCAGGATGCACAGCATGCCGTCGGCGGTTCTGAGAAGGTTAGTGACGCGCCTCACAGATCCCAAGCGCAGAGACACAACCGCACTTTGCAGCCCCTCTCTGCCACGCACCTCAGTCATGAATCCAAAGTCAAGAATGCACAGCTTGCCATCGGCGGTTCTGAGGAGGTTCCCCGGGTGCGGGTCGGCGTGCAGGAAGCCAGTCTCAAGCAGCTGGATGAGGTAGCAGTTGAGCGCCAGGGTCACCAGGCTGCTCACGTCCGCCGTCTCTGCGTCTGACAGCTTCTCGCCTTGCACCCACTCTGTTGTGAGCACCTGAGGTAGGAGGAAGGCGTGGATGAGGGAGGAGGGAGGGGAGACGGGGGGGGGCCGGGGTGGGGAAAAGGGGGGGGGGGGGGGTTGTGATGTGTGAGGTGAAGTGAAGTGAATGGTGCATGTGTGTCGGAAAACTAGGGCGGATGAACGAAACGGAGCAAGGTAAGGGTAAGCGAGGTCCATGTATGTCAGTAGTCTCCTCCTGCACCCATCCCATCCCAACCCTGCATGGGTGCCTGAGCGTTCATATGCACCCATCAGTTACAGCATCATCATACTCGCCCGCTCATCCATCTATCCATCTGTCTATCCATTGATCCGGCCGCTCAGCCACGTACGCGAGTGCTGGTGAGATCTGTGAGAACACGTGGCACCACAACGTTGCGCAGCCTCTGCATGTCCTCTCGGAAGCGCGTTGCATTCGCGCCCTGGCGGATGGGGTTGCGGATGAGGGGGACACGAAGAGAGAGGGGAGAGGGGGTGAGGGAGTGGGGAGGGAAGCGTGGTGGTCACACGAGCAACGCACACGAGAGGAAGAAAACGGGGAGGTGCAATTCTGCTCACTAGGAGAGAGACGGGTGGGAAAGGCAGGAAGGGTGAGAGGTGTGAGGAGTCGGGGGGGAGGCAAGCAACGGCAGGCCCAACGCGCATTGCAAGCAAGCAGCAGCAAAGCACGCGTACCGCGCCCCCGCGTCTCGTCCCCCCCGCTCACCTCCTTCTGGTAGTCCAGCTCGTCCCAGAAGCGGCTCGAGAACGAGTCCAGAACTTCCGCTAGGTCCGTGTGCACGCCGGGGATGGCGGAGGCCACCTGCGCGAGCGCGCGCAGCAGCAGCAGGTCGCAGCAGATGTCCTCGCGCACCTCCGGCCGCTGCACCTTCACCGCCACGTCCTCCCCCGTTGCGCGCACGCGCGCGCGGTACACTTGCCCCAGCGACGCCGCCGCAACGGGCTTATCCAGGCCGTCGAACACCTCCTCCGCCGGACGACCGAGATCGTCCGATATGATCCGGCGCGCGTCGGCGGAGGGGAAGGAGGGCACGCGGTCTTGCAAGGTCTGAAGCTGCTCGATATAAGCGGGGGGCATGATATCGGGGCGGATACTCAGCGCCTGGCCTATCTTAATCGCCGTGGGGCCTAGCCGCGTGATTAACTCCATGGTCTGCTGCGCGCGCAGCTGCTCGTTCTGCTTCCCCTCCCCGCGCGCGTAGTCCAGCGCCAACCCCGCGAGTACTTCCGAGCACTGCGCCGCCACCCACACGGCGCGCGCAACCACCCGCGCGGGGCGCAGCTTGAAATACGCCGCAATTGCCTCCGGGTCGTACGTGGACGGAATCTCCTTGCCCTTTTCTCGCGCGTCGCTCACTGCCTCCACCACCGCTTTCACGAGCAGCGCCGCGAGGCCCGCCGCGATCGCCGCCGCGGTCGGCGCGACGATCGGCTTGGCGGCGAAGGAGGAGACGAGGGAGGAAGCGGAGGAGGCGAGGGAAGAGGCGAGGTAAGTTGCGAGGCGCGCCGCGGTGGTGGGGAGAAAGGCGGGATCGGCGGAGGCCTGCGCCAAGGCGGAGTCGACCGACACGCGCAACGAGGATGTGAGATGATCCGAGCTCTGCGCGGCGCGGGAAACAACGTGACGGAGAGAGAGGAGAAGAGGCGCGGATTAGGAGGTGGAGACGGATGTATTCTGAGAGGGTGACAGAGGGGGTAACCAACAGATACAAGGCATTTGCACGAAGGCTTAGAGAAAGAACATAGGGTCTTACCTGTAACAGCGCAGAGGACGCCTCGCCGAGGCGCGTTAGGCCAGGAGAGCTCGCGATAGTTGTTCCTGAAAATGCGCTCACGGCGGCACCTGCCGATGCGCCCGCCTGACCCACCCCACCCGCAGCTGCCGCTATAGCTTGCTGCACTGCCGCTGCCCCAGCCTGCCCCTGCTCCTGAATCGCACGGCCGAGATCAGGTCCCGCCTGAATCGCGCTGGCTGGACCGCTCGCAGCGGCGGATGCGGCGACGGTTGCGGCGTCGATCGGGGATTGCTCTACGATGTTTTGAACCCAGCTGGCTACCGCTGCTGCGAACGAATTTGCCTGTTCCGCAGCCGCGTTCGCAGCACCAGCAGCGTCAGGCAAGCGAATTCCCTGAAGCGCCTGAGTACTTGACGCTACGCCTGAAGTTACGCCTCCTGTTGCATCTGTGAGGAGCTTAAGTAGCGTTGGCGCTGCCTCAGCCGCTGCTGGTGCAGGATCGGCAAGGCCGGAAACTATAGCTGCTACGAGAGCAGCTGCAGCTGTAGGGGCTACAGCCGCTGGGGAAGCAGCGGCAGAGGCAGGAGAAGAGGGCAGACGTGCGGAGGGAGGTGAGGAAGCCGAAGGAGCGCGGGACGTGGGAGCATCGTCGGACCCGGGAAGCGGAGACCGTGATGCGTGAGGCTGAAATGCCTTGCTTGTAGCGCCATGTCCGGGAGTTTGGCGCGCGGAACGAGCCTTTGTGCGCGCAACGTCGCGAGCCAGCCAAGAGGAACTGGGCGCGCGCGAAATGGGAAAGCCGCCTGCGCGGAGGGGTTGCGACGCGGTGCGCGTGCAGCGTCTTTGCCGCGGCCGTCCAGACTGGGCCAACGCTGGAAGTGTCAGCGCCTGATCAAGCGACAGGCCTAGAGGGGCCATAACGGCTCGAGATAAGAGAATAAAGAATTAGGCGCTTGAACGCGGTTTGAGCGGAAAATGCTCTGAGGCGGGCGCGGCGAGTGTGAGAACGAGCGGGGTCCAGACAAACTAAGTGCTCGGCCCTCGGAAGTGCAGGTACTCCTCGAAACTGCAGCATGCAAATGAGGAAGCACTTAGCCGCTGAGATGATGATGTTTCTCTACTGACCTGACCAGCTCTTGAATTGTCCTCGCGACTGGTGCATGAAGCTGAGGTGGATTGAAGGTACAGTATGGTGGTTCCTTCCTCCCTCACTCTGATGTTGAAGAAACCTAGGCGGAACGAGCGGCTAGCAACACCCCACAAAGCACTGCCCGGATCAAAAAGTGAATATTTCTGGCAGCGCCTTTGGAAGATGTGCCCGCAGGAATGGGGAGGTGGCAACGCTGGTGGAAGAGCCTTGGGAACACAAACTTTAAGCCTCCGAGCCTGATTGGCTGAGACCACGGCCTATGGTGTGGATGGAAGCAGAGGCCGTCAGAGGAAGCCAAGAGATGGACTTGAGAGATCGTATTTACATTGGGAGAAGCTCAGGTGTCGTTTCTACTATTTCACGATTGTGCCTGCGACGAGTGGTATCTGGGCGATGTGTTTCCAAAACCTGGCCGACGGTTAGAAAGCAATTTCCTAATCGCGTGGTTCGTGGGTAGCCCGCTACAACAGAAATTCATAACGTTCGCGCTGAGAAACCTGACACTAAGGTGCTCTAGCGTCTAATTTGTTTAGTTCTTCCTTTTCGGCCGTCACTCGTCCTTCACCTTGATAGATCGCAAGTGTCGCGAGGTCTGGGCACACCTTTCCTGTAAAACTCGCTTGAGCGGGTCTTTAGGGATGCTGGATTCTTAGACCTGTGTAACCTTGTTTCTGGGAATGCGATCTTGACCATGTGGGAATGGGACAGAGCAGATGGAACCACGTACTCACCTTCGATAAACCAACGGGTTTGATTTGAAGTGACACGCCGCCAAGCATCTGACGACGAGACATCCCCCGACAGATTTTCTCGTCTCCCCTGGAGGAACAACAAGGCAGGGAAGGGAGCAAATCGTGGCCTTGGTGATGACGCGTGGCGTCAGGAATTGCATACTGGTGTGTTGTGGTGTGACAGCATTCCCAGACAATGCGCCAATCTCTTGAAGCGAACAGAGTGTGGATGGTTTATGAGCTGTAGAAATAGCGCAGCCAATATATTCTATTCTTTACATTTATTTTGTGAAACCTATAATACAAGGCATGCTGCAATATTCACAAATGCGTGTTAGTCTCGTCGTCAATATGATGCTTCACCCAGTATACACCACACTTATTAAAACATTGCCATTTACTAATTTTCTGTAATACGGTAGGCTGACTGCATAAATGTTATGAAAAGCTCTAACGACCAGCAGAGTGAGTGCTTTGAGGAAAGCTTGTCCACAGGTATATTGGTTGACTTGGTAAAGGAATACGATAAGCCACCAAGGAGAGTCTTTTTTTGCCATGTCCAAACGACAAATTTAACTCAACCCCACCCTTTTATTGAACGTGGATTACAAGTCAATCTTGCCTATTTGCAGCTATCCTTATGCTCTGCTCACCAGCAAAACCTTCCCTTATGGTACCTCCCCTGGCCCATTCCCCCCAAAGCACATCTCTCCACTGAACCTTTGGTTGAGCTGGAAATAGCACCTGCAGCCTAGGGTCGGGAAAGGCGAGCCACGAGCAGTAGAGCACCGCAGCAGCAACGACCCCAGCAAAGGACATGAGCACAAGGGCGCCAAAATACTTGGGATCATGGAAGACTATGGCGAGGGAGAGCATCGCGAGCTCTGCTAGGCTGCTAAGGGCCATCTCCGTAGTCCCAAACAGGTTGGCTGATGCTGCTGGCACAGCCTGAATGATTTGACATCCAACGATTTGGTACACCCCCTGGCCGATGCGAGAGAGCACCTGCCATACAATTCAGTGGCATAAAAAAAGAGTGTTCCTTCGCACCTAGAGCGTGCTTGGTATGGCAGAAACTAAGACTCGATACATACGAAGCATGGTGCAGCAAGAAGCATGTCTGGACGAGACTTAAAATCCGCCTTACTGGTAAGTAGCTCTTATTGGGCAGACTCACCAGAAGCACGAGGAAGAGCATGAGCAGGCCTTGGTAAAGAAAGCGAGGGCAGAGAGGGAGAGAGGAGAAGTCGAGCACGGAGAGGGCGAGCATGGTGGCCTGGAAGAGCAGCGCGATGCTGCCCGCCTGGCGTGAGTGAGTGATATGGGGGAGCAGTGAGGAGGGGATGAGAGTGAAAGAGAAGAGGGAGGATTGAGCTGATAGAAGATGTAGGAGAAGGACCATTCTCTCCCCCGTCGCATCTCATTGCCCATGAGTAGCTAATGACCATTGAATTTCAAATTGCAGCTTTATGACTCCTCCACACCCGTCGCATCCCACCAGTGGCATCCCAGCGCACCTGCAGAATCCCGAGGCGAGCCACGAGTGCAGGCGACACGAAGGATGCAGCGAAGCCCATGGCCGCACCGGCGCTGCTGAACACGCCTATCATCCCCATGCCCACACCTGCAGGCACTCACTCACACGAGGCAAGGCACAGATAAGTCGCACCCACAAGTGGGAGGTAACAGATTGCAGCATAGAAATTTGGCACTGATAAAGGGAGGAGGGGATGGAGCGATGAGCGTGGTGGGAGGGGCAGAGGAACGGACCGTGGTGGAAGAGGAAGGAGGTCATGAGTACCCCGGGTGCCAACACAGCATTGAAGCACAGCAGCACGTACGCCATGCTCGCAGGCATCACCGCCTCCTGCGTAAAGACTCTCCACCCCTTCCCCGCTGCTCTCCCCACTGCTGATATTGCTGCTCCTGCCGCTGCTCCCACTGGCAAAAATGACACTGCTACAGCGTGTGTGTATCTCCAGAGAATCCCCTCCGCTGGTGAAACACTGGGCGAGAGTGCGGCGGTTGCTGTGACACGGGCTGGACTGGCTAGTGGAATGGGTGTGATGTTGCATGCGAATTCTGCCCTCTGCATTATGGCCGGTGAGAGCTCTAGCCGTGCTGGTTCCTTGCTTGGTACTGTGCTTGCTGCAGCATCCACCACGCGAGAAGCTGCACTCATCGGTACAGGAAAGAATGCCCCCCCTTGCACGGACTCAGCCGAGACTAGAGGTCCTTCTTCCAAGGCAGCAAGAGAAGACGAAACACCAGTAGCACCACCCGAAGTGCCAAAAGCAACAGCTGCAGAAGTCGCAGAAGCAGGCGGTACAGCCGCAACATCAGTATCCTCGTCAGGAGTAGCAGCAGTCGCTGCAGGCACCAATCTTTCTGTGGATGGAGCGACCTCAAGGGGAATACTCTGGCTGAGGGCTGCATGCGAGAGGTGGTTTGTGAGAGCAGTCAGCGCAAGCTGCACAGGTGACAAGGGTACAGGAGTTTGGGAAGGAGAATGGGAGAGAGAGAGGAAGGGAAGGGAGGGGAGTGCTTGAATGATGGGAAAACATGGAGAGGATTGTAAATAAGCAGGGCGGAGGGGGAGCGGGCGAGGGAAATGAAGGTGACAGGGGAATAAAGAAGGGAGTAAAGAGTGGATTGCAGACATGGTGAGGTGAACAACGAGAATAGGGTTTGGGGAGTAAATTGAAGGCGATTTTTGGATAAGAGGTGTAAAGGTGAACGCAGGGAAAGGGAAGGAAGAAAAGGCGAAGCGCATGGATCACATATGGAAGATAAAGTCAGAGGTACGAGTGACAGCGGAATGAAGTGCCGGCAGCAGAACATAGAATAGAGAGTGTAGCAGAGCAGGACATGCGTGGCAGAAGCAAGGAGGCATACAAGAGCCGGGATGGAGAGGGCAGCGAGAGCAAGGCATGCTCTGACACACACTAGCGGCCCATAGGTGGAGATGAGGGCCCCAAAGATGAATGCCCCTGCCACCTGCAGAAGGGGATGGCGAGCGGTGAGTGGGGGAAACGAAAGGGACAGATGTGAGGGTGGTAAATGGCTAGCGAGAAGGGAGAGCAGAAAGGGGGATGCGCAACCTTGTCAAGGATATATGAATTAGAAAAGAAGAGAGTATAGGCCATTTGACACAAGAGGCAGAAGAATCAGAAATCGAGCAAGAAGACAGCGCAACGTGCATGCATGATGTGTGCAGCAGAGGCGAGCGGGTGAGGCACATGCCATGAACAGACTGCACAGCTTTCCTTACTCACCTCGCACAAGAGCTCAACCCTCCCTAGGGTCGCCATGGCTGTCGCCATGAGCACTGGCCGATCCTCTCCCACCAGCTGAACCGTGTGCAGGGTGGAGTGGAAAGACAACAAGGGCGTTTGTGAGGCACCATGCATGCATATGCCCACGTAACAAGGTACACACGTACGCACGTACCCTTGCCCCCATGCGTGTAAGTGATGCAATACGCTATTGTCAGCGAGCGCAATACAGCTTACCTACGCCTAGCCTACTGTACGCACGCACGCAGCATCTAGTAATAGCATCACCAATGACAAGCCCTCCATGTTGTACCAGTAAATAAACTCAAAGTTATCCGGCGAGCAAATTTCAAGCGCATGACCGTTCCTATGCTAGCGAACTCGGTCACTTAGCCATGCGCTACTGGCACTCATACTCCCATGCTCCCATGCTTTCATGCTCCCATGCTCGCGTCCTAACATCCTCCCATGCTCCCATCTGCGAATGCTCACATGCTCACATGCACCCACGCAATCATGCACCCATGCTCCCGTGGTCCCACAAGGGCCCACAATAGAGAGGGCAGGGCACGCACGACAAGCACCCAGTCGATCTCCACAGCCATGCCTGTGGCTGTCCTTGGGCATGTCTGTACTCGCTCGGATCTAATACACGGACCACTTGAGAGAGGGCAGGGCACGCACCACAAGCACCCAGTCGATCTCCACAGCCACGCCTGTGGCCAGACCCATGAGTCGCTCCACCGCACCCGCCACCACCACCACCACGAACCACCCCTGCTGCAGCACCGCTGCTGCCGGCAGCGCACACAGCGCTGACGTGCCGGCTGTACCGGCAAGAGCTGCTGCTGCGGCGTTAGGGAAGGCGAGGCGCAGCGCGTGCATGGTGGCTGCTGCTCCCACCATGATGGCCGTGGACTGGACGCAGGGGAGGCAAGAGAGATGCCGCATGGGCAAGAGAGATGCCGCATGGGCAAGAGAGATGCCGCATGGGCAAGAGCGGGGAGAAGTGAGGAGGGCGTTGGGGAGACAAGAGAGTTGCCGCACGCACGGGCAAGAGCGGGGAGGAGAGGTGAGAAGCACGTTAGGGAGACTGGAAGGCATGGGGACTATACGGCTGAAAACCAGGAGAGACAATGGACGGGGAAAGAGAAGGGTGCAGCGCGGTGCGGGAGGAAGGGTGTTGCTGTGGGGCCGGGCGTGCGATGAGCTGACCTGAGTGACGAGGATGGTTGTAAGAGCGGGCACCCTGGAAGCCGAGTCCAATAGGTCGCCCACTAGTGGCGCCGCCACACATGCCACTAGCTGCACGTTGCAGGAGACGTGGGGGAGGGGTGAGGGAGGAGAATGGCGCTGGTGAAAAAGTGTGGGAAAAGAGGTATATTTTAAGTAGCACACAGCAGGGTAGCCGAACGACCATCTAAACCTCAAATCTGGGCACTGGGTGGGGAGACATGGGCAATTGTGAGGGCTTGTCCGTCCATGCTGCGGCCTGCATATGTGTGCGCATGAAATTCGTACATGTGTAGTATATGCATGTCAAGCATGAGTGCATGTGCTCACCTGGCTCACGAATCTCGCGACAGCCACCGGCAGTATCGAGTGGTGCAATAACGCGAGCGAAGCTGTCCCGGCAAACCGCCACGACTGCTCACTAAAGCAGTTGACGACGAATGTCAAGTACAGGGCTGCAGAGCAGGGAGGAGGCGGACGTTGGGAGGCAGGAGGAGGGGGCGGAGAAGGGAAATGGAGTCGGGAGCTGCACGGCCTCCCACACAGCGACACCTGAGGTGTCGCCCTTTCCTTCTCAGGGAGAAAGGCAAGGAGGGCATGGTGCATGCAGGACAGACTCAGTCGGATCGATCGGAGGGAGAGAAGATAGAAGGTTGAGAGTGGTGCTACAACTGTCAAAGGCTTCATTTGCATGACTACTAGTAAGACTGGTGAAAACTTGGGAGCTTGTGAACGGCGGACCCACACACGCCTGGCAGGGCAATCCACAGAACCTGCCTTGACGTTTGAAGCAGCCGGAAGGAAGGTGGTCGCGTTTTATTTGCGGGGACGGTGACATGAAAAGCTAGAAGAACATGAAGGCTCGAGGAGGAAAGGGACAAGAAACTCCGTGGTGGAGTGGACAGGCCTGTCTCTCGGGACATGGGTGTGTGAGGCCTGGCGGGGAGCGTGGGAGGGCGGAGGTAAGCGAGGAGAAAAATGGTCGCTCAACGCACCATGCAAAGCAGCGGGATGGGCAGGGCGAGCAGGTGATGCCTCTTCCTCTTCAGGAAATGATTCTCCCGCATCCTCAGGATGCTCCTTGCCCCGCTCCGCCCCGTCCTCTGCTGCCAGGCCGCCTGAATAGCCACTGTCATTACTGGTATCACTGTCACTGTCACTGCTGCTGCCGTCACAATCGATCCCAATGTCTTTGCCTGCGCTGAGGCTGCTCAAGCTGCTGACGCTGCTGCTCCTGCTGCTATGCGCCCAACGGCCCTCGCTCAACAGCTGAGAGGTGTCAGATACATCATGGGTAGTAACTACGACTTGGAACATCTCACAAGATACTGAGGTCTCCATCTCGTCAATCTTTTGCGGCTGATTAGAGAGAAATGACCTAAGAAAAGTACTCTGTCGAATCCGAGATTGAAACATCCTAGTTCACTCAGAACAGGCCGTTTTGGCCAGCATGGTGTGATTCTTGCCGCTTGGTGGAGTGAATCAACGCTCGAGTAACAAGCACGGGAACCAACTCCGAGCAAGAGGGCCATCAGATATCCCCAGGGCCGACGCTCAGCGGCAGTGCCGGGTTTACTGCACCGCGGTGGCGGTCTAAAAGGACGCGGCACCTGTTTTCATTCTACAAGGATCGTGGCCTCACATCGATCCTGGCATATCGATCGGCACACCGATGTGCCCACACTGCAATTTTGCAGTGGGGTAGACACATCGAGCATTAGGTGCCAGGTTCGAAAATGCAGGCTCGGGAGGTTGGAGCTGCCATTACACTTAAACGCGCAGCCAATCAGGGCAGAGCGTGGATGGTCGTGCAGCAATTCCATTCGCAGCGACTCAAGAATTTTTGGCCTGCGACCGAGGGCGACGCCGATCGATCGAGGCTGTCACCTGTGGCGCGATATGCTCTCCCGCCAACCCTAACACATGCACCACGGCACATCGATCGTGCGAGCTGCAGGTGCCACCAATTTGGGTACCCGTTTACTGTACCTTCTCGACGTTCAGCGAAAAACGGCTACCAAGCATTGGCGATGTCGCCAATATACTGTACAAGCGGCACATCGATCCCCTCCCACGATCGATCCTGGCAAAATGAAAACAGGTGCCGCGTCCTAAGACCGACGTTGCAATGCATACAGTAGCACAGTGTCCTCGTTTCGCGTCGCGACGCAATCATCATCCGCTGATCGACCTCTGCCATGATTGGGGCTTCTATGAGTATCTCTCACGAAATCAAGCGCTCAATTTCACACCACACAGAAATAACAGGGTACAGCACTACACGCATGCTGGACACAGGTACTGAAGTGCATTCCTCATCTCAACGACGCGTGGCGTGCGGTGTGGAGAGATCCTGTCCTCAACAACCTAATCTGTGTTCTCCAGCCGTGGCCCACAACCTAGAACATTCAGAGAGCTTCGAACATAAATTGCTAGAATACAAATTAAGGGTGCAATGAATCTAAGTAGCGAGAATTGCACTAAGGTGTCAAACGAGTACAAAGATGTGAGCGAAGGCATGAGCGAACATTTATACGCGAAACATGCAAACGGTAACGCGGTGCGTGCGAGCTAGCTAGTGCTACGCTGGCAGCGAGGCTCGGGCTAGTCCCGAAGCGTAGGCCGACACGGCCGGGCCAGCAGTGCAAGGTTTGGCAAAACAGTGCGCGCGAAGTTGGCGAAGTCCCGTTAACAGTAACGGGCGAACAACGGCTGTTGCTGTACGCGATGTAGTCGGGCTCCGTAAGGAATGCCGAGAAAATTCCTTACACTACCCCCCCCCCCCCCCCCCTCAAGAAGCCCCCTCCGCTACGCGAGTGCATGTATATCGCGGAATCCCCGGCTCCTCAGGTACACTTGCAGGGCAGGGTGGTTTTCAATGTTGGCCAGGGGCACCCACCTATCTTCAGTTGGCGTGCGGTCCTTCCAGCGAACGAGGAATTCAATCCTCCTGATTCCCGTGGGGTGGCGAATCCGATGACTCAGAATTTTTTCGGGTTCGATGATCGGCTCTGATGTACGGCGAGTCATGGATGGCGGGCGGTGGCGAGGCAGTTGGCTTGTGGTTGGGATGTATGGGCGAAGCAAGCTGACATGGAACGAAGGGCTGATGTACCAGTCGGTCGGTAATAGTAGGTGCGCGGTTACTGGCGTGATCATGTGGCTGGTTTGGAATGGGCCACAGTAGCGCGGTCGAAGTTTTGGTACGTCGGGCAGTCGCAGATTTTGCGTGTCGAGCAGTACGTAATCCCCTGACTGGTATGTGACTGGGCGGCGGTGGCGGTCAGCGTTGCGCTTAGCAATGACGTTTGCTTTTTTAATTGCTTCTGCGGCTCTGGTGCGGGCAGCTTGCAGAATTTCGGCGAATTGCTGTGCGCGTGGTGTTGGGTTGTCCGGACTCGGCGTCATGGGCACTGTAGGATTTTGCCCGTAGTTCAGGTAGAAGGGGGACTGTTGCGTCGTCGCTGACGTGGCGTTGTTGTACGCGAACTCGATCAGCGGCAGCTGCTGCTCCCAAGTCGTGGGGTCGTTGCATGTGGCACGAATCAACTGCTCCATCGTCTGATTTGTCCGCTCCGTTTGACCGTCGGTCTCGGGGTGGTACGACGAACTGAACTGCAGCCTGGTTCCGAACTGCTCCCAGAGGTTCTTCCAGAAGTTGGTGGTGAACTTCGTGTCCCTGTCGCTGATAATCGCTGCTGGTATCCCGTGCAGGCGAACAACGGCTGCGATGAACAGACGAGCCGTCTCCTCGGCTGAGATCGACTTTTTGCACGCAGCGAAGTGTGCCATCTTCGTCAACCTGTCAACGACGACCATCACCGCGTCGTTACCCCCAGGGTTCGAAGGTAACCCTGTGACGAAGTCCATGGTAACCTGCTGCCAGGCGCGCTCGAGCGGTGGTATCGGCTGCAATTGACCCGCCTTCCGCTTCCTCGAGCTCTTCATCACCTGACACGTGGGGCACGAGCCCACGTGCTGCTGCACGTCGGTCAACAGCTCCGGCCAGTAGTAATACCGCTGCAGTTGCTGTCGCGTTTTTTCTACCCCAAAATGTCCCGAGGTAATTCCGTCGTGTGCCTCCTGCAGTAGCAGCTCCCTCAGTAGTGAGTACGCGGGTACCCAGATGCGGTTGGTGCCTGTTTTTACGTAATAAACTCCTTTAGCTTCTGCCAGTTGCTGTGAATTTCCGGCCGTGAAAAACGGGTCGGTGCGGTATCCGTGGGTGAATAGGCCTGTTAACAGCGGGTTGGTTTGGGCGAGTAGGATGGCATGGAGTTGGGCGGTAGGGCGAGTGAGTGCGTCGGCGATGTTGGAGGCGCCTTTCTTGTACGTAACCGTGTAGTGGAAGTTGGACTCGAGGTAGTCCAACCAGCGGATCTGTCGCGAAATTGAGATGTGGTTGGGCGCGTAGGTACTGTAGTGATCGGTGGTCTGTCCGTACTGTCACGTCGGCGCCCGTCAGGTAACACCGCCAAACCTTGAACGCGTGCACGATCGCCAACATTCCGCGGTCGTGTATCGGGTAGTTGCGTTCGGGCGGGTGCAGCTTGCGGGACTCGTACGCGATTGGCTGGAGGCCGTTCCCGAAGTCCTGCAACAGTACTGCTCCCACAGTGATGTCACTTGCGTCACTGACGAGCTCGAACGGACGGTGTGGATCTGCGATGTGAAGCACGGGCGGTGAGCACAAAATGTTTTTGAGGGCCGAGAAGGCAGCTTGCTTTTTCTCCCCCCACTTGTACTCAACCCCCTTCCTCAGCAGGTCTGTCAGCGGGGCAGTCAGCTTCGCCATGTCGGGGGCGAACCGGCGCACGTAGTTGACGAACCCCAAAAAACTCTGCAACTCGGCCAAGTTGGTCGGCGCGTGCCATGCTTGAATCGTCGCAATTTTCTTCGGGTCTATTTCCACTCCTGCAGCTGAAATAACGTGTCCCAAAAATTCCAGGCGGTCCTGTAAAAACTCACACTTAGACGCTTTTGTCAGTAGGCAGTTCTCACTCAGTATTTTAGAAACTGCTTCGATGTCCTGTAAGTGCTGTGCTCTGTTAGGGCTGTAGATTAGTATGTCGTCCAGGTATACGATGACGCACTTATCTAAGAGCGGGCGGAAAGCTTCGTTCATGGTCATTTGAAAAGTGGCGGGGGCGTTGGTCAGTCCGAAGGGCATGACGGTGTATTCGAAGGATTCGTAGCGTGTTCGAAATGCGGTCTTAGGGCAGTCGGGTGGATTGACGCGAATCTGGTGGTAACCCCCGCGGAGATCGATTTTCGAGAAAACCCGGGCTGTGCGCAGTTGGTCGATCAGTTCGTCGTCTCGCGGGATGGGGTAACGGGATTTGATGGTAACCTTGTTCAGTGCTCTGTAATCTATGCACATGCGAAATCCCCCGTCTTTTTTCGGTGTGAACAGTATCGGTGCTGCGAAGGGCGACGAACTAGGGCGAATGAATTCCTTCTCGAGCAGGTAATCGAGCTGCTTCCTCAGTTCGTCCAGTTCGTGCTAGGTCAGTCGGAACTGTCGCTGTACTGTTGGCTGTGCCTTCGGTTCCAACTCTATCCTGTGGTCGTGCGGTCGCTGAGGTGGCAGTCCCGTCGGTAAATCGTCTGGGAAAATGTCGCTGTACTGCTTCAACAGTGCTGCCAGGTCACTCGGTACGTCGGCCAGCAGTTTCTGTAAATCCCCTCCGTTGTCTGCTGCCTCGGCTTCCCGAATGTTGACCGCGTACACGTCAGCTCCTGCCGCTACGGCGCGTTTCATCGTGATCGCGTTGACACGCACCGACGAAGACTCAGGTGAGCCCCAGCGAGGTAAGGCGATGTTGTTATCGTTCACTCGCACGGTGCAGTCACCCGTCGTCCAGTCGATTCGCGGATTGTGTCGTCGCAACCAATCACGCCCGAGTAAAATATCGGTTCCGTCGAGGGTCGTTGCGAGCATTTCCTGGCTAAATGTGAAGTTACCCCCACATCGAATCCGAACCCGGTCTACGCGTTCCCGTATCGCCAGCGGCGTGCCGTCTACTAGTCTTGCGTCGATCTCAGGTAAGCATCTGTCCAGTGGCAGTCGCAGTTTACGTGCTGTGGCAGTGTTGATGAGGCTGTGGCTGGCTCCCCCGTCTACGAAGATTTTTACTAAGTCCGTCCCGATTTTCCCACTAAGCAGTATGGGGCTGTCTACCGTAGTACCCTCCTTATTCGGCCGGGTGTGGTCGATTGCGTGAACCGGCACAATCACTCGGTGAGGGTCGGTTGGGTCGGGCGAGCGGCGTGACCTGTCAGTAGAGGCCCGTCTGCTACTGACTCCCAGCGTTTCCCTGCTGCTTGGTCTGTTTCTGCTGCTCAGCTTCCCCCTTTCCCTTAGCGTTTTCCGGGCATTCGCTCTTGCGATGTCCCGGCCGATTGCACGCAAAGCAGCGCCCTTTGAACGGTGCGGCAGCGGCATTTGCGGCGACGGCACGTATCGTGGCGCCCTCGTTCGTCCCACGAGGCCGATGTCCCCAATGGCTGCTTCCGTAGGACCCCGGTCTCGGTCGGCGGAAGAAATCAAGTTTCTCCGCCATAGCGAGGATTTCTTGAAAATCGGTGACGCCGCGAAGCTGGATTTCCTGAGCGATGTCCTGCTTCAGGTCGCCGATGTAGCGGTCGATGCGCTCGCTCTCGTGCATATATCCCACCTGCTCGCATAGCGCCAGAAATCCGCTCGTGTAGTCTTGGACGGAACCGAGTTGGCGCCAAGTGCGGAGCTTCTGTCGCCCCGCGATCGAAGCCGCGATTGGCTCGAAACGAGCGCGCAGACCTGCGCACCACGCGTCCCACGTGCGATACTGGGGCACCTCCACGAAATACGACGGCGCCCAGGGTCCGGTTTGTCCTTCCCTTGTCGGTAGAGTTGCGTAGTCCGCCGGCTTCGTGACGATGACGCGCCACCAGTCCATGGCGGGTCCTCGCAGCAACGACACGGCGTAACGAATCTTCGCCGTATCCTCCGAGACGTAGTTCGCGTCGAAGAAAACGTTCAACGTGAAGAGCCACGCCTGAACGGTAGGACCACCCCGCTGACTTGGGTCAAAGCATGGCGGATGCTGCGGCTTTAGCGGCATCGGCGACGGAAGAGTTGATCCGCCGGCCGGCACTGAAATCGTGGCTTGAGGCTGAGTCCTGGCCGCATTCGTCGCGTCGGGGTGTGTCGTGCCGTGGTCGTCGTCTCCGTCATGGCGGACGACGCCATCACTTGCGGCGCTCGCGGGTTGCCCCACAATTCCGTGCTGTGATGTTTGTGGTGCGGGCTGAATCGGAGTGCCAGGTGCTTGGGATTGTGCTGGTGTGAGGTCGTTTTGCAGGGACGAGCGTTCTGCCGTCAGCGTCGCGATTTCCTCGGCGCTCTCGCGGATTTGTCGCTGCAGATCGTTCAAGTGCTCCTGCGTGAGAGTCGTGACGTCGATGTGTTCAGCCATTTCGAAGGGCGTCGGCTCGTCTTAGTCTAGGCGCAGTCGTGGCTGCACCGTTTACGAGAGAACGCGAGGACAACGGCTCCTAGGTGCTAAGGTACGTGAGTCCCTTCGAGTGAAAAATCAAAAGTTGATTTCCTGGGGTGCGGAGATGCGCGGTCTGAAAGAAAGGGGCTCTGAATACCAAGTGTTACGGGTGCAATGAATCGAAGTAGCGAGAATTGCACTAAGGTGTCAAACGAGTACAAAGATGTGAGCGAAGGCATGAGCGAACATTTATACGCGAAACATGCAAACGGTAACGCAGTGCGTGCGAGCTAGCTAGTGCTATGCTGGCAGCGAGGCTCGGGCTAGTCCCGAAGCGTAGGCCGACACGGCCGGGCCAGCAGTGCGAGGTTTGGCAAAACAGTGCGCGCGAAGTTGGCGAAGTCCTGTTAGCAGTAACGGGCGAACAACGGCTGTTGCTGTACGCGATGTAGTCGGGCTCCGTAAGGAATGCCGAGAAAATTCCTCACACTAGAATACAAATTACTTTACTTTGTTACGGGTGTAATGGAACAAGATAGAGAGGATTGCACTAGATGTAAAACGAGTACATAGTATCAGCAAAGTCATGAGCGAATACTTACACGCGAAACATGCAAACTGTTAGAGTAAAGGACCTTTGGATAGGATAGGAATGCCTTGAAAGAGTTTGGTAGCGGAAGTCTTGGTTTAGGAACTCAGATCATAGTGAATGTAAATGACCAAGTTAATTAAAACAAATATTACACACATAATAAATGGTTCCTAGCTAGCCATGTACTCTGAGGGGTACATTCCCTTATTCTAACTGCTTTACAGACATTTCTACAGTGCACTACTTTCTTGTTACCGAATCGCTGCATGTAACCTGTACATACGGTTACCCCTCTTGCCATTCCACGATGGTAAGTCAAACGTCGGTCCAGATGGTCAACAGTCGCGACTGTTAACTCTTGCAATTGTTGACCTTCCTGCCCTTGATATGGGCTGATCCGACACTGCTGCTAGCGCTGCTTTGATAGTGGCTGGTGCGGTACTGCTGCACCTACGGGAATGTCAAAGGTAATTCCCTTCATACTTCAACACAAACGTTACGGTGTATGCGAGCAAGCAAGTGCTAGGCTGGCATCGAGGTTCGGGCTGGTTCCGAAGCGGAGGCCGACTCGACCGGGCCAGCGGTGCATGGTTTGGTGAAACAGTGCGCGCGAAGTTGGCAAAGCCCCGTTAACAATAACGGGCGAACAACGGCTCCTACTCTACGCGGTGTTGAATGCGCAGTATGCTGAGGTGGCAGTCCTGTCGGCAGATCGTCCGGAAAAAATCCCACTGTACTGCTTCAGGATTGCTGTCAGTGTTAGAATGTAGCAGCAGGGATGAATTGACTGGATCAGGGTTTGGTACAAATATGAAACCCTAATGGGGTTGTACCCTATATTGGCTACCCCACTACAGCCTACACATATATAACATGCATATGATTTGACACACCCCCATATGCAAAGTGGGGGAGAGCAAGGGGTCACAAGACCAGTCAAAAGAAGCAAAGCAAGCTTAGGGTGGAGCACAACGTCACCACACACACTGAGCACAAGCAAAGGGCCACAAGGCCAGTTCACATGCAGAGGTATATGTGCAACAACAACAGCACCGTGATCTCTACCTACCAGGAGCAAGCATGCAGGTATGTATATATAAATCACAGTACAGGCAGAGCCTACAGCAAGTGAGGAAACGTAGGCACAAGGCCTAAAACAGTACAGAAACGCTGATGATCACAAGGCTGAAGTGCCTTGGTGAAGATATCAGCATTGTTGGCTCGAGAGGCCACGTAAGCAAGATGAAGCTGACCACACTGCTGCAACTCTCAAGCAAGGAAGTAACGCAGAGCGATGTGCTTCGTCCTGTGCTCCAATCTGTGCTCCTGATACAAGGCAATCATGGCCTTGTTGTCGACGTACAGAACTGGAGGGGAACGAGGTGACTCTCCCAAGTCGGTCAGCAGGTAGGTGAGCCAGCGTAACTCCTGTGCAGCCATGACCCCTGCGTAGATCTCAGCCTCACAACTGGAGCTGAGAACAGAAGACGAACGGGTAGACCGCCAAGAAACAGAGCCGGAGCCAAGGCTAAAAGTGTAACCCTGTGACGACCGCTGCGTAGCCAAGTCGTCAACCCAAGAAGCGTTTGCGTGTCCAGTGAGGACAACTGGACCCTATCCTCTAAGCACGAGCCCCATGCCCGACGTACTGCACAAGTAGCGGAACACCCTTTTAGGCCAGTTCACATGCAGAGTTATATAGAAAGGAGAACAAGCAATATAGTGATCATAACCTAGCAAGTGTAAGCATGTATGTATAAGTATGTAGATCACAGTACAAGCGAAGTGAACAAGTGAGGTCAAGTAGGCAGAAGGCCTAGAACAGTACAGAAACACTGGTCGTCACAAGGCTGAAATGCCTTGGTGAAGATATCAGCAGTGTTGGCCTGAGAGGCCACGTAAGCAAGACGAAGCTGACCACACTGCTGCAACTCTCGAGCAAGGAAGTAGCGCAGAGCAATGTGCTTCGTTCTGTGCTCCAGTCTGTGCTCCTGACACAAGGTAATCATTGCCTTGTTGTCGACGTACAAAACTGGAGGAGAACGAGGCGGCGCTCGCAATTCGGTCAGCAGTTAGGTGAGCCAGCGTAACTCCTCTGCAGCCATGGCCCCTGCGTAGATCTCAGCCTCACAACTGGAGCTGAGAACAGAAGACGAGCGGGTAGACCGCCACGAAACAGAGCCGGAGCCAAGGCTGAAGGTGTAACCCTGTGACGACCGCTGCGTAGCCAAGTCGTCAACCCAAGAAGCGTCTGCGTGACCAATGAGGACAACTCGAGCCCGTCCTCCAAGCACGAGCCCCATGCCCAACATACTACACAAGTAGCGCATCACCCTCTTAGCGGCCTTCCAGTGCTCTGGTCGGTGTCTCCCGGGCGCAATGTAGCGTGCCAAGATGCTGAGAGGGTGGGCAAGGTCAGATCGAATGCAGGTCATTAGGTACATGAGGCAGCCCACAAGCTCTGGATACGGGGCCACTCGGCTCTACGGACTCATCCGAAGGCAGAGCTGAGAGCGAGTGACCGGTAGGCAGAGGAGTGGACTGTGGCGAGGAGTACTGGAAGTCGAAGCGCTGAAGGACCTGCTGCACCATGTGTGACTTGCTTCAAGGTAATGGTGTGCCGTGCTCTGTCCCGGGTGATCTGCAAGCTAAGATAGCTGCGCAGCTCACCCAGGTCTGTGCACGTGTGTCTCTTCTACAGCTCCGACTTCACTAGGGCCAGTCCCTCAGTGTCAGCAGTGGCAAAGACCAAGTCGTCGACGTACACGAGGATGTAGAACGGCGGCAGTGAAGTGTCGGTGCGTTGAAACAGCGATGGGTCTGCAGTCGAAGGAGCAAATCCAAGAGCCGCAAGCGTCGTCCTCAGTGTGTCGTGCCACTCACGAGGCGCCTGGCGGAGACCGTAGACTGGCCGCCGGAGGCTCCACTGGGTACCAGGAGGGAACGACCCAGTGAAGCCAGGTGGGCGGCGCATCCAGATCTCCTCGTGCAGGCTGCCCTGTAAGAAAGCTGTGCTCAAGTCAAGAGAGTGAAGCTCATAGACAGACTGAGCGGCGACGTGCAGCAGTACCTGAAGAGTGGTCATCTTCGAGGTAGGGGAGAAGGTCCGGAAGAAGTCAACTCCCTATCGCTGACTGAAGCCTCGTGCAACGTATTGAGCCTTGAAGGCAGGCGGAGAACGTGGCGGCCGCTTCACCCTAAAAATCCACATGCCATCGACAATGTTCGCCCTAGGAGGGGAAACTGCGTCGACGTAAGTGCCTGTGGCCTTCCATGATGCCATCTCTACGTCCATGGCTGTCTGCCACTGAGAGGAGTAGGGACCTGTAATCGCCTCTACGTAAGAGCGCGGGGTCGGGAGGTCTGTTGCATCCGGGTCTCCCTCAGGTGCAATCAGCATGGACACGAGATGAGGTAAAGCAGCAGCAAAACACTGGAACTCCTCCTGCCTGTCCTCAAGGACGTCCGTGTTAAGAGCACACTCACCCCCGACGGACGGAGGACGGACAAACTCAGTCTCAGCAACAAGACTAGCGGCGTAGTCGAAACAACAGACGGCAGCAAAGTCAACAAGCTCAGCAACTAAGGCAGACGTAGCAGTGGACTCAAACGAAGGGCCAGTGACAACAGTGGCCAGAAGACTTGTGACAGTAGGACTAGCAGCACAAAGGAAGTAAGACACAGGGTCCGGTCTGTCAGCAAGAGAGGACGCAGGAGGAGACGGCAGGGGGACACGCTGTGGAACAGAGGAAGGACAAATTGTCATAAGATGAGCGCCGGGGACAGGAGGAGGACGCTGACGCGGAACACGATGGCTAGTGCAAACAGCGTGAACAGGCGAGGCAGGATGAGACGCAGGCTCATGACGCTCTGTAAGGGAGTCTGACTGCTCAGTGTAAGGAGAAGGAGCAGGCAGTGGGGAGTCTGGCTGTAGCTGTGGCTGCAACTGGTCAGGCGGTGGACACAACAAGGGAGGAGTAAGGCCAGTAGAAGACGGTAGACTAAGAACCTGGCGAAGTGCCGAGCCAGGTGGCGGCAGAGATGATGGCGACGGCGGAACGAAAAACAGTCGCCTCTGCACAGTGCCTCCAACACCAATACCGGCAGCTCCAGCACCCCCAGCGCCTGCACCTCCAGCTCCAGGGTCTCCAGCTCTAGTACCCCCAGCGCCACCAGCTCTAGCAGCTCGAGCACCTCCAGCAACTCCAGTACCGCCAGCACCTCCAGTACCTCCAGCAGCAGCAGCACCACCAGCTCCAGCAGATCCATTACGTCCAGTACGAGCACCTTCAGGACCGGCGGCTCCAACACCTCCAGCACCTCCAGAACCAGCAGCTCCAGCACCTCCGCTACCTCCAACGACAGCGCCTCCAGCTCCAACTCCTGCAGCACCTCCAGCTCCAGCAGCTCCAAAACCTCCAGTACGAGCACCTCCTGGACCAGCGGCTCCAGCACCTCCAGCACCTTTAGGACCAGCAGCTCCAGTGCCTCCAATGCCAGGGCCTCCAGCGGCAGCCCCTCAGGCTCCAGCAGCGCCACTCCGAAGGCTCCAGCGCCGAGCAAACCACTCGCGCAGCTGCGGCGGAGAGAGAGGCTCCCGCCATGGCAGGACACCCGTAGAACCTCCAGCACCGCCAGGACCTGCAGCTCCAGTACCTCCGGTACCTCCAGCTCCAGCACTTCCAGCTCCAGGGTCACCAGCTCCAGCGCTTCCAGCTCCAGGGTCACCAGCTCCAGCGCCTGCAGTACCACCAGCTCCAGCAGCTCCAGTACCTCCAGTATGAGCACCTCCAAGACCAACAGCTCCAGCACCTCCAGGACCAGCAGCTCCAGCACCTCCAGGACCAGCAGCTCCAGTGCCTCCAGCTCCAGGGCCTCCAGTGGCAGGCCCCCCAGCTCCAGTAGCGCCACTCCGAAGGCTCTAGCACCAAACAAACCACTTGCGCAAATGCGGTGGAGAGAGAGGCTCCCGCCGTGACGAGGCACCTGTAAGACGACCACCAGACAAGGTACCTACAGGCTCAGCACCCCCAGGCTCAGCTCCCCCAGGCTCCGCACGCTCAGGCTCAGCACCCCCAGGCTCCGCACCCTCAGACTCAGCAACCCCAGGCTCAGCACCCCCAAGCTCCGCACGCTCAGGCTCAGCACCCCGAGGCTTCGCACCCACAGGCTTTGCACGCTCAGGCTCAGCACCCCCAAACGCAGCACCCCTAGCAGCACCACCCCCAGCAGCACTAGAGTCGGCAGCTACCTCGACAGGCTCGACAGGGTCTACCTGGGACACACCTTAGGGAGCAGGACCCCGAGGGGGGAGGGGGTCTACCAGAGGAGGACCTGGTGCGAGGAAGAGCGGCGGGGGGGGAGAGGGGCAGTGCGGTAGGGGAAGAGACGGTAAAAGGGAACCGACTCGTCAAACGTGACGTCCTAAGAGTGCAGGACACGGGGCGAGGTGGGGTGGTAAAATTGCCAGCCAGGCGCGTTAGGGGGAAATCCAAGGAAGACACAGGGAATGGCACGGGAGGAGAGCTTGTCCGCGGAGGTATCGCGGACAAAGGCACGAGAACCCCAGACCCGGAACACCGATGCATCGCCAACCTTCCCCGTCCACCGCAGTGTGGGCGAGGTCTCCGGCAAGGAGACACGGGGCCAGAGGTTGAGCTGATGCGCAGCGTAGCGGACCGCAAACGGCCACAGAAAATGCGGGGCAGCCGCATGGATCATGGAGGTACGAGCGACCTCCATGACCAAGCCAATGCGGCGCTCAGCAACCCCATTCTGCTGCGGAGAGGCCGGAAGCGTGAAAGTCTGGCAAATGCCCTCCCCACGACAAAAGCTCTGCAGAAGGTCGGAGGAAATCTCTCCACCTCTGTCAGAGTGCAGACGCAGGACAGGAAACTCCATCTCGAACCGCTCGCGGAGCTGGAGACGAGCAGCGCGGATCCAGGGGATCAAAACACCAGGGACCTCACCCTTGGTGCGCAAGGGGAAGACCGTGGTGTAACGCGAGTAGTCGTCAACAACCAGTAGAAAGTATCGCTCGCGGCCCTGTCCACGGACGCGGGCTGGGCCCCACACGTCCATGTGGAGAGTCTACAGGGGAGCAGTCATCGGGGGAAACGAGGAGGAGTGAGGAGCGGCGCGCTGCCGCCCCTCGACACAAGGAAGGACTGGAGGGGCAGGCGAGGGTGGGAGGGGAGGCAGAGACCTGGGAAGACCAGAGACAAGGAGACGAGAGTGCATGCCACAGAGGCGTGGCAGGGAGGGGTGACCAAGGCAGTGGTGCTAAAGGAGAGTCTGGTGCGACAGGGCGCGACTCGAGCAAGGGGCTCCAAGCTGACCTGACGCAGACGCAGACGCAGCTACTTGAGGAGGCTCAGTAGTCAGTGTGTACAGGCTCGACCCAGGCCGACGGGTGAACGTGGCTAGGTGACGGCCCGTCCGTGCACACGTCCAGATCACCACACGCTGTCCTCCAGGGGTAAAGGTATCAACCCAAGCATCCTGAAGGACGGCGTTACTCACCATGTTCATAGAGAACGAGGGGAGGTGAAGACCTGACAGTGAGCCAGACGGAACCGCCGGACACGGGAGAACAGTGGAGTAATGTGCAAGAACCGGTCCCTAAGAGGGGTCAGGTAGAGAGACCGCCACCGGCCGACGCAGAGGCGTGAGCGTGGTGGAGTCACGAAAGAAAGAGCGGGAAGCACTTGAGTCAAGCGTGAAGGTGTGCAAGGCCTCAGTCGGCGCAGTACCTGAGAGAGCAAACTCACAAGCACCTGGAGCAGCAGACGCACTGGCACCTAGAGCAGCAGCCTCACCAGCACCGAGAGTAGTGGACTCTTTACCTGGGTCAGGCGGTACACACAGGTAACAGGCACCCGCAGCACTAGTAGACAATGCATACATGGCAGTGAGGATAGCATCATAGTCAAGAGCAAAGATATCGACCCTCTGCCTAAGCAGCTCCAGCTAGGCGGGGAGCTCAGCCTCGTCGCCAAACTCGGTACGCCAGGCGTCACTCAGACGGGCGAAGCAGCGGGACTGTGTGTGACCGATCGTCTTGCAAGCCTGACCAGCCCGATCACTTCTGCGAATGACGTACGGGCAGCGAACGGTACTCCGACACTCTCGACTCTGAGCGTACCACTCACGAAGCTGCTGGGCCGGAAGAGTCTCGTGCGGACGCCGCTGCAGCTGCAGCTGGCCACTGCCAGAAGCTCCCAAATGACCCGCTCCAGGGCGACTCCCACTACGGCCACCCCTACATCCCCAACTAGTGTACCACTCACGAAGCTGCTGGGGCGTGAGGGACTCACGCGGACGTCGCAGGAGCTGCATCTGGCCACCGCCAGTAGCAGCAGTAGCAGCAGGAGTGGCAGTGCAGTAGTAGTAGCAGTGACAGCTGGAACAGTAGTAGCAGCAGGGCAGAGCAGTGCGGCTCAGTAGGGCAGGGCGGCGCGGCTCGGTTGGCAATCAGGCGCGGCACGCGCGGCAGCGCGCTGGCAAGGCAGGCGTGCGAGCAGTGCGGGTAGGGCAGGTGCTCACCAGAGGCGGGTAGGGCAGATGCCACCGGCGGCAGTGGGCAGGCGCTCAACGGGCGGCGGCAGGCACTCGACGGGCGGCTGCAGCGGGGCCGCAACGGCGGCTTCGACGGAGCCGCGACGGCGACTGCAGGCACGACGGCGGCTACGGCTGGGCAGGGCCGCGACGGCGGCAACGGCGGGGCAGAGCCGCGACGAAGGCTGCAGGTGCGACGGCGGCTACAGCGGGGCCGTGACTGCGGCTGCAGGCGCGACGGCGGCAGGGCAGGGCAGGGGCGGCCGCCCCAAGGGCGGGCGTGGGGTGGTGCAGGGCGCAGGCTGGCCGTAGATGAGGCGGCGCACGGTCGGGCAGAGGCTGCGCGCGGGCGGCGAGGGCCTGCAGGGGCGGCGCGCGGTCGGGCAAAGGCCGCGCGCGGGCGGCAAGGGCCTGCAGGGGCGGCGCGCCGGCCCGACGGGCCTGCAGGGGCAGCGCGCGGGCCTTACGGGCCTGCAGGGGTGGCGCGCTGGCCTTACGGGCCTGCAGGAGCGGCGCGCTGGCCTTACGGGCCTGCAGGGACGGCGCGCGGTCGGGCAGAGGCTGCGCGTGGGCGGCAAGGGCCTGCAGGAGCGGCGCGCTGGCCTGACGGGCCTGCAGGGGCGGCGCGCGGGCCTTACGGGCCTGCAGGGGCGGCGCGCGGGCCTTACGGGCCTGCAGGGGCGGCGCACGGGCCTTACGGGCCTGCAGGGGCGGCGCGCTGGCCTTACGGGCCTGCAGGGGCAGCGCACAAGCTGCGACGGCGGTGCGCGCGTAGCTAGGGCAGCGCACGAGGGAGCAGCGTGCAAGGCAGCAGCAGGCAGCGCGAGGGCTGCAGGACGGCGCGCGCAGCGCAGCACGTCACAAAGCAAGGCAGGGGAAGGCGTGCGCAGGCAGCGCAGCGCAGGGCAACACGTGGGGTAGCGCGGTAACCGCAACGGTAGGTGGGCCCGAAAAAAAGACGGTCCTACGGACCTAGTGCTCTGAAACCATGTTAGAATCTACTAGCAGGAATGGATCAACTAGGAAAGTGTTGGGTACAAGTATGAAACCCTAAAAGGGGCAGTACCCCATATTGGCTACCCCACTACAGCCTAAACATATATAGCATACATATAATTTGACATATGGGGCTATCTACCGCGGTACCCTCCTCATTCGGTCGGGTATGGTCGATTGCATGAACCGGCACAATCACTCGGTGAGGGTCGGTTCGGTCGGGCGAGCGGCGTGACCTGTCAGTAGAAGGCCCATCTGCTACTGACTCCCAGCGTTTCCCTACTGCTTGGTATATTCCTGCTGCTCAGCTTCCCCCTTTCCCTTAACGTTTTCCGAGCATTCGCTTTTGCAATGTCCCGGCCGATTGCACGCGAAGCAGCGCCCTTTGAACGGTGCTGCAGCGGCATTTGCGGCGACGGCACGTATCGTAGCGCCCTCGTTTGTCCCACGAGACCGATGTCCCCAGTTGCTGCTACTTCCGTAGGACCCCGGTCTCGGTCGGCGGAAAAAGTCGAGCTTCTCCGCCATACCGAGAATCTCCTGAAAGTCGATGACGCTGCGGAGTTGGATTTCCTTAGCAATGTCGTGCTTCAGGCCGCCGATGTAGCGGTCGATGCGCTCACTTTCGTGCATATAGCCCACCTGCTCACACAGCGCCAGAAACCTGCTGGTGTAATCTGGGACGGAACCGAGTTGGTGCCAAGGGCGGAGCTTCTGTCGCGCCACAATCGAAGCCGCAAGCGGCTCAAATTGAGCGCGTAGACATGCGCACCACGCGTCCCACGTGCGATATTTGGGCACCTCCACGAAATATGACGGTGCCCAGGGTCCGGTTTTCCTTTCCGTGTCGGTAGAGTCGCGTAGTCCGTCGGCTTCGTGACGATGACGCGCCACCAATCCATGGCGGGTCCTCGCAGCAGCGACATGTCATAGCGAATCTTCGCCGTATCCTCCGAGACGTAGTTGGCGTCAAAGAAGACGTTCATCGTGAACAACCACGCCTGAACGGTAGGACCAACCCGTTGACTCGGGTCAAAGCATGGCGGACACAGCGGCATCGGCGATTACAGTGTTGATTCGCCGACCGGCACAAAAATCGTCACGCGGGGTTGACTTCTGGCCGCATTCGTTGCTTCGGGGTGTGTCGTGCCGTAATCGTCGTCTCCATCGTTGCGGACGACGCCATCAATGGCCGCGCTCGCGGGTTGCCCCACACTTCCGTGGTGCGATGCCTGTTGTGCGGGTTGTCCCGGTGTGCCTTGTGCTTGCGATTGTGCTCGTGCGACGTCATTTTGCACGGACGTAGGTTCTGCCGTCAGTGCCGCGATTTCTTCGGAGTTTTCGCGAAGTTGCTGCAGCAGTTCGTCTAAGCGGTCCTGGGTGAGCGTAGTGACGTCAATGTATTCAGCCATGGCGAAGGGCGTCGGCTCAGCTTAGTCTAGGCGCAGTCGTGGCTGCACGCGTTTACGAGAGAACGCGAGGACAGTGGCTCCTAGTTGCTAAGGGGCGTGATTCCCTTCGAGTGAAAAAATCAAAAGTTGATTTCCTGGGGTGCGGAGATGCGCGGTCCGAAAAAAGAAAGTAGCTCTGATACCAAGTGTTACGGGTGTAATGAATCGAGGTAACGAGGATTGCACGAGGGTGTCAAATAAGTACAAAGTATGAGCGAAGGCATGAGGACGCGGTGAAAGCAGACGATCGATCGTCAGTTGCGATCGGTGTGTGGATCGGTTACCCTGTTTACTTCTGTGTAACCATGCTAAAGTGAGATTTTTGTCCATTTTTGTGCACAGTGAGAGAACGCGACTGATCACCGATCGCTGTAAAACTTACGCAGCATCAATGCGCAGATGATGTGCACCGAACCTATCACAACATGCACGATTGATGCTGATGCCTGCGAAATGCTGAAATTTCGCAGTGCGATAACGGAGACGCGCATGATCCTGGCTTTTTGCGGAATTCAAGCTGGTTGCTCTATTAGTTGCGAATGTCTCAGGTGTAGTTGGGCGAAGGGGTTTTTCTTAGACGGTGTCGTAGGCAAAGCCGAAATCTTCTTTCTGTAACATCCAACCCATCCCGCAAGGGCGATCGTTACAACCGCATGGGCGCATCGTTTCGCCAACCAATCCGCCCAATCGAGTCTGCGGATCGATATACACGCGCGATCCTGCGATATTCTCACTTTCACCGCGTCCTGAGCGAATACTTATACGCGAAACATGCAAACGGTAACGCGGTGCGAAAGAGTTAGCTAGTGCTAGGCTGGCATCGAGGTTCGGGCTAGTCCCGAAGCGTAGGCCGATTCCACCGGGCCAGCGGTGCAAGGTTTGGTGAAACAGTGCGCGCGAAGTTGGCTAAGCCCCGTTAGCAGTAACGGGCGAACAATGGTTGCGTACGCGATGTTGACGGTTGCAGTAAGGAACAGAGAGCAAATTCCTTAGAAGGAGCATGATCGATGGTGTCGCCTGCTGGTTGATTTGGCGCACCTTCTTATAACTCAGTAACATGTGCATGTGCATAGCGCACCTGCCACAGTTTAGGCCAAGCTACGAAGTTGTCAGAAATACTCTCCTGAGGTGCCACGTACTCGTGCTCCTATCCGTTTTTCTCCATTGGACACACCGTGTCAACCAACCGAATCAACCTTATCCCGCAATTCCAGTCGAGTTGCGGAGCCACCAGATGGCTCCACGTGGCTGTCCGTCGTCGCGCGCCACGCCGGAGAGCTGCAGTCCATCCAGCACCAGCTGCAGGTGCGCCGCGTTATAATCACTTTCAAGCATCGCACTATGTCGCCTCTCGCCTTCCGTTCTGCCGCTCAGGAGGATATTAGCTGGTTTCGCAAAATCTCTGCTCGCATCGTTCGTAGCCAGAATGCCGTTATGCAAGCAACTCTGTCCACCTATATCGGTCCCTTGTCCTTGGCTCGTTGCAGCGGACCGATGTGGCGCGTGACCTGCACGTGCTGCGGGTGAATCAGATGGATGCGCTGCGATTGGACGACGAGATGCGGCTGATGCTCAAGGAGCAGCTCATGCGGGTCTTCGCTCTCGTGCCGGTACTTCAGCTCTTTTTCCCTGCTCGCCCTCCCTCCTTTCCTCTCCTTCCATCCCTTCTCCCCACCTCCCCCCTCCCACTGCCCCCACCCCACCGCCCCTCACTCCTAGTGCATTCTCCTTTCACCCCATATTCCAAGTATGCACCCCCTCCCACCCCCTTCCCCTCAACGCGCCTCACCCTCTCCCCTCACGCCCCGTGTCTCCCCGGTCCCCTCGCTTCCCCCTGCCCCTCCGTTCTGGCCTGCCCTCTTACCCCTCCCCGCTGCCCTGATCCCTACCCCATCCCCCTGGCCTGCCGCCTACCCCCACCCCGGCCCGTCCGCCCATGCATGGCAGGCGGCGTGGGTGGCGAGGTGTGAGGCGGAGGTGGAGCTGCTGCTGGACGTGCTCGTGTGGCGCTTCTCCGTCTGGGCCGACCGCCCCCTGCCCGGCTGCGCTCTCATGAATCTCCGCTTCAGGGACGAGCGCACAGCACGCGCGGGGGCAGGGGCGGCTGCACCGCCTGCTGTACCAGGTGGGCTGATCTGTCCCACGCGGGTGGGAATGGGAGTGGCGCCTTGCCCTGTGTGGGCGGAATGACGTTGGTGTGTCTTGGGCTTCTTCTTGCCTTGCTTTGACGTGTTACTTCTGGACATGCACTTTTCCCTTACTTATCCTCCCTGACTTTCTCCCACCTTCCCCACTCCCTCCCACGCTCCCCACTCCCCCCCACTCTCCTCACTTTCTTCCACTCAACCCCTCCCTCTCCCACCCACCCCCACCATCCCCCACTCTTCTTCCCCTCCGGCCGTCCCTCTCCCCCGTCCCCCACCTGTCTCTCTACATGCCTCTTGTGGATCTCGGTCGCTCCCCACCCCCTTGCGTGGCCACGTGGCAGTGCGGACGGGGGTGGAGGGGCCAGGGCTGACGGTGGGGCAGAAGGTGCTATGGCTGGTGCTCACAGGGGGAGTAAAGTACGTGTGGGCGCGCCTGCACTCCACGCGCTGGCTGCTGCCCGTGCACGCACACATGCCGCCCAACGCCTATGGGAGGCACGGGTCAGGGAGCGAGGCGCTTCAACGACAGCAGGTCTGATTCGGTCCCTTCCCTTCTACCATTTGTTGTCCCACTGCTTGCTTGGATTTATGTACTGTGGCCAAAAGTAGTCCCCTGGTTCCCGGATTCCCCTTCCCCTGATTACGTCGGTCCTCCCTTGCCACGTGTGCGTGCAGGCATCCTGGCGCCACTGGCTGTGGCGGCTCCTACACCGGGCAGAGGGTGCAGTGAAATTGGCGTCACTGCTCAACCTCATTGTGTTTCTTCACTCCGCCAAGTGATTCCCCTGCATCTTTCTCCTCTCCCTCAACTGCCTTAGTTCCATCGGCCTTTGGTCAGCACCTTGCGTATCTCTGCTTCCGCAGTTCACTTCTTCTGCTTTGCATTCTCCCACACACGTGCGTGCCTTCCCACTATACATCACTTGCCTGTCCCCCTCTATGTCTGTCTTTTTTGTCTGCCCCTCACTCTCCGTCTGCCTGCATGTGCCCCGGCAGGTTCCGCACGCTACCGGAGAGGCTGCTGGGGATAAGGGCGGTGTACGCCAAGCCACACATGGCGCGCGCTGTCAGCTTTGAGTACATGAACCGCCAGCTCGTGTGGAATGAGTTCTCGGTCAGTCACCCTTACGTCACATCCCTCCCTCCCCTTCCACCCACACGGCCTGCTTATCCTCTCTTCTCTCGGAGTTATCTCGTGCTCGATAGATTCTGTATGATCTCTGCCGGCCACTGATGATTCTCTGCCATTTGTGCCGTCTGTTTTCGCAGGAGTTGCTGCTGCTGGTGCTTCCCCTGATCAGCGTGTCGGCAATCAAGCAAACCTTTTCCTCCCTTTTCCGCCTCCCGTCGTCATCGTCCCCTACCGCTGGCGATGGGTGCCCTGTATGCTCTGCACAGCCCATCCTCATGCCATATCGTGCGCAACCATGTGCCCACGTGTTTTGCTATTACTGTATTCACACACGCATGTCTATTCATCGTGCCTTCCGTTGCCCAGGCTGCAACACCCGTGTGGATAGTATAGAGAAGATTGATTTGCAAGTATCGCAAGATGCCCAGCAACCTTCGGATTGAAATGCTAGATGAATTCTATGTTGTGCATAAAGGAAGATTTGACTTGAGATTTCTTTGTATATAATAATAAACGGCATGTAGCGTGTTATCAATTCTTGTAGAACAGCCGTGTGGAACAACTATCTCACTGAAAGAACGAAAATATCCCCGTAAAGTGCGAATTGCCACGTCAGCCATTCCTCCGCTGCATGTGTTCCCCCTCCCCAAGATCCCGCCTCCCATGTTCAGCATCCATCCAGCCGCCATTTCCCTCATCGCCTGTGTATACCTCCTCTCCCCTACCCCAAAAATATTCTCCTAAGGGCTCCTCATCACGATCTCGATCTTTCTGAACAGCTTTCGCGGACGAACCCACGCGCCAGTGCTCGCGACTTTCGCGTTTCTGCGACTCCCCCCTCCTAGGCTCTGCCTTCCGCTGAAGACCGTTCCGCGCCTGGTAACTTCCGGAGCCCGCACTGGCCTGCCATTGGGCACGCACCATCGCCCGCGATTCACGCTGTCACGGCGTCGCGTGTTGGTATAGGGCAAGGGGAGCTGACGTGGCGACAAGCCTCTCGTGACTCGCAGCACCAGCGTGAAATGCGGCTTGCCACCTCATCTCGCCACATCACTAAAGTGCGTGTATTACTGTCACAGCCCTCCGTTCATTCTCGCAGTTCTTGCATGTCAATCCACGTCATCCTATACCTGCGCCAATGTTTCCGCGTGGCCTCCGCCAGGCGCCTCCCCGTCCTCCTACAGCGCGCACATTCTCCGCCCTGCGGAAACTGTTCCGCTCCACGCGGGTGCGCGCGGGCGGCATGGAGGGGCGATGGGCAGGCGGACAGGCGGAAGAGCGTCGCATGCCATGCAGCGGAGAGCGGTGACGTGGTGCCTGCTGATTGGGTGGACACGGCAGGGACGCACAAGCGGCCCCGACAAGTTTTTTACGCCAAGAAGGTGCGCCGCGGGCCTTTTAACGGGGATAACGCAGGAGGTGAGTGGGATGCGGAGGGAGGAGGTGGTGGGATGGTGAGGGTGAGCAGTGAGGCGAGGTGAACGGGGTGAAGAGGTAAGGCGGACGTATAAGTGCAGTGCATGCAGGGCCGCACCGGCCCGTTTGCGCCTTCCTCGCCCGTGGATTGGATGCACCAGTGCTTGCTTCTGAGCCAATGTTGTCAACCAAACGATGTTGTGTGCCAGTGCTGCTTGCCTCCCTCTCGCTTCTATGTTGACCAAACACCGTGTTCTGCTGCCGCCTGCTATGCATTGCCTTCTCGGGCCGTGTGATGGTGCATGCCACGTGGTATGGCATGGCATGGCGTGGCACGGCATGGGTTGGCATGGCATGACGTGGCACGGCATGGATTGGCATGGCATGATGTGACATGCAGGGTGAGAAGTTTTTGTTTCAAGCGGGCAAGCGGATGGAGCTGCTGGAGTTACCCGAGGGTACAAGAGTGGTGTACCCTGGGCTGTGCAAGGACGGCGAATCCAACCCCAACAAGGCCAGTATCACCCCCCACACACACACTGCACTGCACTCCCTCCCTTTCGTTCACCCACTCACACACAGCATACATTGTGCACCCATCCCTCACAGTCCTTCCCCAATGCACTTGCCCGGCCCACGTTCCATGTCCGGATGGGCCTCTATCCACCTGCCACACGTCAAATTCTCTCGTGTCACTTCCAGCCACGTGCTTGCTTCCCGCCCATCCTGCCTCTTCCTTCGCCGCCCATTCTCTCTTCTCCTTTCTTACACTTCCAACTCCTCGCCCTCCCCCCCCCTTCCCCATTCTCTCTCCGTGCCACGCACACACGTGCATGCACGGCCATGTGTAAATGCTGGACACACTGGACTGGGCACACAACAGATGCGAGCCATGGTACGGCATGCGCTGGATAATCCTGTGGGGCAGCCGCCGCTCAAAGAGCGACTGCAGCAGATCAAACAGGCTAACCCCAACCCCAAGGTGCGCTGCTGCTCTTGCTGCGCTGTTACTATTGCAACCGCCTCTCTCTTTCCCACTCCTTTTTCTGGCTGACCGGTATAAACAGTGCCGTTTCTACGTTGTGCCATTCATTGTGTGATGTGCCCGTCCGCTCCTATTACAATCATTAACCTGTTCTCCCTTCTCCATCTCGCTCGCCCCTCGCCCTCGCCCCTCGCCCTTTTGAGCTCTTCCTTCAGATCTAAATCATCCCACTCCTTCCCTGCTCTCACGCTCTTGCCACGCATGCACCACGCCACGTCTCAATCGTCCCCCACCCACCCCCCTTCCTCCCTCTCTCACGAATCAACCCCACATCTACCCCCTCAAAAAACAGATCCTGATAGCGTTTGACGACGTGAGCGTGCCGCTGCCGCCCATGCGCCGCCCGGACGTGCGACAGCTGATCATGGAAGAGGCAGAGCGCGACTGCGTGGCAGCGGGCATCACGGATATCCGCTTCGTGTGCTCCATCGCTCTGCACCGCTACATCCGCGCCGACGAGTTCAGGCACATCTGCGGAGGGTACCTGTACGGAAAGTACTACCCGCAGCGCATGGGGAATTACAATGCGGTTGATATGGACGAGACTGTGGATATTGGTGTCACGCGCCACGGGGAGGCCGTGCAGGTGAGGGGAGAGGGGGGAAGGGGGGGAATGGGGGGGATGGGGTTGGGGGGAATGGGGGGGATGGGGTTGGGGGGGATGGGGTGGGGGAAGTGGGAGAGCATGGGGAACTACAATGCGGTTGATATGGACGAGACTGTGGATATTGGTGTTACGCGCCACGGGGAGGCTGTTCAGGTGAGGGAAGGAGTAGGAGGGGAGGTGGGAGAGGTGGAGTAGGGGTGCTGAGGGGTAAGGGGTTTGAGTTTTTGTTACTGCAGCGGTTTCTACATCGTTTTTATGATTGGTATGCTCTGCTGTGGCCCATGCTCTTCTCCTCAGCCCCACCCCTGTTGCGTGCTGTGGCACGGCATGGCATGGCACGGCAGATCAACCGGCACTATGCGGAGGCGGATCTGGTGGTGTACGCGAATGTGAACTACGTGAGCATGGACGGCGGGTACAAGTCATATGCCACTGGCCTGGTGAGAGCTCTTGCTGCGCTGCTGCGCTCACAGCTGGGCTGCTGAGATGGGCGCTGGAGAGACAGGGCGAGTGGGAGGTGGAGGGAGGAGAGGGAGAGTGGGAGAGGGGGAGGGCAGTGAAGGGTGTGGTAGGAAGGGGTGCTGTGGGTTGGCGGATGCGCCTTGCCACAGATGCGCCTAGCCACAGATGCGCCTTGCCACAGATGCGCCTTGCCACAGATGCGCCCGTGATGGTGACATTGTGCATTGGTGTATGCGCTGCGCTGCGTCGCTTGTTTGTGCGTGTGGATGGTCACGTGGTTTCCTTGCTCTCGTCTGTGTATGTGTGCATGTGCATGTGCTATTAACTGTGCATGCGTGCATGTGCATGTGCATGCATGCAGGTGCATTACAACTGTCTGCAGCACAACCATGACTCCAAGACACTGCGCAACACCAGGCATGCCATGAGCTGAGCGGGGGGCAAGGGATCTCATTTGAGTTTACACCGCTCAACATCCACACCCATGAACCCCTCAACGTACATCAAACCTGAAACAAGTGCAATTCGTGCCTCACGGACCATTAGGGAAGATGAGCATTGTTGCTCCAGTTTTACCCTATTGCTTTCCCGTGCCTTGAGGCTCTCCTGCCGCATATAGCACCCCAGGTGCCCCCGGCTCGCATGCTGCTGCTGCTGACCTGCTGTGTGCTGTGTGCAGGTCGCTGTTTGACCCGACGCGGAGTGCGCTGCACAAGTCGTTCCACCGCATCGGGCGCATGATGCAGAAGCACACCGATGTCTTCCATGTTGAAACTGTGATCGATGACCAGGTGTGTGTCTCCTCATCTGATGAGACGATTTTTTAGTCGACTCCAAAATCATGCCAGCACGGCCGCATGCCCTCTCGAGCTTGTAATCACTGCCCTGGTATGTGCTCCTCCTGCCTGCACCATGCACAATGTCCCATGCACCACTCCTTCCTGCGAGTACGTCTGCCCATTCAGAGTCTCCCACCCCCTTCTGCCCCTTTCCACACCTCAGTCCCCCTCCCCACTCCCACCCTCCCTCCCTGGCCAGCTGCTCCCCTTCTACGCAAGCTTTGCGCCGGGCGGGCAGGTCTGCCCCGACACCCCTCAGCCTCTCTACCTGACACCCCTCCCACTCCCCCTATGCCTCTTTTCCCTCCCCCGTGCAGCTGTTTCCCTTGTACGCGGGCTTTGTGCCCGAGCTAGTGCGCAATATGAACATTATCGAGTCGACTGAAGAGTCTTTCCATTCCCACCGTGCCTCTTCCACCCCCCTCCTGCAGCTCTTCCCATTCTACGCGGACTTTGTACCCGAGCTAGTGAGCAACATGAACCAAAATTTGAGTTGACAACCCCCCCCCTTCCCCATTCCCCCACTCCCACCCTCCCTCTTCCCCCTTCTCTTTCCCCCCCCCCCCAGCTCTTCCCCTTCTACGCGGACTTTGTGCCCGAGCTAGTGCGCAACATGAACCCGCTGCAGAAGCTCCTCATGCACTCCACGCTCATTCTCTTCAAGGTGCGCGCGGGGGAGGGGTAGGGATGTGTGGCCAGGGCCGAGGATGCAGAGACGGGTAAGCATGGGTGAGCAAGGTCAGCAAGGTGAGCAAGGTGAGCAAGGTGAGCAAGGTGAGCAAGGTGAGAGACAGCTCACTTCTCCCTAGCCTGAGTCCCTTCTTGTTGCTTACTTTGTGTTCTTGTCTCCTCACCCACTGCCCCTTCCTCCCGTCCTCCGTCTCTCGCTCTCTCTCTCTCCCGCTGTTCACCAGCTGCTGCCGCTGTGGCTGTGTGTGAAGGTCCTCTGGTTCATGCGAGGGCCCTTTGGCCTGCTGCAGGTACGCCAGGTGGACAAGGCCAGCTATGCTGGTACTGGTTATTTTTAGAATCTAGAAAACTATTCCGTTTGAAGCAGCAGTGGTTGACCTCACACACTCCTTGTCTTGAAACGTGGCTTCCATTGTGCAAAGCGTTTGAATTATTTCGCTGGCGAGCAGTGGGGGGGTGGTGGCGAGCCCAATGCTGCTCTGCGACGCCTATGCTGATTTGTGCAGTGCGGTGCGGCGCGGTGTGGTGCATTGATGTGCAGGTGACAGCAGGGGAGACTCAGGCGGTGCATGAGAGGACACTGGCAGCCATCTACCGCGACAAGGTCATGGACATTGATGGCCAGGTGAGGTCAGAGCACATGCGCTATCATGAACCTTGCTTCGTTTCCTCTCAACCAAGTTACTCCTCTCCCCTTTCCCCTTGCCCCTTCCCCCTTTCCCCTTGCCCCTTCCCCATCACCTTCGCTTGACCCTGTCATATTCCCACCACTGTAGCTACCCTGGACTGGACGCATCCCACGCATGTCCCACATATCCCAACCCCACCCATCCCCTGTTGCCCGCAGGCGGACATTCTCATCCTGGCGCCCAGTGCGCTGGGGCCCTACACCAAGGACATGTACCTCAACCCCCTGCTCGTGCGTATGCCGCTCCCTCCCGCTCTGCACTGCACTGTACTGCACTGCACTGCTCCGCACCACACTCTCATTACTAAACTAAAATGCCCCACGCTGTGCTATGCTGTTCTGATGCGCTCTGCTTTGCGATGGTCCCTCTCATAGGATGAAAGGTACTGTGGATGGATGGGAAACTGCACTTGCTCCCCCTGCCATGCGCTCGTGTGTGATGTTGAGGCAAAACCATTGGCCACTTGTTTCCCCTGCCATGTGTTGCTAGCTACCTATGAGCATGCTGTGTGCTGCACCCATCATCATTCCTCCCCAGGCATGCTCTTCTCAGCCCTTCCACACTAACTGTCCCCCGTGCCGCATGGGTGCATGCAGGTGAACACATATGCACTGGGCTACTATTATAACATGTGAGTCGCCTCTGCTCACACCTTTCCTCAACTGGACTGCATGCCCCTATGCCTGTTCACAGGTATTGCGTGTGATGCTACTTCACACAAACTCAATGCTGGCTGTCTCACAGAAATCCCTCCATTTTTGCTTTTCGCCCTTCCTTCCCTCTCGATCTCGTCACCCCCTTTCCCTCCCCCCTTCCCCCAGGTATGTGGATGGGGTGCCTCTACTCAAGGAGGGCGGCTGTGTGGTGAGAGACCATGCCATACCATGCCATGCCCTGCCGTTCAGTGCCATGCCATATTATGCCCTGCCGTTCAGTGCCATGCCATGTTATGCCCTGCCGTTCAGTGCCATGCCATGCCATCAAAGCACAATCTATTCACCGACATGTGAATGCGTGCCATGCCATGCCATGCCATGCCATGCCATGCCATGCATATTTGATTGACTGTGCACACACCCACTGTCCACCATCCACCCGTCATCACTACACCCATGCACGACTGCCCTCCTCTCCCTACACCCGCCCTCTCGCCGCACACATCCAAGCCGTGGCACCTTATTCCATCCCACCCCACCCCATCCCACCCCATCCCACCCCATCCCACCCCACCCCACCACTGGTCCACAGATAGTGGTGAACAACATGCACTACGAGTGGTCCTCCCCCGCACACGACGCATATCGGCGCCTCTTTGAGGAGGTGCTGGCAGTGGCGCCAGGGCTGGACGAGTTTGAGCGCTTCCAGCAGCAGTTCGTGGAGGACCAACAGCTCAACGACATCTACCGCCGGGGCCAGGGGCCCGCTGCCGTGCACGGGTTTTATATGTACACGTGGGCCGCTCATGGCATGGATAAGGTGTGCACGCTGTGGGGTGTGGCGTAGGAGGGTATGGGGTATTGGGCGTATGGGTCTCGTACGTGGGTCAGGCGTTTGGGTATGGAGCATGGGCGTATGGCTTGTAACATGCACTGCTTTTGTGGCGTATGGGTCTCGTGCATGGGTCTTACATGTACACGTGGGCCGCCCATGGCATGGATAAGGTGTGCACGCTGTGGGGTGTCAGGCGTGTGGGTATGGAGCATGGGCGTGTGGCTTATAACATGCGCTTCTTTTGTGGCATATGGGTCCCTGCTTTTGTTCCTGCTGGCATTACGCTTCTCCTGCTTGAGCTGTCTCTTACGATCCCATCTCCATCCCCCTCTCTGTTCCCCCTTCCTCTCTTACCGTTGCCCCATTCCGTCCCCGGGGCAGGTGGGCAAGGTGTACGTAGTGGGTGCGAAGGACCCGCGGGGGCCAGCAGTGCTGCGCTGGGAGATGGCGGACACCATACAGGATGCTGTTGACCAGGTCATGCCACATGCCATGCCCATGCCCATGCCCATGCCCATGCCCACGCCAGTGCCCATGCCTGTGCCCATGTTCATGTTCGCCTCACGTGCTACCTACCACACTGCCGCATTTAAGCCATGCATATTATGGTCTCTATATTCCTCCCATTTCCCCCCTCCCTCCCTCACTCTTTTCCTCTCCCTCACCTCCCTCCATCCATCCCTTCCACTCTGCCCTCCCCCTCTCTTCTCCCCTCTCTCCCCGCTCTCTCTCCGCCCCTCCCCTCTCTCTCTCATTCCCCCAGGCGCGGGTGTTCCTGGGCAACAGCAAGGCGGCAGTGACGTATCTGCGGTGTCCCCCGGTGGGCTATGTGCGCGTGCACACAGAGGGGCAGGGGGAAGGCAGTGCTGCGGAGCAGGCGCAAGGGGAGGTAGCGCAAGCAGTGAGCAAGCACCAGTGATGCTGCTGAGTGGATTCAGCCTGGCGCTGTGAACCATCGCCAGTGCAGTGTGGTGGTGTGCTGTAATTACGGTACACGTGTGGAGCATCTAACAGAAGAACCCATGCGCAGCGTTGGTGCGGGAAGGGGGGTGGTGAGCAATGGCTGCAATATGGCATGACACCTGCGGCCTGCAGTGTGAAGGGTGCCATCGGAAAAAGGGCATGTGGAAGTTGACATACTTTACGCAGGGAGCGTGTTGTTTTTAGTTGAAGCAGATGAGGTGGATTAGTATGAGCACACTGGTTCATTGCCCACCACGCAGTCAGCCGTAGAGCGCCTGTCCGCCAATGCAAATTCCGGGATTGCAAATTCTCAGGAATGAGTGATGTTTGGTTTCACTTCCTGCTCAGGAAGAAGGCACTAGGAATGTAATTAGTAGTACCTATCTACCTAAGTCAGATGCAGTATCTACTTGCACCAGGAATAAGTCACCATGGATGGATCACTCACAGTCTCACACCAGAACGGGTTACACACTCTTTTTCACCGCTCGAACAAGGAGAATCAATTACAATATACATAGCCAGTCTCAAGCTATATACAATGAAGGGAACAGGGGGAAAGGGAAGATAGTCACTGCAAACATCTGTGACAGCGTATGCGCAGGCATGGCAGCAGTTGTCCCAGCAAACGACTTTTGAGTCGACTCAAAAGTCAACAGGCACAGCGGCAGTTGTCCCAGCGAGAACTGCGATGCACTGCGCACTGCCACCGCCATCTCAATTTTGTACCGTACTACAATAAATCGTGCCGTCATCACAATAGCGTCAAGATTCACTCGGTCTCGCGGAAGAGCTCGCGACCAATGAGCATGCGGCGAATCTCACTGGTGCCCGCCCCGATCTCATAGAGCTTGGCGTCGCGCAGCAGGCGCCCTGTTGGGTACTCGTTCACATACCCGTTGCCGCCCAGACACTGGATGGCCTGTGGTTTGGGCGAGGGTGGGGGGAGAGGTAGCAGGAACGTGTTGTTGAGGGGGTGTGTGTGTGGGGGGAAGAGGTGGAGGGAGGGTGGCTTGTGAGGTGAGGGTGTAGAGATAGGGGGGAGTGCGGGGAGTGGTGCAGTGATTTGGAGGAAAGTTGTGGGTGCTATGTGAGGGGGTGATGAGGAGAGTGTGTGGGGCACAGGGGACGTGGGAGGGGAGTGGAGAGAGCGTGTGGCATGGAGAGGAGAAGCGGGCGGTACCTGCAAGGCGACCTGCGTGGCATTCTCCGCAGCAAATAGAATGGCTGCCGCACAATCCTGCAGTTGTAGGGGAGGGGGGAGGGAGAGAGGGGTGGGGAGGAGTGAGTAAGCTAAAGGAAGAGGTGGGTGGGATTGCAAAGCATCGCACCCCGCAGCACTGTCTACGCGAACAAGGAGATGAGACCAGAGCAAAGGCTGCTGGCCATGCATGTAGAGGCACAAGGCAGAGAGGCACACCTTACGATTGACATGGCCGCGGTCACATGCCATGGCAGCACTGTACACCAGCGCCCTGCAGCACCCACACACATGGGAGGGCATGCGGGAGGACGCGTGGAAGGGGAGAGCAGGGCAGTGGCGGGGCACAGGGAAGGCCACGGTGGTTGGGTAGTCGTTAGTCCAAGAAGCTTCTATTGGTGGAGTGGAGTGGAGCTGGGGAAGCCGTGTGCTCTGGCTGAGCAAGGGCTTGCCCTAACGCAAGAGCGAGAGCATAACATGAGAATGGGCGATAACTGGGGTGGCAGGGAACATGTGCAAGGGCAGTGGGCAGAGAGCGCAGTGTGGGCAAGGAGCAACTGACCTTGAGGCCTGCACAGCACAGTACATGTCTGCGAGCTTGCCCTGGGTTGAGAGGGGTGATGAGAGGGTCGATGGGACGGGCCAGAGGGAGATGAGGCGCATGGGGTGTTGGGGGGTGTGAAGTTGTGAGTGGCGGCACATGGGAGCAGGACCCGTGAGCGCACATGCAATTCCATGGCAGGCGATTGAAAGTGATGGGAGACCATTCAGCATGCCAGCAGCACCAGCATGCAAAAGCATGGCAGCACAGGAGCATGTGAGAAGGGGAGCATGGCAGCTTGGCAGCATGTGAGCACGGCAGCATGTGAGCATGGGGGCACCTGGATGAGTTGAAATTGGCCGATGGGTTGTCCGAACTGTTGGCGCTGGTGCACGTACGGCAGCACCACGTCCATGGCCGCCGCCATGAGCCCCAGTGGCCCCGCTGCCAGCACCACCCGCTCCAGGTCCAACCCCGACATCAGCACTTGCACTCCTGGTGGGGATGGGGCGAGGGGAGAGAGGGGTGGGGGAGGAGGGAAGGAATGTGAGGAATGTGGGAGGATAGGGAGAAGGAAGTGGGGGTGGGAGAAGAGGATGCAGTGGTGTGGGAGGGAGGTGAGAGGGTGTGGGTGCAGTGCAGGGGGGCATGAGGGGAGGGGTCATGTGGGAGCATACGAATGGTGCAGTGCGCACATTGCATACAGCACATGGCATGCGGCAGAGCACAGTACAGCGCAGCAGCAGCAGCAGCATGCGCACCTCGGCCCTCCTCTCCCAGCACGTTGTCGAGCGGCACGAAGCAGTCCTCAAACACCAGCTCGCACCTGATCATGCCCGTGCCACACACACGCACGGCAGCGGGTAGGGCAGGGGGTGTGGGAAGGGTCGGATGCAAAGGACGACGTGGTTATAGGTGGAGCTCAGTAGAAAGGATTGAGGCAGCAGGTAGGGAAAGGCGAGGCGATGAAAGAGGTGCGACCAGGTGGTGTGTGGCAAGCAAAGAAGCAATGATGGAAAGAAGAGAGAAGGGGGCGAGAGTGAGGGTGAGAACGAGAGGGAGAGGGGAGTGGGGAAGGGAAAGGGGGACTCACGTGTCACTGCCTCGCATGCCCAGCTTATCCAGTTTCTGAGCCGTTCGGAACCTGCCATGGCAGGCACAGGGATGGTAAAGCATGAGCCCACTCCTTCCGCGTGTGCTCTTCCTACCCCTGTACCTCTCACTCCTACCATCCCTTGCACCCCTGCACGCCTCACCCCTGCACGCCTCACCCGTCCATGCCTCACCCGTCCACGCCTCACCCGTCCACGCCTCACCCGTCCATGCCTCACCCGTCCATGCCTCACCCGTCCATGCCTCACCCGTCCATGCCCTGTTCGATAATGAAGGCTGTGATGCCCTTGGGCCCCGCCTTGATGTCCGTCTTGGCGTACACTACCTGCCCCCCATGGCACGTCATGACATGCCATGCATGGGATTCAACTCATGGGGCACGTGTAGCACCGACAGGGAGATTCGCGATGGCGTGAGCGGGGGAACTGGCTAAAGGCGCATAGCACAGCACGACGCAGCACAGCATGGCACAGTACGGCACAGCATGGCATGGCATGGAGTGGCATCGCATGGCAAGGCAAGACACAGTACACAGTACACTGCATGGCATGGGATGGGCGGGCAGCTCACAAGCGTGTTAGCGGTGGGTCCGTTGGTGCACCACATCTTGGTGCCGTTCAGCACGTAGCCCCCCTGCGCCCTCTCCGCTCGACACCGCATGCTCACCACGTCCGACCCCGCTGGAGGAGGGGGGAGAGTACACGGGCACCACAGGCCGCAGGAGAATGGGAGCGAGAGAGCGGATGGACAATGCCGTGATGTGCGGGGGTTCTATGAGCGCGGAAAGACGTGGGAGGAGGGGATGCGGGAGCAAGGTGGTATTGGACCGTGGATGTGGTGCTACGAGCAAAGCTGGTGCATGAAAGCAGCACATGAGCACTGCAGTGCCCATGCATGATCTCCCTCTTAATGAATCATCCCCCTCCCCGTCACCACACAACCCCCCTCCCACTCCCGCTCTTCCTAACCGCCTTTCCCCTCGTCCCCTCTTCCCCCTCTTCCCCATCTTTCCCCTCCCCCTCACAGTTGGGCTCGCTCATGGCGAGTGCGCCCACATGCTCGCCCGCTACCAGCTGCATGCATGGGGTGGGGTTGATCGGGTAACGGATGAGAGGGAGATGAGCGGTGCAGGTGGGGTTGAAGGAGGGGAGGGGAAGGGAGGGAAAAGAAGGACAGAGAGGTGGATGGGTGGGGGAAAAAGAGTGAGCCTACAGCATAGTCGTGTGTGTGGACGAACATGTGTGTGTGGTTGCATGAGCGTGTGCGTGCGCATGCATGTACGTGTCCATGTGGCCGATGTGTGCATCTGTGTGCCATGCGAGCATCTCACCTTGGGCAAGTACTTGGCCTTCTGCTCCTCATTGCCATGCCGCACCTGTGCCCCACCCCACAGAGGCAATAGTAAGCCAAGGAGCAGTTGATGCAAGCTGCAACAAAGCGGTGCAGGCAGAACTCAGCTGGAGAGGTGAAGGAAATGAGAAAGAGGCAGCAGCAAAGGGCGCTGAGGAGGAGACGATACTGCAAGAGGAAACGAGGGGCAGCAAGGATGGCAGCATGGTAGCATGGCAGCATGGCAGCATGGCAGCACGGCAGCATGGCAGCACGGCAGCAGGGCAGCAGGGCAGCATGCATGGCACGCACGAGTTGGTTGATGCAGAGGTTGGAATGCGCGCCATAGGAGAGCCCCACGGCGCCTGAAGCACGCGAGATCTCCTCCATGGCCACGCAGTGGTACAGGTACCCCAGCCCCATGCCGCCCTCCTGCTCTGCTCGCCCACGCGTGGGTTGGGGTGGGGGTCGCACGGGAACAGGCAGAAGTGTGGGTGTCTTTTGAGTCGACTCAAAAGTGATCTCCTCCATGGCTGCGCAGTGGTACAGGTACCCCAGCCCCATGCTGCCCTCCTGCTCTGTGCGCGCACACGCGTGCATGAGTGCGGGGGCTGTGTGGGGGGGGATGAGCACATGTGTGGATTGTGAGAGGGAGAAAGGGCATGGAAATGGGGGGGGGGGTGGCATGGCAGAGAATGGCGTGATGTGGCGTGGCCTGGAATGGCATGGTGCGGCAAGAGATGGCATGGCATGCACAGCAGGGAATGGCACGGCACTGCAGGGAATGGCACGGCACTGCAGGGGACGGCATGCAAGGAAGGGGATGGCATGCAAGGAAGGGGATGGCATGCAAGGAAGGAGATGGCATGCAAGGAAGGGGATGGCATGCAAGGAAGGGGATGGCATGCAAGGAAGGGGACGGCATGCAGGCGAGCAGCACTGACCGGGCACGGTGATGCCATGCAGATGAAAGTCACCCATTCGCCTCCACAGATTCACATTCTGCCGAGGAGGAGGAGGGGGGAAGGGGGAGGGAAAGGGGAGGGGGGGAGGGGAAAAGGGCGGAATAAAGACGGAGAAGAAACGTGGCTGCTGAAAGGAACGCGGAGGGAGGGCCTTAAAAGGCACATGGAGCATGGTGCACGAGAGAGTAGGGGGGGGGACTGGGGAAAGAGAGCGGGAGAGAGAGAGGGGAGAAGGGAGATGCGGAGCAAGATAAAGAGTGTCAGTCTGGAGAACGTACTGCATGCCCAAGTATAGACAGAACATTGGGTAGCACGTGTGGTGGCGTAGAGGGCGAGTGTGAGGACAGGTACTTGGGGAAAGGTACCTTGGGGAAGGAGTTGGTTCGGTCAATGTCAGCAGCGTGTGGTGCGATGACCTCCTGTGCGAACTTGTGCACGCTCTCCTTGAACTGCCCACCCACCCATGCACTCACACACTCCCCCTCCCATCATGCCACCCACGCCCCCTCTCCCACCATGCCATCCCCATGCCCATGACAGCCCACCCGACACACAAGCAGCAACGCAGAGGGCGCAGAGAGCAGCAGGAGGCGGTGGTAACTTGGAAGGCTGTGAAAAAAACAAAAAAGCGGCAAGGGGAGCACGGGGAGGAGCAGCAAGGGCATACAGCCTGGTCAACACGTAGCACCACCTGGTGGCGTGACTCTAGAGAACCCTATCGTACTGTCATCAACAGGCTCCCATCGTCGCCAACAGCCCTCATCATGCTCGCACCTGCACGGCCGTGTCATCCAGCAGTGCCGACCCTCCGCCCACCGCTGCGGACGAGAACCCCGCGCTGCTACCTCCGCGCGCTGCCCCCGCGCTCGACGCCACTTCCGCCTGCCACCCGCCTGCTGCGGCCATGACGGGAACCTGTGCGGTTGGGGGAAGAGCGGGAGGGTGGGGGTGGGGTGGAAGGGAAGAGAGTATTGCGGCGGAGGTGAGAAGAGGCGACTGGCGGAGCAGCCCGCGGAGAAGTTGCGCGGAGAGATCGCGGCTCCATGGGACGAGCAGCACTGGCGGAACAGGAGGTGCGGGAAAGCGCGGGGATAACGGGCCGCAGAGGATGCGGAGGGCCAAAAATTCAATCTGTGCGCCTTCTCGTTTCCGCCCTACATCTGGTAACGAACGCCCAAACAGGTTCCCTCCAACATGCGCCGCTCGCGCGTTCCGCCCAATCCGCGCAGCTGTTCTCGCTAGCATCTTGCGGGGCACTGTGCGAGTCGAGGGGCGTGCGCAGCGCGCCACGGGGAAGTTCGTGACAACTAGCGCGGAAGATACGCGACGCGCGGTGTTTGTGGAGCGTGCAGAGTGTGGGAGGCGAGAATTGCGGATGGAATCGACTGATAGAAAGGAAGCAGGAGAGCAGTGCAGGGCGGTTGGGTTGAGTGAATGAGAATGGCCGGTTGCTGGTCAGGTCCCTCTCATCAGTGGAGTTTGATTTCGACCCTCGATGTTGTCGAAGGACCAATTCGCTGGTGGCAGGCAGTGTCACCCGCATGGGAGCAGCAGCAGAGGCGCACTGGTAGGGGTGGTTGGTCAGTCGTCCGACTCGCGGAAGAGCGAATTGATGACCAACCTGCTGGGAGTGGAGTTGACGTGGCCATTTGGGGAAATGACGGTTGCCACGCCACGCCACAACTGCCAGGCGGTACCGTGGCAAAAACTGAACTCGACTCGACAAAGGAGAACGCATTTGTGTGAGGGATCCTGTTTCCATATAATGTTATCTGCATGCAGACTGATGATATACAAAGGCTTATACAGGAAAAGAAACAATGCTATTACATGTTAAAGCATCTCAGAAAGTCAATGGCCATTCCCAACAAAAGGCGACATACGCTACTAGTCTAACCTTCAGATATGGCGGACAAGAGCAACTGAGTGACCAATCATAAGTTAAGCCACCTAACTCCCACCAAAGCAGCAAGCGAACAGACCACCCCCCTTCTTGGGAGGCGGGGCAGGTGTAGCAGCCGGAGCAGCTTTTCCTGTAGCAGCTGGTGGTGCAGAGACTGGTGGGGCATCTGCAGATGCCACCACTGGCTGAGGTGGTGTCATGGCTGGAGGGGAAGGGGCCTTCTCGGCTGGGGCTGCAGGCGCCACAGCATCACCAGATGGAGCAGCAGATGGTCCAACTGACTCAGAAGCAACAGCTGAAGCACCAGCAATAGCAGCAATAGTCTCAGCAACTGCAGGAGCAGCAGCTGTATCAGCAGCAGGCTCCAAAGCAGCAGTGGTGGCAGCAACAGTCTCAGAAGCAGCAACAGAAGGATCAGAAGCAGCAACAGCAGGATCAGAAGCCGGCTCAGCAAAGGCAGGAACAGCAGCAACATCAGCAGCAGGCTCAGAAGCAGCAGGAGTGGCAGACTCAGAAGCTGCAGCAGCAAGCTCAGAAGCAGCAGCAGCAAGCTCAGAAGCAACAGCAGTAGCAGCAGCAGGCTCAGAAGCAGCAGCAGCAGCAGGCTCAGAAGCAGCAGCGGCAGCAGGCTCAGCAGCAGCAGCAGCAGGCTCAGAAGCAGCAGCAGCAGCAGGGTCAGAAGCAGCAGCAGCAGCAGCAGCAGGCTCAGAAGCAGGCACATCAGTTACAGCATCTGCACTTGTTGCAGATTCAGTAGAAGTGGCACCCTCAACACCTTTCGTAGCATCCTGCTCTGAAAGCTTGATTGCTGGTTCCTGTTCAGCAGCCTTGACTTCCTCCCCTATATCTTTTGCTGCATCGTCCTCTGCAATGTTCCTCTCAGCCTCTGATTCTAGAGCCTTCCTTGCCACTTCCTCCTCTGCAGCCAGTCTGGCAGCTTCGTCCTCAGCAACCTTCTTAACAGCTTCCACATCAGCACCCTTTCTTGCAGCTTCCTCTTCAGCGGCCTTCCTTGCAGCTTCCTCCTCTGCAGCCTTTTTTGCAGCTTCCTCCTCTGCAGCCTTTTTTGCAGCTTCCTCCTCTGCAGCCTTCCTTGCAACTTCCTCTTCTGCAGCCTTCCTAGCAGCCTCTTCCTCTGCAGCCAATTGTGCTGCTTCCTCCTCTGCAGCCAGCCTTGCAGCTTCCTCCTCAGCAGCCTTCCTTGCAGCTTCCTCCTCTGCGGCCTTCCTTGCAGCTTCCTCCTCTGCAGCCTTCCTTGCAGCTTCCTCCTCTGCAGCCTTCCTTGCAGCTTCCTCCTCAGCAGCCTTCCTTGCAGCTTCCTCCTCAGCAGCCTTCCTTGCAGCTTCCTCCTCAGCAGCCTTCCTTGCAGCTTCCTCCTCAGCAGCCTTCCTTGCAGCTTCCTCCTCAGCAGCCTTCCTTGCAGCTTCCTCCTCAGCAGCCTTCCTTGCAGCTTCCTCCTCAGCAGCCTTCCTTGCAGCTTCCTCCTCAGCAGCCTTCCTTGCAGCTTCCTCCTCAGCAGCCTTCCTTGCAGCTTCCTCCTCAGCAGCCTTCCTTGCAGCTTCCTCCTCAGCAGCCTTCCTTGCAGCTTCCTCCTCAGCAGCCTTCCTTGCAGCTTCCTCCTCAGCAGCCTTCCTTGCAGCTTCCTCCTCAGCAGCCTTCCTTGCAGCTTCCTCCTCAGCAGCCTTCCTTGCAGCTTCCTCCTCAGCAGCCTTCCTTGCAGCTTCCTCCTCAGCAGCCTTCCTTGCAGCTTCCTCCTCAGCAGCCTTCCTTGCAGCTTCCTCCTCAGCAGCCTTCCTTGCAGCTTCCTCCTCAGCAGCCTTCCTTGCAGCTTCCTCCTCAGCAGCCTTCCTTGCAGCTTCCTCCTCAGCAGCCAGCCTGGCAGCTTCCTCCTCAGCAGCCTTCCTTGCAGCTTCCTCCTCAGCAGCCTTCCTTGCAGCTTCCTCCTCAGCAGCCTTCCTTGCAGCTTCCTCCTCAGCAGCCAGCCTGGCAGCTTCCTCCTCAGCAGCCTTCCTTGCAGCTTCCTCCGCAGCAGCCTTCCTTGCAGCTTCCTCCTCAGCAGCCTTCCTTGCAGCTTCCTCCTCAGCAGCCTTCCTTGCAGCTTCCTCCTCAGCAGCCTTCCTTGCAGCTTCCTCCTCAGCAGCCTTCCTTGCAGCTTCCTCCTCAGCAGCCAGCCTTGCAGCTTCCTCCTCTGCAGCCAGCCTTGCAGCTTCCTCCTCTGCGGCCTTCCTTGCAGCTTCCTCCTCTGCAGCCAGCCTTGCAGCTTCCTCCTCTGCAGCCAGCCTTGCAGCTTCCTCCTCTGCAGCCTTCTTTGCAGCTTCCTCCTCTGCAGCCTTCCTTGCAGCTTCCTCCTCGGCAGCCTTCCTTGCAGCTTCCTCCTCGGCAGCCTTCCTTGCAGCTTCCTCCTCAGCAGCCTTCCTTGCAGCTTCCTCCTCAGCAGCCTTCCTTGCAGCTTCCTCCTCAGCAGCCTTCCTTGCAGCTTCCTCCTCAGCAGCCTTCCTTGCAGCTTCCTCCTCAGCAGCCTTCCTTGCAGCTTCCTCCTCAGCAGCCTTTGTTGCAGCTTCCTCCTCAGCAGCCTTTGTTGCAGCTTCCTCCTCAGCAGCCTTTGTTGCAGCTTCCTCCTCAGCAGCCTTCCTTGCAGCTTCCTCCTCGGCAGCCTTCCGTGCAGCTTCCTCCTCAGCAGCCTTCCTTGCAGCTTCCTCCTCTGCAGCCTTCCTTGCAGCTTCCTCCTCTGCAGCATTCCTTGCAGCTTCCTCCTCTGCAGCCTTCCTTGCAGCTTCCTCCTCAGCAGCCTTCCTTGCAGCTTCCTCCTCAGCAGCCTTCCTTGCAGCTTCCTCCTCAGCAGCCTTCCGTGCAGCTTCCTCCTCGGCAGCCTTCCGTGCAGCTTCCTCCTCGGCAGCCTTCCGTGCAGCTTCCTCCTCGGCAGCCTTCCGTGCAGCTTCCTCCTCGGCAGCCTTCCTTGCAGCTTCCTCTTCTGCAGCCTTCCTTGCAGCTTCCTCCTCTGCAGCCTTCCTTGCAGCTTCCTCCTCTGCAGCCTTCCTTGCAGCTTTCTCCTCTGCAGCCTTCCTTGCAGCTTCCTCCTCAGCAGCCTTCCTTGCAGCTTCCTCCTCAGCAGCCTTCCTTGCAGCTTCCTCCTCAGCAGCCTTCCTTGCAGCTTCCTCCTCAGCAGCCTTCCTTGCAGCTCCCTCCTCTGCAGCCTTCCTTGCAGCTCCCTCCTCTGCAGCCTTCCTTGCAGCTTCCTCCTCTGCAGCCAGCCTTGCCGCTTCCTCCTCTGCGGCCATCCGTGCAGCTTCCTCCTCTGCGGCCTTCCTTGCAGCTTCCTCCTCTGCGGCCTTCCTTGCAGCTTCCTCCTCTGCGGCCTTCCTTGCAGCTTCCTCCTCTGCAGCCAGCCTTGCAGCTTCCTCCTCTGCAGCCAGCCTTGCAGCTTCCTCCTCTGCGGCCTTCCTTGCAGCTTCCTCCTCTGCAGCCAGCCTTGCAGCTTCCTCCTCTGCGGCCTTCCTTGCAGCTTTCTCCTCTGCGGCCTTCCTTGCAGCTTCCTCCTCTGCGGCATTCCTTGCAGCTTCCTCCTCAGCAGCCAGCCTTGCAGCCTCCTCCTCAGCAGCCTTCTTTGCTGCTTCCTCCTCTGCAGCCTTCCTTGCAGCTTCCTCCTCTGCAGCCTTCCTTGCAGCTTCCTCCTCTGCAGCCTTCCTTACAGCTTCCTCCGCTGCAGCCAGCCTTGCAGCTTCCTCCGCTGCAGCCAGCCTTGCAGCTTCCTCCTCTGCAGCCTTCATCGCAACTTCCTCCTCCGCAGCATTCATCGCAGCTTCCTCCTCTGCAGCCATAATCGAAGCTTCACCCTCTGCAGCCATAATCGAAGCTTCCCCCACTGCAGCCTTCATCGCATCGTCCTCCTCTGCCGCTTTCCTTTCAGTCTGCTCCTCGGCATCCGTCGCTTCGTCGTCCACAACAGCAGCCTTCCGTTCGTCGTCTTCCTCTGCAGCCCTTTCAGCGCCATCTTCCTCAGTTTCATCCACCGCTTCAGTGTATGCGCCTGGAGTTTCATAATCGTGTGCAGCTTCGGCAGCTAGATCCTTTCCGCCCTCCTCTGCACCATCATAATCTCCTTCCTTCGCTGTGGTTCCGTCCTCGTTCTCTTTTGGAACATCGGAGTTATAAGTGTTATCAACCTCGTGCGAGTCTTCCCCAGATGCTCTTCCTGAAGCCTCTTCGTGAGTAGCCACAGGAGATCTATCACCTTGCTCCTCGTCCTTCGTCTGGCTCTTGCTCTTGCTAAGCCCTTCCCCGCGTCCGCTAGCTCCGCGGCCTCTACCGGATAAACCCCTTCCCCGCGCGGCATCGCCTCTGCCTCGAGCCCCCACGGAACGGCCACCCACCCCGTCTAAGCCTCTGCCCCTCCCTCCTTCGCCACCTCTGCCGCCGCGACCTCCGTCTCGGCCTGCTGTCGCAACCCCCCGACCTCGTCCGCTTTCCGCGCCTCGTCCTCTGGCGCCCTCGCGGCCTCCCGCAGCAGCTCCGCGGCCCCTCGTGGCTGCAGCCTCACCGCCTCTCCCGCGACCAGCGACGGCGTCTCCCCTGCCTTTGCCGTCGGCACCGCGGCCCCTGCCACCATCAGTAGTGCTCGCTCGACCTCCGCTTGCCGTTCCTCCGCGTCCCCTTGCCGCATCTCTGCCACGCCCGCGTCCGGCGCCGGACTTGCCTGCAATAGGTTTAAGGGAAATCATGAGACATGTAGCGGTTGACCTTCCGTCGATCGGCCTCTATTGACAGCCAGAACACAAGGACATTACGATCCTCAATAACTTGGACGAGGAACACGTAATTCCACGGATTGTGAGCCACGATCAAGAAAGGAGTTTGAAATGACATGTGTACCAAAACGATTCTTGCAATATACGGCTGGGTATGTTTTAGCGCTTGATTGAAAGTTTGGTGGCTGAGCGCGGCCTGATCGGCTGGGAAGAAGGGCGACCCAACGAGACACATTATATACGAGGCTACACCAGGAAGCGAAAATACAATTACTTTGTTCATTCGTCGTATGTTTTACACAACAGCGAGATTGTTGTTTTTACAAGAGCGAAAGTGCATATCAGAAACGAGTTCTTATCTGACGTGACGCGAGTCATCCAACTCACTTTCTGAATGCTGGAGCTTCGGCTTCCTTGCTGAGTCATCGGCTGACATTGAGCTCATACTTACGGAGTCATCTCCGCCCCCCTCCATGCCCACCTACAGGAGCTACAGGTACAAGTTAAATACGGAACAACCAAGTAGGATTAACTACGGGACACCGTCGTAGAACCGTACCACCTCTCTGACTCCTTCCTAAGACACAGGTTGAGCCTGACTAAGCACATGAGAAGCTAAGGAGAGCAGTGTCCTTGTGCGTGCATGACTGGGTTGGAGGTGAAGGAGTCTGCTTGGATCGCATCGCAGCGACAACTTCGAGGTTTGCCCTCAAAATCTGCGAGAGCGACGATATCGCTTGAGAAGAGGTTGGGCGGAGGCTGGTTGGGGAGCGAAACCTGTGGAGGGTGGAGGCTCGGGGCAAGCCCCTCTGCGGCGCGGTAATCGCGGACGAGTGCCGCACCAACCAGGGCAGCAACCCCAAACCTAACCAAGCGGCGCTGTGAGCCGATTCGAGCTGCCACGGCCAATGACACAACTTGGTTTAACGAGGCGGAAGTGCGGCTGGTGTGCCTTCGTGCCACGTAATTTTCGGAGGCAAAGATGCAAGGGTGGTGGTGAGCTACAAACGAAACCTTCATATCTTTGATGTCTTGGCGCGCCAATTCTGCACGTCATTGAGCGGGGGGGCGCTGATTCCTTTGGCATCTCCAGTTGCGTTGCACAATGAAAGAAAACACATATGAACGTCATATTGATTAAATGTATTCACAAGTACCAGTATGATGGGTAAATGGGTCACAATGCTAATACCAGAGGATAATCCAAGCTAATATGGATGGCATCATGGGTTTTCTATTCGTGATATACTCTAAAGCACAGTTAGCCTTTTCAAACACCCTAGGATGTCTATGAAGGATATTGTTGTTACCTTGTTTCGGAAGGGTAGTAGTCTGCATTCCCGTATACCGTAATAGAATTTTCATTGCAACAAGCACTTTATTTTATACTGCGCATTTGCCAGTTCACAGTTCATTGTGCAGCAATCCTTTCATAGTCGAATTTTGGGGGGACGATAAGCCGTGCCATGCCACAACAGCAGCATTAATGCTTGCTATGCTCGATGGTGGCAGGTATACATACCAGAACATCGAAGTTGCAACTGCTGGACACCACTGTATGCTGCAGGTTGCCTGCTACTGTGCCGCGGTAAAGCTTTATAGTAGTAGTCTTGTAAATATAAACACAATATACAAGGAAAAAGGCACTGAAAGATCACTCTTCGCTGAAAATCGGGACGTAAAATGCAGGAGGGATCTTAGAGGGAGATGGCAGCACAATGCAGTATCGACGCGGCAGAGATTCAAAGAGAGGTTCAAAGGGCAGCTCCAAAGTCAACAGACCACTGGTGCATGGCTTCCAGGCGGTCAGGTGAGCAGGTGGCACGGATGACAGACAGCGCTGCGTGCATGTCACTCGCCCGCACCGCCCGCACCTGGACAGTTGGGGGCAGGCCAGCCAAGGAAAGGCCCAACAGTGAGGCATGGAGCATGAAGCGTGCAGCAAAAAAGACCAAGTAATTACCGGGAGCACCGCAGCACGAGCGCAGGAGACAAGGCAGCACAGCAGGCAAGGGAGGAGGGCGGTGAGAGGGTTACCTCATGAGCGCTGGCTGTGGCTATCCGGCCTCCCAGCTCTCTGATGGGCCCCATGGCCGCCTCCTGGCACAGCGCCTTCAGGTCACTCGCTGAGTACCCTGCACATGGCAGGGAGCGGGAGAGAGATAGTGAGGGATTCGGGATGGGTCAGTGGGTCTGAGGTGATGAGGCAGCAAGGGTATGTGTACGGAAAGGGATTGAGAGGTGGGATGGGTGAGAAGCGCGAATGCAGACAATGAGGGTGTGGCAGCCAGGGAGGGCGCACCTTGAGTGAGAGAGACGATGCGCTGCATGTCAGCATCTGCGGGTGGGAGAGAGTGAGGAGATCAGATTATGGCACTGTGTGCGAGAATGCGCACAAGATAAACAGGTGCCCGAGTGCTCTGGAGATTGAAGCCTTGTTTGAAAAAGCACAAGGTTGAGATGAAGCAAAGGCTTGTCAATAGCTATGTCACCAAGCAAGGCAGCAGGCACGACAGCAGGCACGACAGCAGGCACGACAGCAGGCACGACAGCAGGCATGGCAGCAGGCAGGGCAGCAGGCAGGGCAGCAGGCAGGGCAGCAGGCAGGGCGGGGTGGCAGTGACCTGAGAGGGCGAAGTCACGGCCTCGTGTGAGGTGGCGCAAGAGTGCACTGCGCGCTGCTGCATCGGGCAGAGGAATGAAGATGCGCTTCACCTGGGGGATGGCAGGCGCGTGGATAGAGGGGCACACACAGGGAGAATGGTATGGCTCAGCAAAAGTTGAGTGGGGTGGATGGGTGCCGTGTGCACAGGGAAAGGGAAGGCGCAGCAGGGGCGGGAGTGGGTGCATGGGTGGTGTATGAGCTGGGACTTGGGTTGCGTGTGAATGGCAGCGTGCAGGGCAAGTGTATTGGAGCACAGCACAGAAGCAGAAGAAGTGGGGCGAGCAGGAGCAGTAGGAGAGGGCAGCAGGCACGCACCAGTCGGCGCAGCACGGCCTCATCCAGCTCCTGGGGGCGGTTGGTGGCTCCTGCTCATGGGCCGCAGGGGACAGTGGGGGGAAGAGAGAGGTGAGGGCAGCGGGAGAGAGGAGAGAAGAGCACAGATGAGACGGCAAAGAAGGACTGGAAAGGCATGAGCAGCCCATGAGAGGACGTGAGAGCGGAGGCAGAAAGCACATTGTGTGCATTGCAGTTTGCCAAGCTTCTGATGGGCATGGCTTGGCTGCTGTACTGGCGCGCATGAGTGCCGAGACCACAGCAACAGATGGCATGACAGGGCATGGAACGACAGGATATGGCATGGCAGGAGATGGAATGGCATGGCAGGGTACCGATGACAACGACATGGTCGGATTGGGCAGTGAGCACGCCATCGAACTGCAGCAGGAACTCCGTCTTGAGCCGCCGACTCGCCTCATGCTCGTTGGCCGCCCTCGCACTCAACACACTGTCAATCTGATGGCGCAGCGCAGCACACAGGGTACAGGGCACGTGGCACAGCGGTGCAAGGAAGTGGCGAAGTGGGGTGCGATGGCGTAAGGGCGTGAACCCATACGTCGCACACAGCTGCTGGGAGAACAGAGGCAGCTCGATAGTGGTGGCAAGCTGAGAAGACAATAGGCAGCACAACAACAAAGGCTCCCATGCTGCCCCATTTCACCCCTTGCTGCTCGATGTGATCCCATGCTGCCAATGCTTAAACCTTGTCCCAGCATGACGTTAGTATTAGGGTATGCATGCATCACAGCACCTGTGGCAGCTGCGTGTGTGTGTGTGTGTGTGTGCGCGCGCGCGCGCGCGCGCGTGTGTGTGTGTGTGTGCACCTCGTCTATGAAGATGATGGACGGCTGGCGCTGGGCCGCCACCGCAAACAGTGCCCGCACTAGCTTCTCCGACTCGCCCATCTGTGCCGGCATGGGTGCACGGGTGGGTTAGTTTATGGGTGTATTTTGATAAGAGGGAGGGGAGGGAGGGTAAGAGGGACTTCTAGATGCAGGAAAGATGAATAAATAGGGGGGCGAAGAGACATGGCTTGGGAGAAGATGTATACAAAGACATGGGAGGTGAGACGGAAGGGGAAGCGGGAGATGGAGAAGCAGGTGGAATAAACGGCCAAAACAGCAGCGCACCCATTTGGAGGTGAGGGTGGCGGCGCTGATGTTGAAGAAGGTGGCTCGCGCCTCTGCCGCCACTGCCTTGGCCAGCATCGTCTTGCCGTTGCCCGGTGGCCCGTACAGCAGCAGCCCTGCAGGCACGCAGCACAGCAGGAGGGGCAGGAGCGGTGGAGAGGGCAAGGAAGCATGCTTAGAGGATGGAAGGGGAAAAGGGGGTTGGCTGCAGTGGCGAGAAGGATGGTGGCAGCAAGGTGCACGCACAGAGAGAATTTAGGACAAGTGGAATGGTGCGAGGAAGCGGAGGAGCTGTGGTGAGCTGGGAAGAGGCAGCCCTCGGGCGCGGATGAAGAGCGGTCACCAACAGGAGGTGGCACAAGGGAGAGGCGGTTGGGCAGTGGTGGGAGGGTAAGTGCGCAGGTGGGCGGGTGGATACATGCGTGCGTGCGTGTGGTACCTCGGGGCGGGCGGCGGATGCCCTGGAAGAGGTCGGAGCGCAGTGCAGGCAGAATGACCATCTCCTGTAGCGCCTGCTTCGCGCCCTCAAGGCCCACTGCCGTGCCATGGGGGGGAAATGGGGTGGGGTGACATTACAACGCTTGAGCCGCGTGCTTTGGGCAGAGTGGGTGGTGATGGCATGTGTGGGGCAGCGGTTGCACGGATGGCAGCAGAAGAGGATTGGGTTCGGCGAGGTGGGGCGGGTGATGGGGAAAGGAGGGGCGGGACGCAGAGGGAGTGCCGAGGCGGGTGGGAAAATCAGCATCTTGTGTTGTGTGAGAGAGAGAGTGAGAGGTGTGTACCGATGTCATCCCAGCGCACACTGGGTCGTGCGTCCACGATCTCCCCCTCCACCACCGCCACCAGCTGCGCATCCACGCCCCCCACACTCGCCCCCTCCTTTCCCCCCCCACTCCGCCCGCCGTCCCTGCCCCCAGCTGCGCCGCCCAGCGCGGGCTTCCCCCCCCTGTGCTGCGCTGGTGGGGAGGCTGAATGAGAGTGCAGCAGCACGGACAGCCGCTGGGTGACGTCAGCGGACCACCGCGTGAGGTCAGCATGGCAGCGCCGCACTTCAGGTGATGTGCTGGCGCGGGGGGAAGGAAAGGGGGGTGGGGGGGATAGAAGGGGGGAAAATAAGAGAAGCGCATGGGAGGAAAGGGGAGCAGCACATGGGATGAGTGGCACGAGCTGGGCCGTGAGGCACAACCTAGGATGCAGGGAGCTGCCATACCGCATGCACCCCTCACCTGCTCCCCTGCCACCACGCTACCACGTGACCTGCGACCTGCCTCTAGCTGCGCTACCCATGCGCGCACGTACCTGCGCGCGCCTGCGCCGAGCCCCTCGTGGATGATCTCCAGCGCCTTGCGGTAGTACGCCACTGCCTTGCTGCCCTTCCCCCGCTCCTCCGCGCTCACCGCCCGCTCCACGCACTCCCGCGCCAGCGAGTGGAACCCCCTCACCTTCACTACCGCCACCTCTTCCGCCGTTACCCCCGCAGCGCCCATGCCGCCACCAGGCGAGAGCGCGGACGTCGTGTGGCTGCCTCCCCCCCTGCTGTGCGCACTGCCACTCGTTTCCCACCCGTCGCTCTGCGCCCACCCGCCGTCGGGTCCGCCGGGAAACAGCGCGCCGGTCCGCGGAGCAGGAGAGAGCTTCCCCGCCCCGCATGCGGGGGAAAGCGACAGCGGTTGAGTGTGCGGAGACAGCGCGGATACTGCCGCGGTCGAGAGCGAGGCAGCGGAGGGGGAAGCGGGGCTTGTGGCGGAAGAACGTGGAGAGGTGGGGGAGAAGACGAGTGCGCGGAGGCGGGACCACCATTCGGAAGGGGCGTTGGACATGGGCGGGCGAAGCATGAGGATGAGCGCGAGGAGGAGAGTCGAGAGGACGATGCACACGACGACGTCAGGGGGAACCACGGGGTCGTACAGTATCGAGAGCGACCGAATGGGCATCACGCTAAGCGAAGAAGACAATAACGGAGGTAAGTGTCAAACATGGGACCCCTAGCTGTCGCGGTTCGGCTGTGTGTGGAAAAAAGTGTGCCATCGAGGTCTGACCGTAAAAGGAGGCCGGGCGATGGACCATGCACAGAGTAGATTCGCTAAGATTCTGACGAGGGATAGAAGTGGGAGGCTGTTGCGGTGAGCTGTAGAGTCTTCAACGCCGCGATCCTCGGTAAGCTTGTGAGCGTGCGGAAGTGGTGAAACACGATGGTGCGGTGACGAGCGAGCTTGCTTGTGGCGAGGCGAATCCGGCTGACGAGTTGAAGTTCTCGAATGTGGTTCTGCGGTCATCGCGTGTACACCTCACTGGAACCTTCGTTGCGGTTATTAGATGTGATGTAGGCATGACTTGCTATCAAACATGATAGACGTGATATATGGTTTGAAATGGGAACGAATGAAAAAGTCCAGTTGGCAGAGTGGTGTGTTGATGAGTTGTACCCGTTGTAGAGTGGTTAGGACCAATGAACTTTATACATTTGCAGCACCTCAGTTCGAAAAAGGCATCACTTGTCCACCCTCATTGAGCCTCTAGCGCAAACCTCGGATCTTCCTTCACCAACGGCTCGACCTTGCCCGTTGATGCCGCTGCTGCGTACCGCCTTTGCTCTCCGTCCTCTACTGCGCCCGCCACACACCACACGACCGCTTTCCCGCCGCGCCCTTGCGCCTTCCACGCGCCTCAGCTCGTCAGCCATGCTTGCCCTCGGCGGGCCTCCCCGCCTTTCCCCCTCCGCATCGCCCGCGTCGGGCAAAGCCTTGTTGTCTGCCTCGATGCTTCACGCGCCCACCGCCCTCGCCGCTGCTTCGGCCCCGCATTCCCTTCTCACCTCGCGCCCGCGCCTCCTCTCCGCTTCCCTGTCCCTTTCGCGCTCCTCTCCCGACCCATCCGCCCGGCCCGCCCATGCTTTTTCATCTCTCTCAGCTTTCTCCTTCCTCCCCGCGGCCCTCTCTCTCCCCCGCCCGGCGCTTCTTTCCTCCCCCACGTCCGCTCTCTCCGCCAACCAATCGGTCCGCGCGTCGAGCACCGCCCCCGATGCCCCCTCGTCGCCCGAGCTCCTCTCGCCCCTCGAGCGACTGCGCGCGCGACAGCTACTCGAGTCGCTGCGGTCGCCCAACGACGCGTCTGCGACGTCGTCGAAACCCGCGCGGAAGCCGTCTTCTCAGGGCAAGGCGGTGGATGCGGAGGCGCGGGGAGGGGCGGAAGGCGCGGCGGGACCCGAGGCGGGGTTTCAGGAGCTGGGGCTGAGCGCGGAGCTGATCGGCGCAGTGCGCGAGTTGGGGCTGGGCGCGCCGACGGAGATCCAGCGCCTCGCCATTCCCGGCGCGCTGAGCGGGCGCGACGTGGTGGTGGCGTCGCACACGGGGTCGGGAAAAACCCTCGCGTACCTGCTGCCTGTCGTGCAGGTCAGCCGCGCGCCTTGCTGCCCGTAGGGTTTTAGAAACCGGGGTGGAGGGTTTGGGGCTTTGCGGGGTGCAGGGAGCATGTGTTGGGCTGTGGCGCGAGGGATGCGGGTGCGCGTGTCCGGAAAATTGCGCGCGAAAGGCTCGCGGGCGGTGTAGGTGCGCCGGTACAGGCGCTGAGCGGTGAACCAGTCACGCTGATATATCCCCCCCCCCTCCCTTCCCGCTTGTGTCTCGTGGCGTTCATGCGTGGCTGTATGTCATCGCATCATTCGCCTGCATGTCATGGCACGGCATGGCATGGGTTGATGGCATGGCATCAGATGATGCGAGCGGACGAGGCGGAGAGTGGGCGCAGCGATCGGTTGAAGCGGCCGCGCGCCATCGTGCTGTGCCCCACTCGCGAGCTCGCCGAGCAGGTGCGCTGCTGATGCCGCCGCCCTCCTGCTGCTGCCTGCCAGGGGGTGTGGGAAGCATAGGGGACAAGAGGGGGGAGTGGGGGGAGGAGGTGGTGTAGCGTGGGGTGAGGGGGATGAAGGCATTCACTTTCTCTCCTTTGTCCTGCACCCCACACACCACCAACGCCCTCTCTCGCTGCTCGCGACCAATCCACTACACGCCCTCACCACATCCCTGGGCTGTCCCCTTTCCCCCTGGCCCCTCTCTTTCCCCTGGCTGACGTTCCCCCCCGCGCGCAGGTGCTGCGCGTGGCCAAGTCGCTGTGCCACCACGCGCGGTTCCGTGCAGCCATGCTGTCAGGGGGGGCGAGCATGGCGGGGCAGCAGCAGCAGCTGCAGGCGTGGCCCGTGGACCTGCTCATCGCCACGCCCGGCCGCCTGCTGCAACACATGGCCGCCTCCTCGCTCTCCCTCTCCCTCGTTAAATACCTCGTGCGTGCCCCTCCTGACGCCCTCTCCCATGACCCCCGCTCTCCCCCTCCTCCCCCCACACCCCCCTCCCTTCCCCCCCTCACCTCTATCCCGTCCAGCTCTCCCTTTCAATGCCTGTCTCCATTCTTGTTGTCGCAGGGTGCCCACATCTGCTCCTATGTATTTATCCTCTTGCGCACGCCATGCGGCGCCCTCCTCACAACAGCAATGCGTCTTTGACAAGTGCTTGCCTCTCTGTGCTTCTCTGTGCCCCTCTGCACCTCTCTGCACCGTGCTATGCGGCAGGTGTTGGACGAGGCGGACACCATGTTTGACGCGGGCTTCGGGGCGGACATCAGGCGGCTGCTCAGGCCGCTCAGGAAGAGGGGCGAGGTAGCGCCAGGGGGGCCAGCGCAGAGGACCTTTCAGACCGTGCTCGTCACCGCCACCATCACCAAGGTGCCCTGTTGCACGCCCTGCACTGCCTCCCTCCGCCTCTCCTTGCTCCTCCCGCCTCTCTCCTCGCTCCCCCTCGTCACTCTGCTAGTGACCATTGATTGTGGTTCATGTGTACTGGAAGCAAGACGCGCTCCACTGCCCCCCTCCCTGTGGTGCCACTGCCGTGTGTGTGTGCATGGCAGGCGGTGCAGCGGCTGCTGAACGAGGAGTTCCCGGGCATCACCCATCTGCACACGGCGTCGCTGCACCGCCGCCTGCCCTCCGCCACGCACCGCTTTGTGCCCGTCTCCGGCGCTGACAGCCGCCCCAACGCCCTGCTGCAGGTGCGCCCCCTCCCTGCCGCTCCTCCCCCGTCCGCCATGCAGTAAACATTCTTCTCACGCTCATCCTGCATCCACCACGCACAGTGCCACTGCCACCACCCTTTTTAGCTGTCAGGTGATCAATTCGCCTGGCCCCCCTTTCTCATGCGCCACCTCGCCGGCCCCTGCTTCGCTCCGCCCCTCTCCCCTCCCCTGCCTCATTCTTCCGCCATCCCCCCCACTTCCCCCTCTCCCCTCTTCCGGGAAGCAGCTGGTGCAGCCGCTGGTGGCGGGGGGGCAGCGGTGCATGGTGTTCTGCAACACGGTGCAGTCTTGCCGTGCTGTGGACCACTTCCTGTCCGAGGCCAACATCCTCACCACCAACTACCACGGCCAAGTGCCGCCCGAACACAGGTGCGCTGTGCTGCACTGCACCACACGACATGCCATGCGCCCACGCTGTGCCATTCCCTTGGTGTGTGTGCACGGCACCTGTGCACGGCACCTGTGCACTGCTTGGCCACCTACCGAACTTCCATTTCACATGAACCCGAACCTTAAATTCCTATCCTCTCTTTCTTGCTCTCCCATTCACACGCTCGCGTCTGCTGGCGGGCACAGGGCGGGCAACCTAGAGGCGTTCAGGAGCGGGGCGATGGGCGGGGAGGACGACGACCTGGGCATCGCACCCATGCTGCCCGACCGCTTCCATGACAGCGACTCCGACGGCGAGTGGGATGACGACTACGAGGCAGCGGCAGCAGCAGCGCCGCGCAGCAAGCAGCGGGCGGTGCAGCCGGTGCTGGTGTGCACTGACCTGGCGGCACGAGGGCTAGACCTGGTGGTGGACCATGTCATCAACTTCGACTTCCCCATCACTCCTGTACTGCTCCCTCCCCCTCACTCATCTCAACCCCCCACTTCCGTCCGCTTTCTCCCCTGCTCACCTGCATGTTACACTTGCCGTCCCTGTCTGTCTCCCGTGCACCCGAATCCTGCCGTGTCTGTGACCTGATAAGTCCCCGTGACTGTGCGCGCGGTGGTGGTGCGTGGCAGGTGGACTATCTGCACCGTGCAGGCCGCACCGCCCGCATGGGGGCCAAGGGTGAGCTGGGGGGAAGAGGGGAGGGGGAGGGGGGGGGTTGGGGTTTGGTGGGAGCAGCAAGTGTTGTGAAGGATGTGGCACTTTAAGAGCCTGCTCCTTTTTTTGATTTAAAACATGTTGTAAGAGAGATGGCTGATGCCAGAAGAGAGGACGCAGCCATGCTTGTGCACTTGTGTGCGGTCACCGCAATCCTCTTTCCCACTCTCTTGTGTGCCCCGCGCATGTGCGCCATGTGTGTTTGTCTGTGCGTGTCCCTCCCCCAGGGCGTGTGACGACTCTGGTGTCGAAGCGCGACCAGCAGATGGCAATGCTGGTGGAGCGAGCGGTGGAGCGCGGTGAGCCGCTGGAGGGCATCGTGCGCGGCAGGGGAGGAGGGGGGGAAGGGGGCAGGGGGGATGGGGGGGGCAGAGGGCCGCGTGGGGCCGGGGGCATGGGCAGAGGCATGGGGAGAGGGGGGCGAGGGGGGAGAGGAGGGAGGGACGGAAGACAGGGGGAGGTGCGGGAAGAGAGGGCAGGGGGTTGGGAAGGGCGGGGGGGAGGCAGGACAGGGATGCAGGGGGGCCGGGGGAGGGGAGGGGGTGGGAGGAGTGGGGGGTCACGGGGGCGATGATGGGGGTTGGGCGCTGACCTATCACAAGTAAGGGCGAGCACTGCCACTGTCTGTGTTGTATCGCCATTGCAGGGCCTGCCAGGCTGGCAGCATGTGAATGTGATGTGTTGTGCGTGGCGGAGGGCCGGGTGCTGCTGGGACGCGACAAGCATGTGCATGTGCATGTGCTGAGTGCGTGGCCCAAGTGGCAGCCTGCTTAGTGCTGGATGATGGACACCTATGTACGAGAGTGCTTGTGCTGGCTGGCAGCCTAACACAGTTTGCATGTTCACAGATCCGATTAGCACATGAGGTCAAGGATACTGCATTTCAATTACAGAAGTATACTTGAGAGTTCTGTCAAGGGTTGTTGCACTGGAGTGTGTGCACGAGTGCCGCACCCAGCATGTTACAGTGGGCAAGTTGAGGTGGAAGTGAATCTCATGCTGGTTGGTACATCAAACAATGCTATTGCATATGGTACTAGTGCCACACTAGCTTACCTACGCAGACCCTAGCAACCGCAAGCACCGGTGGGTCATCTGGATGCACACAAGGGACACACAGGCAGGCACACCCCCTGCTGCCTCGCTTCACACTGCCAGAGTGCCACCACTGCACACCACCTCATTCATCAGCACTTCCACTGCTGCCCGTCTGCCTCCCACTAGCTTGCCACTCGCCCTCTGCCCTGCATTTTATGACATCACTGCCCCTGGCCCATCACAAACCCTTTGCTCCTACTCGTTTATTATCTTCTCTTCTCCAAGCTTTTGCTCCCTTGTTCCTCTTCTCCATGTAACCTGTCTTCCTAACCCGTGCTGGTTGTGCTTAACCCCTGCAGTGCCACTGCTCTGCTCAGGCATCTACATGCATCCGCTTGCTCCTCTCACCCCCTCCATCGCTCGCCCCACTGCCTGCGTGCACACACAGCAGGGCGCCATTCCACCTGAACCGCCTCCTCCAGAAGCACCAGTCCTGACCCCAATGAGGTGCAAGCCCGCATGTGGCACAGCCGCACAGCCGCAGCAGCAGAATGCACCCCACCCGCACATCTCAGCAGGTGCCAGTGACCAGCGGACAGCCATGGTGAGCCGCACATGTGCAAGGGCAGCAGGACAGTTGCACGGGGCAGAGCAGGTGATAGCTGGAGGGGCATGGAGGCGAGAACGTTAGGACTTGTCGTGGCGTGGCGTGGCGTGGGAGGAGTCACATGGAGGTGGCGAAGGGCACGGCTCCGCGGCCCAGCAGGAAGGACTTGAGCACCATGCGCTCTATGCCGTCTGGCGTCCACTGGTACGTTGATATGTCCGTTAGCACGTCCCTGCACCCCCACGCATGCATGCATGGCACCAGATCACACAGGCATCCACATACAGGTGAGCGGGAACAGCAAAGACACCAGAAGGCTCCAGGCAGCAGGGCAGTGCGGCAGCAAGGAGCCCAGAAGCACCTCAGAAGCACCTCAGAAGCACCTCAGAAGCACCTCAGAAGCACCTCAGAAGCACCTCAGAAGCATGATCCTGTGCTACCAGGCCAACAACCACAGGGGTGTGGGTGTGGGTGTGGGAGCGGGAGGGAGGGAGGGCGCACCGGTGGGGGGTGAGGAAGTCCATGTAGTGGTCCTTGATGGAGGCGCCGAGCAGGCGGCGCACCTCCTTGCGGCTCTTGTCATCCGTGATCACCCAGTCCTTCTGCTGCAACGCCAGCTCCTCAAACAGCCGGTTGAACCGCTTCAGCCTGCCACTCACACACCGCGTGCACTTCACATGTCAGCAAGGCGCGCAAGCAACGCATGCCAGCACTGGAAGGCAACACGGGCAGAGGTAGTGGGGACTGATGGAGTGTGGCAAGGGCGCGGTGGCACACACACACACTCACACACCTGTTGCGGACCTCGCCCCTGTCGTAGCCCTGGCTGTGACCCTTGGGACCCAGGGCTCCATGCAGCTGCACTCACACACACACACACACATACGTGCACACACGCACAGGGAGAAGCAACGGCAGGGCGGTAAGGTGAATGTGCATGCGACAGCGGGCTCAAGGAGGCAGATGCAAGCAGAGGCGAGGTGCAGCAAGCAAAAAGTGGGTGACTCAGAAGTGCTGGGAAACAGGCGCTCAGAAGAAATGGAGGTTTCGGTAATAGAAGCAGAGACATGGATGGGGCGGGGGGGAGGGCGGAGGGATTGGCGAGGAGAGCATGCCTTGGAGAGGGCGAGCGTGGCGAAGGACTGGGCGCTGCGCTCCTGCTTCTGCTTGAAGGACTGCGTGCACTTGAACGGCGAGTCAGAGCTGCAGGGGAGGGCGCATGGGGTGCACGGGGCAGTGGTGAGGCGAGTGAGTGAGGCCCGCGGCACGGAGCAGCCTGAAGAAAGCCACAAGCCACGGCCTCAGCTGATGGCCAATCTACGTTTCACCAGGCCGTGCGTTTGCATGATGCATGGCTGCCCGAGCACGCAATCAGAATGAGTGTTGAGGTGGGGGGAGCAGACGCATAGTGGAGCGCGGCAGGCAGGCAGGCAGGCAGGTGGGTGGCACGCACAGGTGGTTACAGATGTAGCAGAAGTTGTTGACGAAGAAGAGCATCTTGGTCATGTCGTCATGGCACCGTGCAGCCTTGGCCTCCAGGTTCGCCTCCAGCGCCTCCAGCACCTTCATGCCCACCGCCTCCACGCTGCTTCGCTCAGGGAAATGCTCCTCTATCGCCGCCTGCAGTATGCACCCGTAGCTGCCCACTATGTTCCTGCCACGGGTACAGGCGCCGCACAGCAAGTGGATTGAATGAAACGGACATCAGTGCCGAAAAACGATTTCACTCACAGCAATGATGCACTGACTCACTTGCCCATCGCCTCTCACTTGCCCATCGCCTCTCACTTGCCCATCGCCTCTCACTTGCCCATCGTCTCACTCACTTGTCCATGATCTGGCGCACGTAGTTGACGACATAGCTGGTGATGGGATGCACGGTGGCGTCCACCTGCCCCTCGCCACTCGTCTCCATGCCCTTGCTGCTCCGACTCAGCCTGCTCACACCCACCAATGCCATCAAGGCATGCCATATCAGTGTTGCAAATGGCAGGGTGTCAGATGATACCATCGCAGCTCACCACTAACAGTGCCACACTATAATCGTGTGTACCATGGTCGTCATCAGCATGCATTCCCCTGGTTAACGGCCAGCAGCCCTCAGGCGAAGCCACAGGGTCAGGGAGACAGCACCAGAGATCTAATGCCACAACACATCCCACATGTCATGGTCCTGCCTGGCCGTACCATCATGCCACTCCAATTCCGTACCCCCCCCTAACCCCCACCATCCACGCACGCCAGTACCACCCCATCTCACCCCCACCCGTGCACGCATGCCCACGTGTGGCTGGCATGGCATGGCACGCACCTGAGGCGGTGGCCAACGGAGCGCTTGGCCATGGAGGCGGAGGTGCCAGCGGACGCCTTGAGCACCTGCACGACCTCGTCAATGCAGCTGGTGGCAGCGCGCGCCAGCTTGCCCGGCAGCTCCACCCACATGGCCGCCAGCGCCGTGTCCTCCGCTGCCTTGGCCGCCTCCTCCACCTGCATGCCCAGGCAGCACACGGGGGCAACCATAGCACCCACACACACAACAAAACCACAGACAACGCACAGGGTCGCCCCACAATATCCGTTTTAGGGTAGACTTTCAATGCATGCACCCCTGTTTTTGACTCGTCTCCCTTTGTGACGGGGTTGAAATGACAAGGATGGGGAGGGGGCGCACCGAGGCGACGGAGGAGCGGCAGAGCCAGAAGGCGTCGAGGTAGGCGAAGAGCTTCTCAGGCAGGCACGGCGTGGCCAGCAGCGCGTTGGCGTTAGAGGCCTGCACCCGTAGCGCCGCCACTAGCCCCGAATCCGTAAGCAGCGTGGTGAACACGCTCAGCGTGCCCACGCCCAGGCGGCCTATCACCGACGCAAAGAGCGCCCTCTCCCCGTCCAGATGCACTGCCACCTGCTCTCCCATGAGACGGGCGGGCACGACAGCACACACACGGGGCGCACAGGATGGCGCTCAGCGTGCATGCTGGCACACACAGCATGTGCTGCAGATGGCATGGTCAGCAGCACATGACAAGGCCCGCAGCACCAGCGGGCAGCAGCAGTGCACTCTGGTGAGCAACCCCACTGCACCACACCAATCGCATCAACTGCCATGGCATGCAAAAGCCCACCCAAATTCTGGATGCACTCATCCGACACCCTGTCATAACATACCCCTCAACAGCACCTTATCCCCCCTCCTTCCCCCCCTCCCCCCAAGAGCTTTTCCCCCTGGTTCCCCCTGGCCCAAGCCTCCCCCCCCGTCTTACCAGAGCATGCGTGTGGTGCAGCCATGTGCGCAGCACCTGCTCCATGTCGCCCCACGGCAGCGCCTGCAGGTCGCGCCCCTCCAACGCCTCCACCGCCAGCACACTCACCGCGTCCTTTAGCACCGCCAGACGCGCACCCCTGCGAGCACACAGACACACGCACGCAGCACACACAGCACAGCACAACACACAGAGCACACACGGCACAGCACAGCACACAACGGGGGAAAGGGACGCGTGGCAAGGTGGGCAAGCTGCAGTGTCAGGGAACCGTGAGTGAGGGCACGACACGCCCCCCCTAGTCCCCGGCACTACTCCTCCTCACTGTGTGGGAGCGTGAGCAGCAAGCAGTGTGTGTGCGAGCACGAGCAGCAAGCACGGGAAGTGATGGATGGGAGGGCACCTGTACGCGTCGCCACATTGCGCCAGGCTGCCGTCCTTGGCTATCCGCTTCGCCAGTCCGTACAGCTGCTCCCACTCGGGGCAGGTCAGCAACGCGCTGTCGCTGCCGCTGCCCCCCCCACCGCCCTTCTCCTTTTCCTTATCCGACGCGCCCTTCTGCCCCTGCTGGTTGCGTGGCAGCGGCGGCCGGTTCGAGTGCGCGCCACCAGGCCCCGGGGCCCCGGCGGAGCGGAACAGCTTCATGCTCACGGACCGCCCCACTGCGCGCAGCCGCGCCGTCGAGTCCTTGTCGCGCTCGCGCGCGGCCGCCAGCGCGCGGTCGGGGGAGGGCAGCGCGGTGACGGGCGGGGAGGAGGGCACGGACTGGGCAGCGCGCGGGGCGACGCCTGTGAAGGACACGGGCGCCTTGCTGTGGTGGTCGGAGCGGCGCGGCGGCAGGCCCATGTTGAGCGACGAGTGCGTGGTGACGGTGGTGCCCGCGTCCGACGGCGTGTCCAGCACCAGTATGTTGGGCGACGACGCTCCCGAGTGCTCCGGCGACGGCCCCGCCGCCACCCTCGCCATCTCGTCGCTCAGCGACTCCTCCTCGCCCTCTTCCTCCTCCGCCTCCTCCCCGTCCGCCCCGTCATTACCCGTGCGGTGCGGGTTGAGTCTGGTTTGCGCGGGCGCGGACGAGAACTCGCTGAGCATGGGGTCATCGAAGAGCGAGCGCGGGGGGGCGCGCGAGGGGGAGGAGAAGGGCGAGGAGGCGGAGAAGACGTCGGGGGTGAATTGGCGCGGCATGGAGAGCTGGCTGTCGTCCAAACACTGCTCTTGCGGGGACAGGCGGGAAGAGGGGGAAGCTGCGGCGGACGACGGGCGCACAGTGACCCGCCCACACGCGCTGGCAGGGCGGCGGGACCAATCCGTGACGTTGCGAATGCGGCGCTCCCATTGGCTCTCGCCCTCGCCCTCCCGCTCCCCGTCCGCCAGCGTCGAGTTGGGCGACCGCGACGGCAGCAGCAGCCCCACGGCCGCTGCGTCGTCCGCCAACCCTGCCGCCTCCGCCGCCCCCTCGCTGCGCGCCTCCTCCTCCGCACCCGCCTGAAACAACTTGCTGCTCGCATGGCGGACAGCAGGCACGCAAGAGAAGGTGGGGAGGAGGGGGGAGAAGAGGGTAGAACGAGGAGGGGTAGAAAGAAGGCGTTCAGAGAAGAATAGGGAGCAAGAACCATTGACGAGTGCGTGAGACATCGCGTGGCGTGGCGTGTATCGGAACGACGTTTATCGAGCTAACCTGGATGCATCAGCGAGAAGGGAGAAGCGGGAAGAAGCATGGAGTTGAGATAGAGAAAGCAGTAACGGATGGGAGGAGGATCGGACAGCGGCGGGCGCACGAGGCATAGCAAGTCACCAGGGCGTGGCATGAGCAGGAAGCGAGGGGACGATACGCACTGGGAGCTGGTTAATAGTTGCGCAAAGTCCGCGAGGAGCTCGTCTAGTCCGGCATCAGGCGACGCTGACGCCAGCGCTGGTGTGGGCGTGGCAGTCGCGGTGGCGGCGGAATGGTCCTCCATGCTCCAGGGCTCGCAGCTACCGCCGCTGCCCTCGCTGGGCGCCACGCTGCTGCCGCCCGCAAACGACTCGTCCTCGTCCGCCTCCTCCCGATCCCACTTCGGAACCTTCGGTCTGCGATGGCGCGCGCGCTGCTACACGTAGCGAGGGAAATAAGTAGTGGCGGGCAGGTAAAATCAAGGGTTTGATGACGTCGCACCCAGAGGAGAGGCGCTTAGGTTAAAGAACTCGTCTCTAAGCGATTTGTGCATCAACAATCTAAGGACGCACCTGCACATTACACCTCCGGGGAAAGTAGTTATACATACACAAAAAAAAAACAAAAAATCCTTTCCATCTCATGAAAGCGCATGATTACTGGCCTTTGACGTGCTGCCCGAGCGGCCAGTAAATGCGCCTGCGTGGCGCTAGGTGACTTAGGCGCAGGTGGCGTGGCAGGGTGACTAACCTCACTGCTGTCGACTGCTCCAGACCCCTTCACGCGGCGCGGAATGCACGTCGGCTGCGACGGGGAAGGCGGCGAAACAGAATGTGGGGAAAGCGCGGAGCAGTCGGGATCGGTGGGCAGCGCAGCGGGCACAACGGAAACTGGTGGGGTTCGCGCAGGGATGCGCTCTGCCATGCAGACAGAAGCGATCCGCAAAGAGCCGTCGGAGTCGACGGCAAGTGTGGTGGTAACAATCTGTCAAATAAATATTGTTAAGGAGCAGTGGCGATGATAAACCACTTTTCGTCTCTAATGCGCATCCGATGTGTCTCAACGGCCCCTAGGAACTACCTAAGGAGTTGTATAACACTATCTAACAGCTACAATGATATCGATATGTCGCAAGCGCGCCTGATAATGCTGAAAGTCCAGATTACGTGAAATGCAAGCGGCAGCTCCTGCACGGTTCACAATAAGACGGGCGCTAAAGGACGGCGTACAAGATGCGCGTCGGCGTAAGTCGCGCTGATTAGTTACTTGGAAACAACGGCGCGCTGTAGCTGATCCTAACCTATAGTCGGTGATGTCCCAACAGCTCTATTCACACTAATTTCAAGAGCCCCAAACCTGTGGACCTCAACCACGCGTGAGTCACTGCGCTGTAGAGAGGCGGCAAGGGCGGAGAAATAGGAGGGTTGGTGAGGGGAGGAGGAAGAGGGGAAGAGGGGAGAGTGAGTTGGGGTGGGGTGGTGGTGGGCCCTGGCTGGGTGTGCATTCCACGCAACACAGGTTGCGGAGCAGAGCAGCATTCTCCAAACCATCATCAGGTGGCCTGCGATGTCAACGATAGACGAAATACTCCAACGACTCTCTCGAAATTCGCAAAAATGCTGTCGACGCGAACCAGTAACCCTCTCGGGTTTGTTGTGGGGTTATTGTGGTGGTGAACGGAAAGTACCACGTTGAGGAGCGAATCGGTTCAGGACTGCGGACAAGGTACAGTAGTTCCACTTGAAAGTTCACCTGTCAACTTCCTAGGCTCGGCTGGATGTATGGAATGGCTCTTTCGTTCACACCCATTCAAAATTGCGGTGCAGCACAGACCCTTTTTTTCGCTGACTTTCGTACACGCCCTCGATGCCAAACTGCAACTTGCGTCCGCGATGCTGCTTGGAAAGGAGCACCAGATGGCATCCCCTCCCCATCGATTTGGCCTGACTGACAGCGGCGTTGTTCTGCAGGCGTTTAGGGTTCCGCACCAATTTGACCGCGGTAGCCTTCCGTGCATTTTCTAGGCGCATTCATGCTGGTTGCGTTGCGCGGATGTTGCTGCCTCGCATAACATGTGCGGAGGCTGATGCTAGCTCCCGAGGTAGAATTAGCACCGCACTAGTTGTGCGGCCATTTGCCCGGCGAAGCAACAACTTTGAACCTGCAGACGGTTCAATTCGTGCGGCCAAAAAGTGGCGTTCTGCAGGCTGATGCGTTAAATTTGGCGCAAAAAGGTTCGGCAGGACCTTCCTTATCACCAAACCTTGATAGGCAGAAGACCACTTATCAACGAAGATTCTGCGGACCCAGTTTTTGGAATTTTAACGCCTACAGAACAGCGCCAGTGTGAGGGAATCAGCCAGCCTACAGTTTCGCACAGCGCCTTGTGGAGTGGCTGAAATTGTAACACTGGAAGGGGGTTGGGAGGAGAACAGGGTTTGGTTCTCCCAACCAACCCCCTCTTCTTTGTGGGGTGTTCAACCAGAGAGTTGAGAGTTGTTGTTGTCAGGTGACACAAAACTGTTCTCTAAACATTTCCAGGGACTCAGATTGGTTTCGGGCTAGGCTGAAAGATCAGAGTTGGTACAAAATTCCATGCTGAAAAACAGAGAAATCAGCCCATTTTATGCCATTTTACAGTACAAATATAGTAAAAAATCCTGTTTCTTCCCAAAAAAAATGCTGAAAATTCAGCCTCAATTCTAAAAAAGGTCTGAAATCTCAGCCTTTTTTACCTAAATCAGCCTCTTTTCGCTGACTTCTGAGGCCCTTCACACCGGAGGCAAACTTTTTCCTACAGAACCAACAGACAGCTAGCAGCTTGCTCATTCGCATCTGCTGTTTGGAACGCGCCCTCACCACAAGCAGATGATTGCCTATTCGTTCCCCCTCCATGCTTCTACCCCATCAAACAAGTCCCTCTAGCCCTGCTGATATCTATTCCCAGAGCAGCACGCAGCAGCATGCGTGTGAAGGTCAAGCGCGTTCGTCAGCCCTGCCATCCCGGTCGCCCACAGCGATGAATGCGGTGGCGGCACAGATGAGCACGGTGCCCGCTGCACTCTTGAGGGAGAGGCGCTCCGACAGGAAGAGCAGCCCCAGGAAGAATGTGCCCACCACCTGGTAGTGCCAAGGGGGGGCAGGAAGCATGCAGCACGTGTGAGTGCTGCTCATGGCCATACCACAGAGGGCAACCCGAGTATGCTTGACTGCAGTGGCGCATGATAGTGCACAACCCACATGCCACCCAGAGCACGGAACACACAGCACAAGGAGAACCAAACACATGGCACGTAGGCACAAAACGCACGGCACATGGGGCACAAAATGCATGGCACACAATACATGCACATGGGGTACACGGCACCTGGCAAATGGGGCACCAGCATATGGCACATGCGGCACACATCACATGGCACATGGGGCACAGCATGTGGTCACCTTGATATACTGCATTGCTGACGCCCTGCCTGCCTTCTCCAGCTGCAGCCCACGTGTGAGTAGTACCTGCGAGCAACGAGCAAGTGCACGGAGGACGGAAACTTGAACCCGAAAAAATGGGAGAGATGATGAAACTAAACTCGACAGAATGTGCCGTTCAAGCGCAAGTAATGCGCTTGCCCAAGTAATGGCCAAGTAATGGCCAGCAGCGAACAGCAATAAGGTGAGGAGTGGAAGCAAAGAAGCGGCAGGCCTCACCTGAGCGGCGAAGGCGGTGACACCCACAAGCAGCATGCCCACCAGCTCCGATGCTGATGGCATCACAAACCCCTGCACAGATGGGAAGGGGCAGCACCCCCAGAGTTCTCAGGAAGCGAAAGACACGGAGGGAGACAAGGAGCAAAAAACCTGCTGCACAGACAACGTTTTCAAGCGGAATCAAAGCCATATAATGAGAAATTATGATAGAGAAGGCAGAGGCATGGGCTGGTGGAACGAACGACAGCACAGGCGAGGAAGAGAAAGGACCTGGAAAAGAAGGAGACAAATGAAGGACGCTGGGCAGGAGAAGGCTGCAAAGACGAAGACAACCGCCCTGAACACATTGGCAGGCAACAGGGGAACGCCACACAGGTAAGATGGTTGAATGCTAAAACTGATGAAACGACGAGAAATAAAAAGACACAATACAGGGCCACAGCGGCCAACAGCATACTTCCGTAGGGTCTACTTGGTGCCACAACTGAGTGGGGCTGGAGAACAACTAGAGGCAAACTAGGGATGGTGAGACGAGCAAGCAGGCATACAGTGGTTGCTCCCCTGCCTTGCCGATGCTGCGCACGAGGCACAGAGCCACGGCCCCCACCAGCGCTGCCAGCAGCGCCACCAGCACCCCCACCAGACTCTCATGGCGCTGCGATGGGTCGTCCTGCTGTGTCAGTGGGCCTGATGGGAACACGCAGCACACAGAAGAGGGCCGCATCATGCAGGATCACAACACGGAGGGGTGCTCAGAAAGTGCAGTGAAAGGAGAGGAAGTAGGGCACATGGTGTGAGGTGAGGGATGGCATAACAGTTGCAATATCACCTGCATGCTTGTACCCGACCATGAATCAATATGAAGGAACAATTGAGAAGCAGCATTGAAAGCAGCAAAACGATGGGTGCTGGGCTTGGAACATACCTCCGAACACAATGGGGGGCTGGGTAACCATGAGCACGCCCAGAAGACAGCACGCAGAGCCTGCACGAGGGATGTCGGCACACAACCCATGAGTAACGAGGCGATCCAGCGGAAAAGGCAAGTAAATCACTCCCAGGCGTGAACAGAAGACGAGCACAGGGTAGTGCTGTGCTATGTGCGCGTGTGCAGTTGCCATACAGGTGCTCTACTCGTGTGTTTCCATCTCTCAGCCATTCGGCATCACGGTGCGGACCTGCGATTTCTCTGGAGGTGAACTTCTCGTCGAGGAAGACACTGGCGATGATGGCCGTGAACACTGGCAGCGTGAAGCTGATCAGCGTGGCGTCCCTCAGCGGCAACACCTGGATGCTGCACCCACTCGCCACAGGCAGATGCAGTTGGGGGGAGAAGGAGAGGGAGAGAGGGAGAGAAAGAGGGCTATGCAGGGGTAGAGAAATAACAAAGAGCAGCTACTGCCTATGAGCACTAATAGAGTGTGTGTGGAGTGTGGCACAGAACGCAGGCGAACCTGTAGAAGAAAGCAGAGAGGGCGATGAAGCCAAGCACAGCACGTGCGAGCAGCAGCAGGCGCAGCGTGGGCGCGCCGAGCAGCGGGTGGCCAATGCGGTGCAGGCACAGGGCGGAGAGCGCCGCTATCACAGCGCACCGCACAAACACCGTCTCAAATGACGGGATCGCGTGCACTGCATGGGGCAGTGGGGGACCGGGTAGGGCAGAAGGGGGGAGAGGGGGGAATGAGGAGGGAAGGGGGGGAAAAGGGGAGGCGATGAAGGTCCTGAGGCCCCGTAACTATAGCTTGCTGTGTTGGACCTGAACTGGTGCGCCCAGGCTAGTGTGCTTGGCCTTGCATCGCCGCTCACTCTCTTCCGACGTCAGAAACACTCAACGGGAAAGAGCAGGGCAAGGGAGTTGGGAGGAGGCGAGGGCGGTAGGACGTGCGTGTGGGCGGGAGGAGGAGGGGGGAAAGGGGGGGAAGGAGGCGCGCGGAACCTGAGAGGAGTTTGACGAGCAGGCCCATGAAGCTGAAGAGCAGCGCGGACGTGAGCATGCACAGCAGCCCCGCGTGCGGCGAGCCCCCCCACAGCCACCAGAAGTTCTCCCGCACGTTCCACCCATCCTGCGAGCACCCGCCGTGCGCCCCGCCACCGCGGCTCCGCCGCTTCTCGTGCTTCTCCGCGCGCTCCTGCCACATAGCGGAGAGAGGCCCGCAATGAATGAGGCGGGAGCGCGGAGCGGAATGTGGGATGCGACGAGCATTTGGGGCATGGATACGAGATGCGCGTCGTGAAAGGCGAGCGAGGGTTCACTAAAAGCCACGGCGGACCAATCACCGTGCCAATCGCAGTGTAGCGCAGGTTTTCTAGCGCTAAGCGTGCTACACCCGTAGGGTGGAAACGCGATCACGCCGCTGAAGAATTGACGTTTTATTCATCACTTTCTCGTAAAAGTCTTAGACTTGATTACTCGCGCGGCCACCGCCGCCCGCAGCAGCGCTCACCTTGCCGCCGGAGTGACGCTGCGTGGAAACGCGGCCGCGCTCCTCGTCCGCCTCCTGGCGGCCGTCCTCCAGCAGCGTCACCATCTCCTCGCCCTCCCCCGCCGTCGGCATCAACGCCTCGCTGCCTCCACCCGGCGGCCGAGGCGACGCCGCAGGCGCGCTGGAGCCCACTGGAGCGAGCATGGCGGATCGCGCACGAGATGGGAGAGTCGAGTTGGATTAGCGTATCTCTAACTGGCGTCAACCCAACCCAAGGTCTATGATTTGAACGGATTTGGCGGTACTTGTCAGGCTCAGAACTAGAGAGTCGAGACTGAGATCCCACACCCTCGTGTTGCTTGTGTGCCGTGTGGTTACCTCCACGACAGCCACAACGTCGGCATCACTTCGCTATGTGCTGGCGAAGTAACAAGATGCACCCAGAGGTTAGGTTGTCTTGTGGTTTCTGAAAAGGTGTACGTATCCAGTACACAGGCTTTCAATATGCCGCAAGTTGCGGCTTTACCCTGATTTTCAGCGTGTATCAACTCCGTTTTTTCAGCCTAGCCCAAAACCAATCTGAGGGCCAGAACATGAAATGAGCTTGAGTTAAGATCAAAGATGTCATACGCTTTGTGCTTGTTGCTCAGCTCATCAACAGTGGAGAGGTATTTTTGCACGGGTGTTTTACAGTGGAGACATATTTTTGCAACAATCATCCCTGGCTACAACTCAGCTCTGCTGCTGCAGCAACAGTTAGGTACCACTCAAACCCACTGCCGCGGGTTCCTGCAAGCATCCAAAAGCTCCGCCTCTGGAGTGCCAGCAGCAGGCTCCTGTAAAGGCAAAAAGCAGATGGTTAATAGTGTCAATGACTGCATGTAAATATGCAAATTCTAGCTGCTTACCTGGTTGTACTCCCATCGAGCCGTAAGGGGCAAGCTCATAAGGATGCTCTCAATGCGACCTCCCGTCTTAAGGCCAAACGTTGTGCCACGGTCATAGACCTGAGGCATGAGACGAGATCAGCAAGGTGAGGCTTACAGGCATGAAAGAATCTCAACAGTTGTGTCACCGGCTGGTGCTCAGTCTTACCAGATTAAACTCAACATAACGGCCACGGCGAAGCTGCTGCCACTGCTTCTGCTCCTCCGTGTAAGGAGTATCTTTGCGCTTGACCACCAGTGGGACGTATGCAGGCACCACTGCAGCGGAGCACTCTGGAAAAAAAAAAGAACAAAAAAGCCATTTCCACTTGAGGAGTGCAGGTACGAGTGCAGGTACGATATCATGCGTTCACTTCAAGAGGACACTTACCTTTCGCAAGGTTGAAGAGCACATCTGGGTCATGCTGGTTCATGTCATCGTAGAAAATCCCTCCACATCCTCGTCGTTCACCACGGTGCTGCATGTGAAAGGTGAGGCGTAGGACAATTTCGTCAATCGAAATAAACACAACCACAAGCGCGGAAGATGCTGAGGGAGAGGCAGGCATGAGAGATGGTGGAATAAGGTTAAAAGACGGAAGAGCAACGGAGGAAGGAGTGAGAAGTGGATGAGAGCGCGGCTGAGTGCGAGGCGAAAGGGGGAGAGAGTGAGTGGGAGAAGGGGGCGGCAAGACAGTGAAGAAACGAGGAGGGAGGGAAGGGAAGGGGGGCAAGGGAGGGAGAGGGGGAAGGTAGGGTAGGGACATTGAGAAAAGAGGGGAGCGAAGAGTCAGGAGTGAATGGCGAGGGGGAGGGTGTGCGGAATGGGGAGGGGGAGGGAGCGGAACGGGAACGAATGTCGACAAACGGGTTAGACAATTTAGTACGAGTGACAACTCATAAGTTTTGCCGAAGTTGTTGCTTAGAGAATACGCTGCAAATCCAATATCGCGATTTTGAAGTCCTTTTAGTCAATCATAAAATATTGACAGGTTCAGTTATTGTGTGTAAAGTCATGCTTGGTGTTTCGCTACAAGGAACAGCAAAACAAGATAGAACGGATAAAATACGTTATAGAGCTACCTTAATCAGGAAGTACTCATCGCAGGCCTTCTTAAATTGCGGATAAAAGGAAGTGTCAATTTTATCGCATGCCTCCTTTTGCAGCTGCTCAAGAACCAGAGATAATAAGTTAGAAACCAATAGCATAACATTAGACGAACGATAAAAATCATGAACAGGGAGAGGTGATTTACCCCATGGAAATGCTTCATATCCTCCTCAAAGAGATACGAGGGAGTGATATCCGTTCCACCACCAAACCACCACGCCCGGGGGGCATCCTTCGCTCCTGCATTGTGAGAGCGTTGCGGTTAATCCGAGTAGAGAGAAGCATCAACTAGAACGTCCAAATAATCCCTAGACGCACCAGCAGGCGCGTCAGTTTCGAAATAACGATAGTTGAAGTGCATAGTAGGAGCGAACGGATTCCATGGATGCATGACCTGCACAAGAAAAGGAGCAATTGAGTAAGTGCCCACATAAAATGTCGACGAATAAAGATCGAAACGAATCAGAACGGAACAAAAAAGCAGAGATTCTTACAGAACTTATCCCGCAGGCAAAGAAAGGAATTCGTCCGTCGCCAGTGGAGCTGGCATCAGACGGAGCAGACTCGCCCGTGGCAGCACGGTAAGCCTCACGGGGCATAGTGCCGTAAACGACAGACACATTGACACCCGCCTTCTCCCACACATTGCCATTCTGAAGAACGCCGCTAATCCCGCCACCACCACCAGGCCTGAAGCAAACGTCCACTTTTATTAATAGAGCCACTAAGGAGAGAAAGGACGCCTTGCTTCTTTCAAGTTACTTACCTCATCCATGCGTCCTTGCGAAACTTCTTTCCGTCGACTTCCTCAATGGCCTTGATAATCGAGTCCTGGGCGTTGAGCACCAGGTTCTCGAAGCGAGCGCGCATGTTGGATGGATCGGGTTTTTTCCAATCGCGGACCTCCCCTTCCTTCAACAACGTGAGAGGAATTTCATCCAAAGCAACTTCCTTCTCAATTCCAACAGCAGCTACGATACTCGCCTTGTTAACGGCGCATCTGGAGCCTGCGACGCGAGAGGTCGCTTGAAAGACCCTCTGGAAGGAGCCTGAACGCGTGAAAGAAACGGCTTCATGGCGACGCGTATGCTTTTTGCTGGAATCGATCAAGCTAGAAGCTGAAACAGCCAAGCTGGTGGAGGAAGCGGCAGTGGCAGCCATGGCTGGTTATTGTGAAAAATCCTTCTCAAACCTGAATGGATGACGAAGACTATCCAAGAAAAATCTGGGACTTAGAGCTAGCAGCAACGTCTGAGCCAAAGCAGCATTTAGTACGCCACGTGGCTCATACGATCAGGCCATCTCCAAGACGCGAAATTTGCGTGCTGCGTTGTCACCCTAAAGGTGACGTGTGCTCCAGCTAGCGAATGGCGCGTCTACAGAACAAGCAAAGTGCAATCTAAGTTGACAGCTTGTCGGAAAGTTATCACCTGTGAAATCATCCACCAGCTAATATCACACTTGTTTTGCCAGTGTCAGGAATTATGATATCACACTTTACAGTCACAAGGCCTGTAACAACTTCAGAATATTCCTACCCTTACAACAAACTTCTACACCATTTCCTTCTCATTCATTTATGTCTACCTTCCCCTTTTTCCACTTTCTGTCTAGGATCATGTGATGTACGATTAAATTAAACGTCTACGCGTACAACATTATATACCAGGCATCAACCGTTTTGTTACAATAAGGAACCGCATCACGCATTTCCTGTACGTAACACGAAAAGAATCTACCGAGTACAGACCAAGAATCGGGACGAGCCGGAAGTCAAATACGATTACCACCAAGACTGATGCTGGCATAAACAATTTAAAAGGAATTCGTGGAAACTTGGAGCAATTTTTGCAGCGACTATCAATATTGGAGAAATGATTCCAAATTTGGCGAAGTGGCAACTCAATAGCGAAATGACATTACTTATGTTTGTAGAGATGCTGTTACCACCATTTTCTTGCCAGTTGACTACATTAGGCCTTTTCAACTTTAACAACACTAGGTTCCGTGCCCGGTATGTTATCATGACAATTTATCATAAATATCATGAATTCACGATATGTGTTGCTCCTGAAGAATCAGCTTACGGGGAATACATGTCTTGATAAATCAGTAAAATTGTACTTTTGCATACAGATAATTCAGTATAGGGCTTTAGGTTCAGCCCTGATGCTTCAGGATAGTGTCAAGACTCGTCCTGAAGCGAGTACTGCGGATTTTTTTGGCGGCCCTACCCAACCACCGACCTGGTACAGCGTAAGTTACGTTCCGCCATGCTCACCCTGATTTTTTTTTGCATGGTGGTGCAAAACCAGACCGCGCCCAACATGTGAAGACATCATTGCTGAAGCACACTACATGAAGCTCACGTCGACACACTACATGGAGCTCACATCGACGCCAGGGCTAACTTTAGTGCCAGAGCCTGTCTGACAGTAAGACCGGGTCCTGAGTCCTTGTCTGATGGTCAGACGAAAGTTGAAGCCTAGTCTTACGTTTCAGACGAATAAAAAGCACTTGTCAGAGCCTTCAGACGGAATTAGATAGCTAGTCTTATTGCAAGCTGATTTCCTAGCCTACGTAGTTTCTATACTAAAGGTTATGTAACGACATCCTTTCCTAAGAAGAATCACTTGCACTACTGCTGTCACTGTCATCACTACCACTACCACTGTCACCACTACCACTGCCACTCTCAGAGGTTTCAACAACTGTTGCTCTGGATTTGCCCTTCCTCCAGGTAGGCAGCTCCCACGCAGCTTCTTCTGCAGCCCTCTCTCTCTCCTTTGATGCAGCCTCTTCTGCCTCTTTCCGTGCGCGTGTAGCTGCTTCTGCTGCTGCTGATGCTGCAGCGCGCTTCTTCAGGTGATGGGACCGCGATCGCTTCACCGGGCGTGATCCTTCAGCCATGACCACCTCTCGAGCCGGCCGCCTCTTCTTGCTGGCATACCACCTATCCACAAGCTCCTCTGTGTTCAGCTCGTAATCCAAAAGGGACACCGTCATCAGGTCGCCCAGTGTCGTGTCGCACAAGCTGCCCCGCACCCAGCTTTTGATGATGTTCTGGCGGCTGAAGCCGCGCTCACACTCAACAGTGCTGAGTGGTAGCACAGCAACAGCTATCCACAGGCGGCCGAGGTTCGGATAGGCTGACTCCCATTCCGGCGTTGAGAGCATCTGCGACAGGCTGTCGTGGAAGGACAGGTCTTCGTGGTGATGGGAGAGGATTGTCGTGAAGCTGGTGAGCTCCTTGGCGGCTTTGCCCCAGTCAACACCTGATGGTGAGGGGTAGGGTAGGGTGTGGGACATCGGATATCATTGCAGAGAGTCAATTCTTGGTACGGCAGCAATAACGCAACAAGTAAAAACGCAGGTTTAAAAACAAACCGCTTACCGGGGAGGGTGTCTGGATGGTTGGGCTTCTTCTTGAACAGGTTGCGCAGCGACTCGAGCCATTCGGGAAAACGACGCGCTCTCTTAGCGCGCGAACGAGGGTGCCGTCCCTGCCGAAACAGACGGGCCCCGTCCAACGACTTGAGACTCTTCATGCGATCCTCAATGAAGAACACAGTCCTCCCAGCGAACTTAGATGCTGCCTCCACGCACGACGCCAGGTCGCCCCCAAACTTCTCCTTCCCGATCAGGTCCTCGTGCAGCAAGTAGGTGTGAGTCACGGGTTCTCCCGCGGTGTCGATGCTTTCGACCTTCACTTCGCGTTGCTCAGTGCTCCCGTGGTTCTTCAGGAACGTCGCAAGACGACCATTGTTGTCGCAGAAGGTGGAGCCGTACTCCACATAGCGACTTGTCAAGATCAACGTGGTGTGCTGCACCATCGGCCGAACCTGCGTCGCATCAAGCTGCACATATTAAAGAGAAACAGAATTAGTCTCGGCTCACGGAAAGAAAGAATGCAAGGTGTAACTACACGTCCTTACCTGTCGTCGCTGGAACTTGAGATTCAGGCTGTTCAGCTCCTGAAGCACGTCAACCAGAAAGAAGAGGAAAAACTGAAACTTGAGACTGGTAACAAGAGTGTACGTTGTCTTGTCGTACTCATGCAGCAGGACAATGGCAGCAGGCAGGACGTCTGCAAAGCGCTGGATGGCGTCCCCGCGCGACAGCCAGCGGACGTCCTTAATGCCTTGCATCTCCAGGTTGGTCTCTGTGATGACCTCCTGCAGCTTCTTGAATCGCGCATGCTGCACTATGCTGCGGCCGAGAATGTCCGCGAAAGACCGGACGACTTTGTCGACGACATTGAACTCGGGAAATTCTTCAGCCGCATCCTTAGCAGCCAGAGCCTCCCTGCAGTTATAACACGAGTAGGATTAGTCGGAGGACAGCAAGTGTCAGATACATCACAACAGTAAAAACAACACACTACCTATGGGCCACGCAGTGGCACGGCACAATATGCGGCACCCGCGTTCGTAATCGCGCCACCAAGCCTGTCTGACCGCCCGTCATCACGCTCGCGCCGTCCGTGGTCATGCCGCTGATCCTTATCAGTTCGAGGCCGCAAGCAGCAAGGTGTGTCAACAGGACCGCCTCAAGCGACCCGACGTCGCACTTCTCAACGGACAAGTTCGCGAAGAACTCGGTAACCACCACCGTGCCACGGAGAAACGTGGCATACACAATCATGTGTTTGCCACGCCTTCGGTCGGTGCTTTCATCAAGTTGGAGGCCAACGAAGGGACTGATGCTGATGTGCTGCATCTGCTTCGCCTTCAAGTAGCACACCAGCGTTTCGACCAACTGCTTGAAACCATACCTGCGTCAACGAGGACACAAAAGAAATGGTAAGTAAGGGGTATTAAGAAACCACAATGATGTGAACATATAAACTCACGTTGAACAATAAGTCCCTTGGTCCTTGGCCGGCATATCTGGCGTCCCCATTTCTGCCATGAACTGCACGAGTGTCATGAACATGACAATGGGGGTGTCGGATTTGCAAAGGAAACGCACGGTGAGAAACAGCTGTATCAAACGCCGAGTTTCCGCACTCTTATCTCCAAAGTTGGAGATAGATGCCCGCCTCTTCTGCGGGGCTTCACGCTGCTCCAATCGGTCCTTCGCCTCCCGGTGCTGGATGCTCCACTGATGCTTCCTCATCGTCTGCTTCTGTATGTCGATGCCTCCCTCGCCCCGAGCGCCGTACTGTGACTCAGGATCTGCGTACACCATGCAGATCTTGCACCTCATGCAAGGTCGACCTTCGGCGGTGTCACCGATGATGAGCCAAGGGAAGTGGCGGCTCCACTGCTACTTGGCTTTTAGCTGCAGCTCCTCTAGCGACAGAATCTTCGGTCCGGCATTCTCGGACCCGCGGCGCTCCCCTCCATCTTCCTTAGTTGTGGGATTCCCTGCAGAGGAAGGGCTTGGGCGTTTCGAAAACGGAAGCTTATTTTGCACAAATTTGGTCTTGCCAGTAAACCGCGGCGGGAGAAACGGAGAGCGGGATTGGAATGGATTTTTCTAGCCGGAACAGATGATGCGACAGGTTGACCGGATGGCGAACCCCCATGGTGGCTTGATGTGGTTGGTGATCGCACGGGTGAAAATGGTATGAGCGGCTCGGCATCCATCTCAGCGAAAGGGTACGGCTGCTCGGCAGAATCGAGTTTCTCATTCTGACAGGCCGAAGGAGCAACAGCAGCAGCTGGGACTGGAGTAGGGGTGAAACCCCCCCCGGTAAGGAAATCCAAGCCAGTGCGTGGGCGGGGCAACGCACTGGAAGGAGGTGAAGCATGCAGAGTGGATGCTGGAGGGGCCTCTGTGCGGGGGTCTACTGCCATCTCGGTGGAACTATGCACCGACTGGCTCTAGCTCACGAGGGTAAGATGAAAGTCACCTAATGCTGTGGGGAGTGAGGGGGGGACCGTCCGAACCGAGCCGCATGCATGAACGTCCTCTTCTCTGCTGGAAGCAGCCACGCCATCCATCCCTCGCTGACCCGACGCGCAGTGAGGGCTGTCGGTGTTGCAAATGCAGCCTTCTGCCGTGCGCTGGCACGAATATGCCAAACGAACTGGCAAGATTCGTGCCAGCGGGGTGACTGCGGCGCAGTGACGTGCGGTGGACCGGTGGTGTTGTCACCGACCTCGGCAATGTACAGCCTGTCGGTGGCATCAAGGTAACGCGGCGGGTGGCTAGTCTCGTCCGTAACTGGCCAGGTGGGCAACTGGCCAGGTGGGGGCATTTGTCTGTTTCAGACGAAAAAAAACTCGATGTCTGCAGTCTCAGACGAATCGTATAAGGCTGTCTGACAAATCAGACGAATAAAAAAAGTTTCTCTTAAAAATCAGATGACATAAAATAGCTTGTCTACGGCATCAGACGAACCAGTAAAAATGTGTTCAAATTCCAGAAATTCAGACACATAATTTCTGATAAAGTAAGCCCTGATCGACGCCCTTCATGAAGCTCATGTCGACCCACTAAATGAATCTCACGTCGACGCGTTAAAAGAAGCTCACGTCGACGCATTACATGAAGCTCACGTCGACGCCCTACATGAAGCTCACGTCGACCCATCACATGAAGCTCACGTCGACCCATCACATGAAGCTCACGTCGACCCACCACATGAAGCTCATGTCGACCCACCACATGAAGCTCACGTCGACCCCCCCCATGAAGCTCACGTCGACGCATTACATGAAGCTCACGTCGACGCACCCCATGAATCTCACGTCGACCCACCGCATGAAGCTCACGTCGACGCACCGCATGAAGCTCACGTCGACGCACCGCATGAAGCTCACGTCGACGCACCGCATGAAGCTCACGTCGACGCACCGCATGAAGCTCACGTCGACGCACCGCATGAAGCTCACGTCGACGCAAGGCATGAAGCTCACGTCGACGCACGACAAGCGTAGCCATGTGACCCGGCGGAAGAAAAAACGCTCGGAACGAGCGCTTCTAGACTCAAAACGCGGAAGGATCCGCACATGTGAAAAAAGTGCAGCGAGCACTCTTCATTCGCGAGCGCCGATGACCAATGATGCTCGCAACCGTCCCACGCCCTTGCTGGCCTGGCAATAGTCCCAGACAAGCGTAGCCACTTGACCCGATGGAAGAAATACGCTCAGAACGAGCGCTTCCTGTCAGAATGTTATCTTATGCTCTAGCCTGTAGTGGGGTGCTCTATAGCGAGTACAACCCTTCTAGGGTTTGCTATTTGTATCCTCATTCTTGCTAGTGCAACCCCCTCTTCTCTTCTTCTCTCTTTTTTCTTCTAAACTTTAACATGCTATCAGAGCAGGTCGATCCCCTTGGATCGATCCTGTGGGTGGGCTCACCACCTTGTTGCTTCCGCTGCAACTGCTACTGCTACTCTCTGTGCCGCACGCCTCGTGGCGTGCGGCAGTTTTTCTTCCCGCCGTGCGCCCCGAGGCGCGCGGCGGTTTTCTGCCCGCCGTGCGCCCCGAGGCGCGCGGCGGTTTCCTGCCCGCCGCGCGCCCCGAGGCGCGCGGCGGGTCGCGCGACCCCTGCAGCCCCGTCGCGCCGCCCAGGGGAGCCGCGCGCGGCCCCTGCAGCCCCGTCGCGCCGCCCAGGGGAGCCGCGCGCGGCCCCTGCAGCCCCGTCGCGCCGCCCAGGGGAGCCGCGCACGACCCCTGCAGCCCCGTCGCGCCGCCCAGGGGAGCCGCGCGCGGCCCCTGCAGCCCCGTCGCGCCGCCCAGGGGAGCCGCGCGCGGCCCCTGCAGCCCCGTCGCGCCGCCCAGGGGAGCCGCGCGCGGCCCCTGCTGCCCCGTCGCGCGGCCCTGCTGCCCCGTCGCGCTGCCCAGGGGAGCCGTGCGCGGCCCCTGCTGCCCCGCCCCGTCCCCGACCTGCCCCGGCCCCGACCTGCCCCGGCCCAACTCCCGTCGCCCGTCGCGGCGCCCTGGGGGGGGCCGCAAGCGGCCCCCCCCAGGGTCGCCTCGACAGGCGACGGGAGGGGAGTCTACCGGGGGCCGCGCGTTGCCCCCCCCCCCCCCCCTACCTCCCTACCCTGTTTTTAGGGTTTGGGGGGTAGTGGTTGGGGGGTGGCGGTTGGGGGGTGGCGGTTGGGGAGTGGCAGGTGTGTGGCGTCGCCTGCTCCTCCTCCTCCTCCGTCTCCCTGTGCTGCAGCTGCCGCTGAGGGGGGGTGGACGTGTTGGAGCCGGTGGAGTGGTACTAAGGGGGGGTGAAGGGGGAGTGGAGCTAGCGGTGTAGCAGCGGGTGTGTGCCAGGGGGGAGTGGGATAGTTTGGGGAAGCTGCACGGAGGTTGCCGTCGTGTCGCCAGCAGCACCTGTAGTCCGGGGACTTCGTCCGGTAGCCCAGTCGTAGACTTCTACGCCAGCCGCCCGTGGGTCCGTTGCTCGTCTGCCGCTACTTTAGCCGCGGGGCCTGTTACTCCTGTAGTCCGGGCGCTTAGTCCGGTAGCCGCTGTGCCAGTCTGCCTCCTGTTGCCCGTGTGTCTGCAGCTTCAGCCGTCGCCTCCTATCTCCTTTCCTCTCACTCTCTCTCCTCCTCCTCACTTGCCCGTTGTGACTACCATTAGCTTTGCTCATAATTGTGAACTTAAACTATAGCTTCTTTAACTTGTGCTCAGAATGTGTGGTGACATTGTGATCCACCCTGAGCTTGTACTCCCTTGCTTACTCTGCTGATTACACCCCACTTTGGCTATGGGGGTGTGTCAGAATGTTATCTTATGCTCTAGCCTGTAGTGGGGTGCTCTATAGCGAGTACAACCCTTCTAGGGTTTGCTATTTGTATCCTCATTCTTGCTAGTGCAACCCCCTCTTCTCTTCTTCTCTCTTCTTTCTTCTAAACTTTAACACTTCCAGCCTCAAAACACGCAAGGATCCGCACATGTGGAGGAAGTGCAGCGGGCGCTAATCATTCACGACAGCCGATGACCAATGATACTCGCAACCCTCCCACGCCCTTACTGGCTTCGCAATAGGCCTGGACAAGCGCAGCCACAAGACCCGGTGGAAGACAAACGCTCGGAACGAGCGCTTCTAGCCTCGAAACACGCAAGGATCCGCACATGTTCAGGAAGTGCAGCGGGCGCTTTTCATTCGTAAGCGCCGATTACCAATGATGCTCGCAACCCTCCCACGCCCTTGCTGGCTTGGCAATAGGCCCAGACAAGCGCAGCCACGAGACCCGGTGGAAGAAAAACGCTCGGAACGAGCGCTTCCAGCCTCAAAACACGCAAGGATCTGCACATGTGCAAAAAGTGCAGCGGACGTTCTTCATTCGCGAGCGCCGATGACCAATGATGCTCGCAACCGTCCCACGCCCTTGCTGGCTTGGCAATAGTCCCAGACAAGCGCAGTCACGTGACCCGGTGGAAGAAAAATGCTCGGAACGAGCGCTTCTAGCCTCAAAACGCGCAAGGATCCGCACATATGGAGGAAGTGCAGCGGGCGCTCTTAATTCGGAGCGCGATGACCAATGATGCTCGCAACCCTCCCACGCCCTTGCTGGCTTGGCAATAGGCCCAGACAAGTGCAGCCACGTGACCCGGTGGAAGAAAAACGCTCGGAACGAGCGCTTCCAGCCTCAAAACGCGCAAGGATCCGCACACATGGAGGAAGTGCAGCGGGCGCTCTTAATTCGGAGCGCGATGACCAATGATGCTCGCAACCCTCCCACGCCCTTGCTGGCTTGGCAATAGGCCCAGACAAGTGCAGCCACGTGACCCGGTGGAAGAAAAACGCTCGGAACGAGCGCTTCCAGCCTCAAAACGCGGATGGATCCGCACATGTGCAAAAAGTGCAGCGGGCGCTATTCATTCGCGAGCGCCAATAACCAATGATGCTCGCAACCGTCCCACGCCCTTGCTGGCTTGACAATAGTCCAAGGCAAGCGCAACCACGTGACCATTGGCAACCAATCCCCCTTGATTGCCGCTGCAGCATCGCTCTTCTTGGACAAGGGACGTGCCCACGTGAAACGGCTCCATTCGTCCACCATGGTGAGGAAGTACAGCACTCCCCTCAGTCCGCTCAGTCCTCATAGGACCCACCAGGTCCATGTGCACCACCTCCAAGGGTGCCTTCGCCGATCCCTCCGCACGTGGAAACGGGAACCGCGCAAACTTGTTTTGCATGCACGCCTCGCAGCTACCATACTGAGCGCCATCTCCTTGCAGTTGCAGCCCATGCACGCACTTCTCCTTGTGCATCACCTCCAATGTGGAAACAGCCACGTGTGTGAGCCGCCGATGCCAAGTCTCCCAATCCGCTTGGCCCGAGGTAGCCGACGCCTTCACCGCCGCGCTTCCTCTAATCAACTTCTCTCCTTGCACACCTTGCTGCTCCTCCTCGGCGACGCTCTCCTCCATAGATGCCGCCACGTCCCAAATGAGGCGCTCGTCGTTGTAGGCACGATAGCGCTCCGAGCCAATCGTCTCGGTGTTCATACCCGCATCTCCCAACCGGCCGGTAGAAATCAGGTTCGTGCACAAGTCCAGCACCCACAGCACGTTCTTCAGCCCCACGAGCTCTCCATCCGCTCCCATGAACTTGGCGCATCCCATGCTCATGACCTTGGCCTTGGCGCCCGTCGCGGATGTGACTGTAGAGATGGGTGCGGGCTGAATCTCATCGAGTAGGTCCGCACGAGGAGTCATGTGCCAAGAGCTCCCGGAGTCAATCACCCAATGGGTGAGGGGGTGTAGGAGAACCTTGGTAGTCATAGCGAGGTCGGTTGCGCCTTCGTTCACGAAGAAGAAGAACCCGGCCTTCCGCTCCTCAGATTTGCCGCTTTTCTCCTCATCCTTCTCCTCTCCACTAGCTCCCATGACTCCCCCACTCCTTGTGCCACCACGCTGGTTGCTTGATGAAGGCGGGGTCCAATCCTTGGGTCGTTGGTAGCTTTTCCGCCAACGATGTCCGCGCTTCTTGCAGTAGAAGCACACCTCCCCTTGACCCCCGCCGCCATCCTCCTTAGGATTGTCCTTGTTTTTGCCCTTCCACTTCTTCTTGAAGCCACTCTTTCCACCTCCAACTCCATAGCCAGCCCCCTCCTCCGAGCGCTCCACACCCCGCCGCCGCAAGTCCTCCTCTAGGATGCGCACGCGAATGTAATCCACGCTCCACTGGGGCTGTTGAGAGTCGAGGTTGATCGCAAGGGCAGACCACGACTCCGGCAGCCGTATCATGATCTCCACGCATTGCACGAGCTCCGGGTACACCACACCGCCGCCTTGGAGCTTCGTGAAAATGTCCCGCATCTCATCTCCACCCATCGGCTCTCCATCAATGAACTTGATGTCGAGCAACCGCCGTGCGAGTAGCACGATGCCGGTAGCATGTGTCGGTGAGTGCACATCCAGAAGCTTCCTCCAAGCCTTGGGGCCACACTCTGGATCACCCAAGAGGTCCTTGATGTGGTCAAGTTGTCGTCCGCCAACCGCTTGCACCATGAGCATGTACGCGTCGAACGACCGCTTCATCCACGCTCCTTTCAGCTCCGCAATCTCCGGCATCTTCTCCTTCCCCTCCACCAGATCCAATAGCTTGTATTGGGTGTACATCAGCCTCATGCGGAAACTCCAGTGCTCGTAGTCCTCCCCCATGAATTTCTCATTAGAGAAAGCCTTCACATGATCCACGGTAGTAGGAGATGGTGTAGAAGTTGAGGGTAGCGTAGGGTTGGCTGGTTGGTGAGTCCCCACTCCTCCACCAGCAACTCCCCCTTGCTCTCCAGCCTCTCTACTTCTATCCATCTCGCCACTAGCACCTCCGGAGTTCGTACCAACCATATTGAGGCCTCATGAACGGTGGAGACTTGAGAAATCGTTTGGAGAGAATACGGCCAAAACTATCGATTCTACGAAAATCGCCGTCGCGGACTGGATACTTCGAATTAGAACGCGGTTCGACCACCAGTTGAACGTTCGCAAGCAGAGCTACTAGAAACTGGTTTCACGTCAGCATTGGTTGAGAATTCACGAAGATTCGTCGTCTCAAAGTTGACAACCCACTCTGATACCACTTGTTGTTTAGGATCCGTCAATTCGGGAAGTTGCGCCTTAGCCTTAGTTGCCATCTCCAATTTGAATCACTTAAAAAGATGGTCTAGAGAGTGAGACCCATATGAAAACGTCCAGCAGCCGCATGATTAGAATGGTGGAGGAAGTGCAAGCATTAAGGCATAGAAAGTTGGAGTTGGTGACTCCAAGCGAACCATAAGAGGGAAGGAGTTCTCCAAGAGCTAGGGAAGGATGGTAGGAACCTTCCTAGCAGCAAGGATGCAACCCTCATCATGAGGTCCTTGAGGTGTCACATGCAAAATCCAATCTAGTTGGATTTTGCCTAGGTGTTGCAACATTTGCAACCCATGCTAGAAACTTCTAGCCACCCCAATCCAAAAGTCAAAGTTGCCTTCCCTAACAACCCAACAAAAGATCCCTTTATAGTCATGTCCAAGTAATCACCCAAATTGGATATAACCCCAAAAGGTAATAAGAAATCCAAGTCTTGGAAATCTTGTAACTTGGGCGATCTTGGTCGGAATAAGGCGATCTTGGTATCGTTAGAAAGCTCTGGATTTCTCCTGCATGGTCAAGCACAATGACATATGATCATGCAAATAATGCAAGCACACGTAGCACGAGCACTCAGCAGAACGTTCGGATGACATGCACTCTGAATGACGTGCATCCAACACCTAGCGTATGCAAAATTGCAAGAACAAGGGCCTAGCGTGTGCAAAATTTCAAGAACAAGGGCCTAGCGTGTGCAACATTGCAAGAACAAGGGCCTAGCGTGTGCAAAATTGCAAGAACAAGGGCCTAGCGTGCGCAAAATTGCAAAAACAAGGGCCTAGCATGTGCAAAATTGCAAGAACAAGGGCCTAGCGTGTGCAAAATTGCAAGAACAAGGGCCTAGCGTGTGCAAATTGAAAGAACAAGGGCCTAGCGTGTTCAAAATAGCAAGAACAAGGGCCTAGCGTGTGCAAAATAGCAAGAACAAGGGCCCAGCGTGTGCAAAATAGCAAGAACAACAGCCTAGCGTGTGCAGAAAAACGGCATAGCGTGTGCAAAATTGCAAGAACAAGGGCCTAGCGTGTGCAAAATAGCAAGAACAAGGGCATAGCATGTGCAAAATTGCAAGAACAAGGGCCTAGCATGTGCAAAATACCAAGAACAAGGGCCTAGCGTGTGCAAAATAGCACGAACAAGGGCCTAGCGTGTGCAAAATTGCAAGAACAAGGGCCTAGCGTGTGCAAAATTGCAAGAACAAGGGCCTAGCATGTTCAAAATTGCAAGAACAAGGGCCTAGCGTGTGCAAAATTGCAAGAACAAGGGCCTACCGTGTGCAAAATTTCAAGAACAAGGGCCTAGCGAGTTCAAAATAGCAAGAACAAGGGCCTAGCTTGTGCAAAATTGCAAGAACAAGGGCCTAGCGTGTGCAAAATTTCAAGAACAAGAGCCTAGCGAGTGCAAAATAGCAAGAACAAGGGCCTAGTGTGTGAAAAATTGCAAGAACAAGGGCCTAGCGTGTGCAAAATTGCAAGAACAAGGGCATAGCGTGTTCAAAATTGCAAGAACAAGGGCCTAGCGTGTGCAAAATAGCAAGGTCAAGGGCCTAGCGTGTGCAAAATATCAAGAACAAGGGCCGAGCGTGTGCAAAAGTTCAAGAACAAGGGCCTAGCGTGTGCAAATTTGCAAGAACAAGGGCCTAGCATGTGCAAAATAGCAAGAACAAGGGCCTAGCGTGTGCAAAATAGCAAGATCAAGGGCCTAGCGTGTTCAAAATAGCAAGAACAAGGGCCTAGCGTGTGCAAAATAGCAAGAACAAGGGCCTAGCGTGTTCAAAATAGCAAGAACAAGGGCCTAGTGTGTTCAAAATTGCAAGAACAAGGGCCTAGCGTGTGCAAAATTGCAAGAACAAGGGCCTAGCGCGTGCAAAATTGCAAGAACAAGGCCTAGCGTGTGCAAAATAGCAACAACAAGAGCCTAGCTTGTGCAAAATAGCAAGAACAAGGGCCTAGCGTGTGCAAAATTGCAAGAACAGGGCCTAGCGTGTGCAAAATAGCAAGAACAAGGGCCTAGCGTGTGCAAAATTGCAAGAACAAGGGCCTAGCGTGTGCAAAATTGCAAGAACAAGGGCCTAGCGTGTGCAAAATTGCAAGAACAAGGGCCTAGCGTGTGCAAAATTGCAAGAACAAGGGCCTAGCGCGTGTAAAATTGCAAGAACAAGGCCTAGCGTGTGCAAAATAGCAAGAACAAGGGCCTAGCTTGTACAAAAGAGCAAGAACAAGGGCATAGCGTGTGCAAAATTGCAAGAACAAGGGCCTAGCGTGTGCAAAATAGCAAGAACAGGGCCTAGCGTGTGCAAAATTGCAAGAACAAGGGCCTAGCGAGTGCAAAATTGCAAGAACAAGGGCCTAGCGTGTGCAAAAAAGCAAGAACAAGGGCCTAGCGTGTGCAAAATTGCAAGAACAAGGGCCTAGCGTGTGCAAAATTGCAAGAACAAGGGCCTAGCCTGTTCAAAATTGCAAGAACAAGGGCCTAGCGTGTGCAAAATTGCAAGAGCAAGGGCCTAGCGTGTGCAAAATTTCAAGAACAAGGGCCTAGCGAGTGCAAAATAGCAAGAACAAGGGCCTGGCGTGTGCAAAATTGCAAGAACAAGGGCCTAGCGTGTGCAAAATTGCAAGAACAAGGGCCTAGCGTGTGCAAAATAGCAAGAACAAAGGCCTAGCGTGTGGAAAATAGCAAGAACAAGGGCCTAGCGTGTGCAAAATAGCAAGAACAAGAGCCTAGCGTGTGCAAAATTGCAAGAACAAGGGCCTAGCGTGTGCAAAATAGCAAGAACAAGGGCCTAGCGTGTGCAAAATTGCAAGAACAAGGGCCTAGGATGTACAAAATAGCAAGAACAAGGGCCGCAAAATAGCAAGAACAAGGTCCTAGCGTGTGCAAAATAGCAAGAACAAGGGCCTAGCGTGTGCAAAATTGCAGGAACAAGGGCCTAGCGTGTGCAAAATTGCAAGAACAAGGGCCTAGCGTGTGCAAAATAGCAAGAACAAGGGCCTAGCGTGTGCAAAATAGCAAGAACAAGGGCCTAGCGTGTGCAAAATTGCAAGAACAAGGGCCTAGCGTGTGCAAAATTGCAAGAACAAGGGCCTAGCGTGTGCAAAATTGCAAGAACAAGGGCCTAGCGTGTGCAAAATTGCAAGAACAAGGGCCTAGCGTGTGCAAAATTGCAAGAACAAGGGCCTAGCATGTTCAAAATTGCAAGAACAAGGGCCTAGCGTGTGCAAAATTGCAAGAACAAGGGCCTACCGTGTGCAAAATTTCAAGAACAAGGGCCTAGCGAGTTCAAAATAGCAAGAACAAGGGTCTAGCTTGTGCAAAATTGCAAGAACAAGGGCCTAGCGTGTGCAATATTTCAAGAACAAGAGCCTAGCGAGTGCAAAATAGCAAGAACAAGGGCCTAGCGTGTGCAAAATTGCAAGAACAAGGGCCTAGCGTGTGCAAAATTGCAAGAACAAGGGCATAGCGTGTTCAAAATTGCAAGAACAAGGGCCTAGTGTGTGCAAAATAGCAAGGTCAAGGGCCTAGCGTGTGCAAAATAGCAAGAACAAGGGCCGAGGGTGTGCAAACGTTCAAGAACAAGGGCCTAGCGTGTGCAAATTTGCAAGAACAAGGGCCTAGCATGTGCAAAATAGCAAGAACAAGGGCCTAGCGTGTGCAAAATAGCAAGATCAAGGGCCTAGCGTGTTCAAAATAGCAAGAACAAGGGCCTAGCGTGTGCAAAATATCAACAACAAGGGCCTAGCGTGTTCAAAATAGCAAGAACAAGGGCCTAGCGTGTTCAAAATTGCAAGAACAAGGGCCTAGCGTGTGCAAAATTGCAAGAACAAGGGCCTAGCGTGTGCAAAATTGCAAGAACAAGGCCTAGCGTGTGCAAAATAGCAACAACAAGGGCCTAGCGTGTGCAAAATTGCAAGAACAAGGGCCTAGCGTGTGCAAAATAGCAAGAAAAGGGCCTAGCGTTTGCAAAATAACAAGAACAAGGGCCTAGCGTGTGCAAAATTGCAAGAACAAGGGCCTAGCGTGTGCAAAACAGCAAGAACAAGGGCCTAGCGTGTGCAAAATTGCAAGAACAAGGGCCTAGCGTGTGCAAAATTGCAAGAACAAGGGCCTAGCGTGTGCAAAATTGCAAGAACAAGGGCCTAGCGCGTGCAAAATTGCAAGAACAAGGGCCTAGCGCGTGCAAAATTGCAAGAACAATGGCCTAGTGTGTACAAAATTGCAAGAACAAGGGCCTAGCGTGTGCAAAATTGCAAGAACAAGGGCCTAGCGTGTGCAAAATAGCAAGAACAAGGGCCTAGCTTGTACAAAAGAGCAAGAACAAGGGCCTAGCATGTGCAAAATTGCAAGAACAAGGGCCTAGCGTGTGCAAAATAGCAAGAACAGGGCCTAGCGTGTGCAAAATTGCAAGAACAAGGGCCTACCGTGTGCAAAATAGCAAGAACAAGGGCCTAGCGTGTGCAAAAAAGCAAGTACAAGGGCCTAGCGTGTGCAAAATTGCAAGAACAAGGGCCTAGCGTGTCCAAAATTGCAAGAACAAGGGCCTAGCGTGTGCAAAATTGCAAGAACAAGGGCCTAGCATCTTCAAAATTGCAAGAACAAGGGCCTAGCGTGTTCAAAATTGCAAGAACAAGGGCCTAGCGTGTGCAAAATTTCAAGAACAAGGGCCTAGCGAGTTCAAAATAGCAAGAACAAGGGCCTAGCGTGTGCAAAATTGCAAGAATAAGGGCCTAGCGTGTGCAAAATTTCAAGAACAAGAGCCTAGCGAGTGCAAAATAGCACGAACAAGGGCCTGGCGTGTGCAAAATTGCAAGAACAAGGGCCTAGCGTGTGCAAAATTGCAAGAACAAGGGCCTAGCGTGTGCAAAATAGCAAGAACAAGGGCCTAGCGTGTGCAAAATTGCAAGAACAAGGGCCTAGCGTGTGCAAAATTGCAAGAACAAGAGCCTAGCGTGTGCAAAATTGCAAGAACAAGGGCCTAGCGTGTGCAAAATTGCAAGAACAAGGGCCTAGCGTGTGCAAAATTGCAAGAACAAGGGCCTAGCGCGTGCAAATTGCAAGAACAAGGCCTAGCGTGTGCAAAATAGCAAGAACAAGGGCCTAGCTTGTGCAAAAGAGCAAGAACAAGGGCCTAGCGTGTGCAAAATTGCAAGAACAAGGGCCTAGCGTGTGCAAAATAGCAAGAACAGGGCCTAGCGTGTGCAAAATTGCAAGAACAAGGGCCTAGCGAGTGCAAAATTGCAAGAACAAGGGCCTAGCGTGTGCAAAAAAGCAAGAACAAGGGCCTAGCGTGTGCAAAATTGCAAGAACAAGGGCCTAGCATGTGCAAAATTGCAAGAACAAGGGCCTAGCGCGTGTAAAATTGCAAGAACAAGGCCTAGCGTGTGCAAAATAGCAAGAACAAGGGCCTAGCTTGTACAAAAGAGCAAGAACAAGGGCCTAGCGTGTGCAAAATTGCAAGAACAAGGGCCTAGCGTGTGCAAAATAGCAAGAACAGGGCCTAGCGTGTGCAAAATTGCAAGAACAAGGGCCTAGCGAGTGCAAAATTGCAAGAACAAGGGCCTAGCGTGTGCAAAAAAGCAAGAACAAGGGCCTAGCGTGTGCAAAATTGCAAGAACAAGGGCCTAGCGTGTGCAAAATTGCAAGAACAAGGGCCTAGCGTGTGCAAAATTGCAAGAACAAGGGCCTAGCCTGTTCAAAATTGCAAGAACAAGGGCCTAGCGTGTGCAAAATTGCAAGAGCAAGGGCCTAGCGTGTGCAAAATTTCAAGAACAAGGGCCTAGCGAGTTCAAAATAGCAAGAACAAGGGCCTAGTGTGTGCAAAATTGCAAGAATAAGGGCCTAGCGTGTGCAAAATTTCAAGAACAAGAGCCTAGCGAGTGCAAAATAGCAAGAACAAGGGCCTGGCGTGTGCAAAATTGCAAGAACAAGGGCCTAGCGTGTGCAAAATTGCCAGAACAAGGGCCTAGCGTGTGCAAAATAGCAAGAACAAAGGCCTAGCGTGTGGAAAATAGCAAGAACAAGGGCCTAGCGTGTGCAAAATAGCAAGAACAAGAGCCTAGCGTGTGCAAAATTGCAAGAACAAGGGCCTAGCGTGTGCAAAATAGCAAGAACAAGGGCCTAGCGTGTGCAAAATTGCAAGAACAAGGGCCTAGGATGTACAAAATAGCAAGAACAAGGGCCGCAAAATAGCAAGAACAAGGTCCTAGCGTGTGCAAAATAGCAAGAACAAGGGCCTAGCGTGTGCAAAATTGCAGGAACAAGGGCCTAGCGTGTGCAAAATTGCAAGAACAAGGGCCTAGCGTGTGCAAAATAGCAAGAACAAGGGCCTAGCGTGTGCAAAATAGCAAGAACAAGGGCCTAGCGTGTGCAAAATTGCAAGAACAAGGGCCTAGCGTGTGCAAAATTGCAAGAACAAGGGCCTAGCGTGTGCAAAATTGCAAGAACAAGGGCCTAGCGTGTGCAAAATTGCAAGAACAAGGGCCTAGCGTGTGCAAAATTGCAAGAACAAGGGCCTAGCATGTTCAAAATTGCAAGAACAAGGGCCTAGCGTGTGCAAAATTGCAAGAACAAGGGCCTACCGTGTGCAAAATTTCAAGAACAAGGGCCTAGCGAGTTCAAAATAGCAAGAACAAGGGTCTAGCTTGTGCAAAATTGCAAGAACAAGGGCCTAGCGTGTGCAATATTTCAAGAACAAGAGCCTAGCGAGTGCAAAATAGCAAGAACAAGGGCCTAGCGTGTGCAAAATTGCAAGAACAAGGGCCTAGCGTGTGCAAAATTGCAAGAACAAGGGCATAGCGTGTTCAAAATTGCAAGAACAAGGGCCTAGCGTGTGCAAAATAGCAAGGTCAAGGGCCTAGCGTGTGCAAAATAGCAAGAACAAGGGCCGAGGGTGTGCAAACGTTCAAGAACAAGGGCCTAGCGTGTGCAAATTTGCAAGAACAAGGGCCTAGCATGTGCAAAATAGCAAGAACAAGGGCCTAGCGTGTGCAAAATAGCAAGATCAAGGGCCTAGCGTGTTCAGAATAGCAAGAACAAGGGCCTAGCGTGTGCAAAATAGCAACAACAAGGGCCTAGCGTGTTCAAAATAGCAAGAACAAGGGCCTAGCGTGTTCAAAATTGCAAGAACAAGGGCCTAGCGTGTGCAAAATTGCAAGAACAAGGGCCTAGCGTGTGCAAAATTGCAAGAACAAGGCCTAGCGTGTGCAAAATAGCAACAACAAGGGCCTAGCGTGTGCAAAATTGCAAGAACAAGGGCCTAGCGTGTGCAAAATAGCAAGAAAAGGGCCTAGCGTTTGCAAAATAACAAGAACAAGGGCCTAGCGTGTGCAAAATTGCAAGAACAAGGGCCTAGCGTGTGCAAAACAGCAAGAACAAGGGCCTAGCGTGTGCAAAATTGCAAGAACAAGGGCCTAGCGTGTGCAAAATTGCAAGAACAAGGGCCTAGCGTGTGCAAAATTGTAAGAACAAGGGCCTAGCGCGTGCAAAATTGCAAGAACAAGGGCCTAGCGCGTGCAAAATTGCAAGAACAAGGGCCTAGTGTGTACAAAATTGCAAGAACAAGGGCCTAGCGTGTGCAAAATTGCAAGAACAAGGGCCTAGCGTGTGCAAAATAGCAAGAACAAGGGCCTAGCTTGTACAAAAGAGCAAGAACAAGGGCCTAGCATGTGCAAAATTGCAAGAACAAGGGCCTAGCGTGTGCAAAATAGCAAGAACAGGGCCTAGCGTGTGCAAAATTGCAAGAACAAGGGCCTACCGTGTGCAAAATAGCAAGAACAAGGGCCTAGCGTGTGCAAAAAAGCAAGAACAAGGGCCTAGCGTGTGCAAAATTGCAAGAACAAGGGCCTAGCGTGTGCAAAATTGCAAGAACAAGGGCCTAGCGTGTGCAAAATTGCAAGAACAAGGGCCTAGCATCTTCAAAATTGCAAGAACAAGGGCCTAGCGTGTTCAAAATTGCAAGAACAAGGGCCTAGCGTGTGCAAAATAGCAAGGTCAAGGGCCTAGCGTGTGCAAAATAGCAAGAACAAGGGCCGAGGGTGTGCAAACGTTCAAGAACAAGGGCCTAGCGTGTGCAAATTTGCAAGAACAAGGGCCTAGCATGTGCAAAATAGCAAGAACAAGGGCCTAGCGTGTGCAAAATAGCAAGATCAAGGGCCTAGCGTGTTCAGAATAGCAAGAACAAGGGCCTAGCGTGTGCAAAATAGCAACAACAAGGGCCTAGCGTGTTCAAAATAGCAAGAACAAGGGCCTAGCGTGTTCAAAATTGCAAGAACAAGGGCCTAGCGTGTGCAAAATTGCAAGAACAAGGGCCTAGCGTGTGCAAAATTGCAAGAACAAGGCCTAGCGTGTGCAAAATAGCAACAACAAGGGCCTAGCGTGTGCAAAATTGCAAGAACAAGGGCCTAGCGTGTGCAAAATAGCAAGAAAAGGGCCTAGCGTTTGCAAAATAACAAGAACAAGGGCCTAGCGTGTGCAAAATTGCAAGAACAAGGGCCTAGCGTGTGCAAAACAGCAAGAACAAGGGCCTAGCGTGTGCAAAATTGCAAGAACAAGGGCCTAGCGTGTGCAAAATTGCAAGAACAAGGGCCTAGCGTGTGCAAAATTGTAAGAACAAGGGCCTAGCGCGTGCAAAATTGCAAGAACAAGGGCCTAGCGCGTGCAAAATTGCAAGAACAAGGGCCTAGTGTGTACAAAATTGCAAGAACAAGGGCCTAGCGTGTGCAAAATTGCAAGAACAAGGGCCTAGCGTGTGCAAAATAGCAAGAACAAGGGCCTAGCTTGTACAAAAGAGCAAGAACAAGGGCCTAGCATGTGCAAAATTGCAAGAACAAGGGCCTAGCGTGTGCAAAATAGCAAGAACAGGGCCTAGCGTGTGCAAAATTGCAAGAACAAGGGCCTACCGTGTGCAAAATAGCAAGAACAAGGGCCTAGCGTGTGCAAAAAAGCAAGAACAAGGGCCTAGCGTGTGCAAAATTGCAAGAACAAGGGCCTAGCGTGTGCAAAATTGCAAGAACAAGGGCCTAGCGTGTGCAAAATTGCAAGAACAAGGGCCTAGCATCTTCAAAATTGCAAGAACAAGGGCCTAGCGTGTTCAAAATTGCAAGAACAAGGGCCTAGCGTGTGCAAAATTTCAAGAACAAGGGCCTAGCGAGTTCAAAATAGCAAGAACAAGGGCCTAGCGTGTGCAAAATTGCAAGAATAAGGGCCTAGCGTGTGCAAAATTTCAAGAACAAGAGCCTAGCGAGTGCAAAATAGCAAGAATAAGGGCCTGGCGTGTGCAAAATTGCAAGAACAAGGGCCTAGCGTGTGCAAAATTGCAAGAACAAGGGCCTAGCGTGTGCAAAATAGCAAGAACAAGGGCCTAGCGTGTGCAAAATTGCAAGAACAAGGGCCTAGCGTGTGCAAAATTGCAAGAACAAGAGCCTAGCGTGTGCAAAATTGCAAGAACAAGGGCCTAGCGTGTGCAAAATTGCAAGAACAAGGGCCTAGCGTGTGGAAAATTGCAAGAACAAGGGCCTAGCGCGTGCAAATTGCAAGAACAAGGCCTAGCGTGTGCAAAATAGCAAGAACAAGGGCCTAGCTTGTGCAAAAGAGCAAGAACAAGGGCCTAGCGTGTGCAAAATTGCAAGAACAAGGGCCTAGCGTGTGCAAAATAGCAAGAACAGGGCCTAGCGTGTGCAAAATTGCAAGAACAAGGGCCTAGCGAGTGCAAAATTGCAAGAACAAGGGCCTAGCGTGTGCAAAAAAGCAAGAACAAGGGCCTAGCGTGTGCAAAATTGCAAGAACAAGGGCCTAGCGTGTGCAAAATTGCAAGAACAAGGGCCTAGCGTGTGCAAAATTGCAAGAACAAGGGCCTAGCGTGTTCAAAATGTTGAGTGATGCTACCATTCGCATTCACGTCTGTCTGCCTCCCATCATATGTTCGTGCGTTGCATGCGTGTTGTGAGTGTGTGCAAGAATTTGTGTTTTGTGCGGTTTGGTTTTTCTGAGTGTGTGTGTGAATGTTATTTGGCTTGAGCAGATATCTGTAGTGACTCCTCTGCTCAAGAGCTTTCCGAGGAACCAAGTATCGCTTCAATCGGAGCACGAACAAGAAAGTTACGAACGTTGGAGTTCGTATGCTTTTGCTATTTGGTTGTGGTGACTATGGAAGTTGTGGGGTTGACTCAATATGGGGTACAGACTTTTGGGGGTTGGGAAATTCGTCTTTTCTACTGTAGTTGCTGCCAAATGGTTGGGAGAAACCAAACCAGGTTGGCAAGTGTGGCCAAGTTGGGTTGAGGTGGATTGTGGAGGTTGGGATAGTGACAAAGGTCAAAGTTGGGTTGCCTATGGGGAAGGGAATTGTATGGCATGGGGTTTCCTTGGTTGGGGACTCTCTTGGGACCTTCCCTCTCGTCCTCCTCATCCCTTCCACCTGGTTTAGTGCTACTCCAATTCTCTTGTGTGAACTTTGTGATTGAGTTAAGATTCTATGGCAGCATACCCCCTAGTGCGCTGAAATCGATAACTCAAGACACACTTCACCTTTCCGTACGATTCAACTTGGGAATTGTAGCCACGGAGTAGAGATACAACATATCTGAGTTTGGTGAAGTTTTAACCGTGAAATTTCCGTCGACGGCGTTTCTTGTGAACTCGACTTTTCTGTTCAGAAACTAGGCCCAACGATGTTGAGATATTTTGGCTCCTAATCTTTATAGACTCCGTCCTTAGTCTCTAACAAGTGGTATCAGAGCTGATTAAGGACTTTGTGGAGAGTCTATTGAAGTGTGAAGACCCTCCTAGACCCACCATGGCCTGTGGGCGTGCCTAAGTGGAGTTCTGGAGGTTGGATGTGACTTCCGCTAAGGGGAAACTCTGCCGAAATTTCGTTGGCGCCGACACTTGTGAAGATTGTGTGGATCTACATTGTGACCAGCAAAAGGGGGAGCTGAAACCTCTGATTGGGAGCAGAGGAGATGAATCAAGGGAGTGGAGATGCAGCTGAGAAGAGGAGTGAACCGCCACCATCCAAGATCGAAGCTTTGGATGGCTCCAACTATGAGGAATGGAGCGGGCGGATGCGGAGCGCCTTCAAGCGCTACAAGCTACTGAAAATTGCAATGGGAGAGGAGAAGATGCCGGGGGAAGGAGATGCCCGCGATCGGTGGATTGAGAAGAGCGCGGTGCTGTACGACCTCATCCTCCAATCGATCAACAACGACATGTTCCAGCACATCAAGGATTTGGTGGAGTTGGATGATTCCGGACCGAAGGCATGGAAGCTGCTACGCGACGTGATTCAGCCCAACACGCTGCCGATGGTGATTGTGTTGGAGAAGGATTCGGCTGCCCTCTCCATGAAACCGGGAGATGATGTGAAACCGGTCCTTGACAAGATCAAGGACACCTATGCGAGGATGGCAGCGGCGGGCAGCGAAGTGTCGCAGATGCAACAGTGCACCAAGATCATCTCGGTGCTCGACAACTCGTGGGACAACCTCATCCCCACCCTCAACGTTCAGCAGGACAAATGGACGCCTGAGTGGCTACGGCAGCAGATTCTGCAAGAGGACTTCCGCAGGCGCCACACGGGAGGTGGTGCTGCCAACAAAACTGCTGAGGGGTATGGAGCTGCAGGAGGCAGCAGAGGAAGAGGGGGAGGGAGAGGCCGAGGCCGCGGGAGAGGCTTTGGCAGAGGGAGAGGCCGAGGTGACTACAATGAGGGGCATGGGAGCTCTGGTGGCAGGGGGAGCACCCGAATGGAGGGTGCGTGCTGGTACTGCAAGAAGGCTGGACACCCGTGGTTCAAGTGTTTCAGCCGGCCTGAGGGATGGGCCTCTCCAGGCATGAAGCCGCCAAGTGGTGAACGTGCACGCGGTGGCGCTGTGCAAGGATCAGGTGCACAAGGTGATGGTGCACAAGGTAAAGCCGACCCTGGGATGTTCCTCATGGTTGAGGATGTGCAAGGGAGTGGGGGTGATGTGGGTTCAGTTGGGAAGGTTGTGATGCACCCCCTCACTCACTGGGTGATCGATTCAGGTTGCACGAGTCATATGACCCCACGGGCAGATTTGCTTGATGAGGTAAAACCTCCTGGGAAGATCAAGTTTGTGGCTGCCGCTTCAGGTGCTTTGCTCCCTGTGATTGGTGTTGGGAATGCTAAGGTGATGAGAGCCAATGGAGAGCTTGTGGGGCTTGGGAATGTGCTGTTGGTTGAAGGTTTGTCCGCTAACCTTCTTTCTGTGCGCCGGCTGCAGAAGAGCAAGGCTGAAGTTACCTTCGGCCCAACCAGCTGCCGTGCAAAGCTTGGGAAGTTGCTGCTGTGGAACTTGGAGGAGAAGAGCAGCTGCATCAAGGACCTGTGGCAGCTGCCCATCATCCCTTGGAAGGGGAAACCACCAGCAACGGCAAAGGCAGCGGCAGCGGCTAAAGCAACTGCGGGAGGAGAGGAGACTGCACCAACTGCTGGGGCCCTGGATGCAGTCAAGAAGGTGCAGCAGCCACAGCAGCCACATGGTGAGGTGCTTGCTGGTGTGGATGCGACAGCTGCATGGGCAAAGGCTTCATCTGGGAGTGGTGAGGCTGATTGGGAGACGTGGCATGAGAGGCTGTGCCATGTGAACATTCCTATGCTGCAGAAGTTGGTAAAGGATGGGTGCTTGAAGGGGCTGGAGGTGAAGGGGGGAGCAAAGGAGATTGGGAGCTGCCCTACCTGCCTTGAGACCAAATTCACGAAGTTTCCCTTCAGCAGCAGCACAGGACCAGCCAAGGCACCACTTGCACTAGTGCACATGGATGTGGTGGGCCCCACGAGGGCCCTTTCTCTCTCGGGCAGCCGCTACTTCTTAACCATTGTGGACGACCACACGCGTGCGGTGTGGGTGTACCCTCTCAAGACTAAGGGGGAGGTGGCAGCGGCTGTTCTTAAGGAGTGGATGCCGAGAGCACAGAGGGAAAGCGGACACAAGGTGAAGGTGATCCGCACTGACAACGGAGGAGAGTTCATCGGCGCTGATTTTGAGAAGGAGCTGAAGCGGAAGGGGATCCAGCATCAGCTCACAGTGCCTTACAACCCTCAGCAGAATGGCGTGGCTGAGCGGTTCAACCGGACCCTGCAGGAAGGTGCTCGCACTCTCCTTGGGCGTGCAGGGCTGCCGGATCCGTTTTGGGTGACAGCACTGCGGCAGGTCGTTGTTGTGAAGAACCGGGTGCTGGCGACTGTGGGGGACAAGCAATGGGTCCCCTACACCAAGTGGTATGGGAGTGCGCCTGCAGTCAACATGCTGAGAACTTATGGCTGCATGGTGGTGTTTCATGTACCGAAGGAGAAGAGGGGAAAGTTGGAAGCTTCTGGGAGATGGGGTGTGCACTTGGGGCTTGCCAAGGACCACAAGGGCTGGTTGATATGGGACTTGACGAGCCAGCAACTGACTGTGTCAAGGGATGTTAAGTTCCTTGAGTCCTTGTTCTACAAGGAGTGGAAGCAGCAGCAGCAGAAGCTTCCTACAACACCACTGATCATTGAGGCCGATGAGGTGCAGCGGCCTTCGAGGCAGGTGGAGGTTTCTGTCTCCAAGGAGGAGATCTCTGGGGTGACTGATGATGGGGGAGAACCTGAGGTGGAGCAGCAGCAGCAGCAGCAACAGCAGGAGGAGCAAGGTGCTCCACAAGGTGCCGGACGTATGGCTGACCGTCCTAGGAGGGATGTGCGCCCTCCTAACAGGCTGACCTATGCAAGCCGTGGCAAGCCAAAGGTGGTAAGGGCTGGGAGTGTGGCTGAGCAGTGTGATGAGGATGAGATAGCACACTGCTACTGGGCAGCCGTCCCTGAGCCCAAGACGCTAGCTGAGGCATTGAGCGGGCCCGATGCTAAAAAATGGAAGCAGAGTGTGAAGGAGGAGTATGATTCTCTGCTAGAGAATGAGACGTGGGAGCTGTGTGAGCTGCCACCCGGGAAGAAGGCCATTTCTTCCAAGCTGATTTTCAGGCACAAGTACGGACCTGATGGGGCGCTGACCCGCTACAAGTCAAGGCTTGTGGCTAAGGGGTTTCAGCAGACAAAGGGAAAGGACTTCAACGAGCTCTATGCTCCTGTGGGGAAAGGCACAACACTTCGGGTGTCATTGGCAATGGCAGCAAACCGTGGATGGCGGGTGAAGCAGATGGACATCACCACCGCCTTCCTCAATGGGATCATTCTGGAGGAGCTGTACATGTTACAGCCTGAGGGTTTGGATGATGGGAGCGGCAGGGTGTGCAGGCTGAAGAAGGCCATCTATGGCCTGAAGCAGGCTCCTCGTGCATGGTACCACAAGTTAGAGGAGACTCTGCTGGCTGGGGGTTTCAAGAAGAGTGAGTGTGATCACAGCTTGTTCCTGCTGCAGGAGAAGGAGCAGTTTCTCATGCTCCTGGTGTATGTGGACGACATCCTGCTCTTCTCTGAGTCGTCTGCAATGATTGAGCATGTGGAGGAGATGCTGGAGATGCAGTTTAAGTGCTCCAAGATGGGAGATGTGAAGTACTATTTAGGGATGCATGTGGAGAGGGACCTTGACAAGGGAGTGTTGAGGTTGCACCAGAGAAAGTATTGTGAGGGGCTGGCTGAGAAGTATGGGCTGCAAGATGGAGGAAAGCCAGCCACCCCACTGCCTTCGGGGTTCACTGTGGAGCCCTGTGCTGATGAGGAGGTGGTGGGTGAGAGTGACAGGAAACTTTTTCATTCCATGGTTGGGGCACTCAACTATGCGGCTAACCACACACGGCCTGACATTGCCTTTGCAACATCCAGGCTTGCCAGTGTGGTTTTACGCCCCAGTCATGAGCAGCTGGAAGCGGCCAAGAGGTTGGTCCACTATGTGAGTGCAACGGCATCAGTGGGTTTGGAGTACAGTGCTGTGAGGCAGAGGCTGCAGAGGGGTGCAGCTGATTTGAGCAAGGGGGAGATGCTCCTGACCTGCTACACAGACGCTAGCTTCAACTCGGTGAAAGCGGATGGCACCAGCATTGGAGGCTATGTGTGCCTGTTCGGAGGTGGTGCAGTGAGCTGGCGCAGTAAGAAGCAGAATGAAGTGGGGCAGTCCTCGTGTGAGACAGAGTACATGGCCCTGCATCATGGGGCAAACGAGGTGGTGTGGCTGAGGCGTTTGTTGGAGGAGATTGGAGTTGGTCAGAGGGAGCCGACTGTGATTTTCTGTGACAATGAGTCGGCGGTGAAGCTAGCGAAGAATGCTTGTCTTCATGGGCTGACCAAACACATCAGGCCTAAGTGGCACTGGGTGAGAAGGCTCCTGGACAAGGAGGTGCGGCTGGAGATTGTGAAGACCCATCAGCAGGCGGCTGACATTCTCACCAAGCGCCTGGCTGAATCTGAGCATTGGAAGGGCATGAAGCTTTCTGGGATGAGTGTGCATTGAGGATGCATGCTTGAGCTATGGCATGTGGGATGATGGTTGGCAGCCAGAGGGGGAGTTTGTTGAGTGATGCTACCATTCGCATTCACGTCTGTCTGCCTCCCATCATATGTTCGTGCGTTGCATGCGTATTGTGAGTGTGTGCAAGAATTTGTGTTTTGTGCGGTTTGGTTTTTCTGAGTGTGTGTGTGAATGTTATTTGGCTTGAGCAGATATCTGAAGTGACTCCTCTGCTCAAGAGCTTTCCGAGGAACCAAGTATCGCTTCAATCGGAGCACGAACAAGAAAGTTACGAACGTTGGAGTTCGTATGCTTTTGCTATTTGGTTGTGGTGACTATGGAAGTTGTGGGGTTGACTCAATATGGGGTACAGACTTTTGGGGGTTGGGAAATTCGTCTTTTCTACTGTAGTTGCTGCCAAATGGTTGGGAGAAACCAAACCAGGTTGGCAAGTGTGGCCAAGTTGGGTTGAGGTGGATTGTGGAGGTTGGGATAGTGACAAAGGTCAAAGTTGGGTTGCCTATGGGGAAGGGAATTGTATGGCATGGGGTTTCCTTGGTTGGGGACTCTCTTGGGACCTTCCCTCTCGTCCTCCTCATCCCTTCCACCTGGTTTAGTGCTACTCCAATTCTCTTGTGTGAACTTGTGTGAACTTTGTGATTGAGTTAAGATTCTATGGCAGCATACCCCCTAGTGCGCTGAAATCGATAACTCAAGACACACTTCACCTTTCCGTACGATTCAACTTGGGAATTGTAGCCACGGAGTAGAGATACAACATATCTGAGTTTGGTGAAGTTTTAACCGTGAAATTTCCGTCGACGGCGTTTCTTGTGAACTCGACTTTTCTGTTCAGAAACTAGGCCCAACGATGTTGAGATATTTTGGCTCCTAATCTTCATAGACTCCGTCCTTAGTCTCTAACACAAAATTGCAAGAACAAGGGCCTAGCGTGTGCAAAATTTCAAGAACAAGGGCCTAGCGAGTTCAAAATAGCAAGAACAAGGGCCTAGCGTGTGCAAAATTGCAAGAACAAGGGCCTAGCGTGTGCAAAATTGCAAGAACAAGGGCATAGCGTGTTCAAAATTGCAAGAACAAGGGCCTAGCGTGTGCAAAATAGCAAGGTCAAGGGCCTAGCGTGTGCAAAATAGCAAGAACAAGGGCCGAGCGTGTGCAAACGTTCAAGAACAAGGGCCTAGCGTGTGCAAATTTGCAAGAACAAGGGCCTAGCCTGTGCAAAATAGCAAGAACAAGGGCCTAGCGTGTGCAAAATAGCAAGATCAAGGGCCTAGCGTGTGCAAAATAGCAACAACAAGGGCCTAGCGTGTTCAAAATAGCAAGAACAAGGGCCTAGCGTGTTCAAAATTGCAAGAACAAGGGCCTAGCGTGTGCAAAATTGCAAGAACAAGGGCCTAGCGTGTGCAAAATTGCAAGAACAAGGCCTAGCGTGTGCAAAATAGCAACAACAAGGGCCTAGCGTGTGCAAAATTGCAAGAACAAGGGCCTAGCGTGTGCAAAATAGCAAGAACAGGGCCTAGCGTTTGCAAAATAGCAAGAACAAGGGCCTAGCGTGTGCAAAATAGCAAGAACAACGGCCTAGCGTGTGCAAAATTGCAAGAACAACGGCCTAGCGTGTGCAAAATTGCAAGAACAAGGGCCTAGCGTGTGCAAAATTGCAAGAACAAGGGCCTAGCGTGTGCAAAATTGCAAGAACAAGGGCCTAGCGCGTGCAAATTGCAAGAACAAGGCCTAGCGTGTGCAAAATAGCAAGAACAAGGGCCTAGCGTGTGCAAAAGAGCAAGAACAAGGGCCTAGCGCGTGCAAAATTGCAAGAACAAGGGCCTAGCGTGTGCAAAATAGCAAGAACAAGGCCTAGCTTGTGCAAAAGAGCAAGAACAAGGGCCTAGTGAGTGCAAAATTGCAAGAACAAGGGCCTAGCGTGTGCAAAAGAGCAAGAACAGGGCCTAGAGTGTGCAAAATTGCAAGAACAAGGGCCTAGCGAGTGCAAAATTGCAAGAACAAGGGCCTAGCTTGTGCAAAATTGCAAGAACAAGGGCCTAGCGTGTGCAAAATTGCAAGAACAAGGGCCTAGCGTGTGCAAAATTGCAAGAACAAGGGCCTAGCGTTTGCAAAATAGCAAGAACAAGGGCCTAGCGTGTGCAAAATTGCAAGAACAAGGGCCTAGCGTGTGCAAAATAGCAAGAACAAGGGCCTAGGATGTGCAAAGTAGCAAGAACAAGGGCCGCAAAATAGCAAGAACAAGGGCCTAGCGTGTGCAAAATTGCAAGAACAAGGGCCTAGCGTGTGCAAAATTGCAAGAACAAGGGCCTAGCGCGTGCAAATTGCAAGAACAAGGCCTAGCGTGTGCAAAATAGCAAGAACAAGGGCCTAGCGTGTGCAAAAGAGCAAGAACAAGGGCCTAGCGCGTGCAAAATTGCAAGAACAAGGGCCTAGCGTGTGCAAAATAGCAAGAACAAGGCCTAGCTTGTGCAAAAGAGCAAGAACAAGGGCCTAGTGAGTGCAAAATTGCAAGAACAAGGGCCTAGCGTGTGCAAAAGAGCAAGAACAGGGCCTAGCGTGTGCAAAATTGCAAGAACAAGGGCCTAGCGAGTGCAAAATTGCAAGAACAAGGGCCTAGCTTGTGCAAAATTGCAAGAACAAGGGCCTAGCGTGTGCAAAATTGCAAGAACAAGGGCCTAGCGTGTGCAAAATTGCAAGAACAAGGGCCTAGCTTGTGCAAAATTGCAAGAACAAGGGCCTAGCGTGTGCAAAATTGCAAGAACAAGGGCCTAGCGTGTGCAAAATTGCAAGAACAAGGGCCTAGCGTGTGCAAAATTGCAAGAACAAGGGCCTAGCGTGTGCAAAATTGCAAGAACAAGGGCCTAGCGTGTGCAAAATTGCAAGAACAAGGGCCTAGCGTGTGCAAAATTGCAAGAACAAGGGCCTAGCGCGTGCAAATTGCAAGAACAAGGCCTAGCGTGTGCAAAATAGCAAGAACAAGGGCCTAGCTTGTGCAAAAGAGCAAGAACAAGGGCCTAGCGTGTGCAAAATTGCAAGAACAAGGGCCTAGCGTGTGCAAAATAGCAAGAACAGGGCCTAGCGTGTGCAAAATTGCAAGAACAAGGGCCTAGCGAGTGCAAAATAGCAAGAACAAGGGCCTAGCATGTGCAAAAAAGCAAGAACAAGGGCCTAGCGTGTGCAAATTTGCAAGAACAAGGCGTGTGCAAAATAGCAAGAACAAGGGCCTAGCGTGTGCAAAATAGCAAGATCAAGGGCCTAGCGTGTTCAAAATAGCAAGAACAAGGGCCTAGCGTGTGCAAAATAGCAACAACAAGGGCCTAGCGTGTTCAAAATAGCAAGAACAAGGGCCTAGCGTGTTCAAAATTGCAAGAACAAGGGCCTAGCGTGTGCAAAATTGCAAGAACAAGGCCTAGCGTGTGCAAAATAGCAACAACAAGGGCCTAGCGTGTGCAAAATTGCAAGAACAAGGGCCTAGCGTGTGCAAAATAGCAAGAACAGGGCCTAGCGTTTGCAAAATAGCAAGAACAAGGGCCTAGCGTGTGAAAAATTGCAAGAACAAGGGCCTAGCGTGTGCAAAATAGCAAGAACAAGGGCCTAGCGTGTGCAAAATTGCAAGAACAAGGGCCTAGCGTGTGCAAAATTGCAAGAACAAGGGCCTAGCGTGTGCAAAATTGCAAGAACAAGGGCCTAGCGCGTGCAAAATTGCAAGAACAAGGCCTAGCTTGTACAAAATTGCAAGAACAAGGGCCTAGCGTGTGCAAAATTGCAAGAACAAGGGCCTAGCGTGTGCAAAATAGCAAGAACAAGGGCCTAGCTTGTACAAAAGAGCAAGAACAAGGGCATAGCATGTGCAAAATTGCAAGAACAAGGGCCTAGCGTGTGCAAAATAGCAAGAACAGGGCCTAGCGTGTGCAAAATTGCAAGAACAAGGGCCTACCGTGTGCAAAATAGCAAGAACAAGGGCCTAGCGTGTGCAAAAAAGCAAGAACAAGGGCCTAGCGTGTGCAAAATTGCAAGAACAAGGGCCTAGCGTGTGCAAAATTGCAAGAACAAGGGCCTAGCGTGTGCAAAATTGCAAGAACAAGGGCCTAGCATCTTCAAAATTGCAAGAACAAGGGCCTAGAGTGTGCAAAATTGCAAGAACAAGGGCCTAGCGTGTGCAAAATTTCAAGAACAAGTACCTAGCGAGTTCAAAATAGCAAGAACAAGGGCCTAGCGTGTGCAAAATTGCAAGAATAAGGGCCTAGCGTGTGCAAAATTTCAAGAACAAGAGCCTAGCGAGTGCAAAATAGCACGAACAAGGGCCTGGCGTGTACAAAATTGCAAGAATAAGGGCCTAGCGTGTGCAAAATTTCAAGAACAAGAGCCTAGCGAGTGCAAAATAGCACGAACAAGGGCCTGGCGTGTGCAAAATTGCAAGAACAAGGGCCTAGCGTGTGCAAAATTGCAAGAACAAGGGCCTAGCGTGTGCAAAATAGCAAGAACAAGGGCCTAGCGTGTGCAAAATTGCAAGAACAAGGGCCTAGCGTGTGCAAAATTGCAAGAACAAGGGCCTAGCGTGTGCAAAATTGCAAGAACAAGGGCCTAGCGTGTGCAAAATTGCAAGAACAAGGGCCTAGCGTGTGCAAAATTGCAAGAACAAGGGCCTAGCGCGTGCAAATTGCAAGAACAAGGCCTAGCGTGTGCAAAATAGCAAGAACAAGGGCCTAGCTTGTGCAAAAGAGCAAGAACAAGGGCCTAGCGTGTGCAAAATTGCAAGAACAAGGGCCTAGCGTGTGCAAAATAGCAAGAACAGGGCCTAGCGTGTGCAAAATTGCAAGAACAAGGGCCTAGCGAGTGCAAAATTGCAAGAACAAGGGCCTAGCGTGTGCAAAAAAGCAAGAACAAGGGCCTAGCGTGTGCAAAATTGCAAGAACAAGGGCCTAGCGTGTGCAAAATTGCAAGAACAAGGGCCTAGCGTGTGCCAAATTGCAAGAACAAGGGCCTAGCGTGTTCAAAATTGCAAGATTGCAAGAACAAGGGCCTAGCGTGTGCAAAATTTCAAGAACAAGGGCCTAGCGAGTTCAAAATAGCAAGAACAAGGGCCTAGCGTGTGCAAAATTGCAAGAACAAGGGCCTAGCGTGTGCAAAATTGCAAGAACAAGGGCATAGCGTGTTCAAAATTGCAAGAACAAGGGCCTAGCGTGTGCAAAATAGCAAGGTCAAGGGCCTAGCGTGTGCAAAATAGCAAGAACAAGGGCAAACGTTCAAGAACAAGGGCCTAGCGTGTGCAAATTTGCAAGAACAAGGGCCTAGCATGTGCAAAATAGCAAGAACAAGGGCCTAGCGTGTGCAAAATAGCAAGATCAAGGGCCTAGCGTGTTCAAAATAGCAAGAACAAGGGCCTAGCGTGTGCAAAATAGCAAGAACAAGGGCCTAGCCTGTTCAAAATAGCAAGAACAAGGGCCTAGCGTGTTCAAAATTGCAAGAACAAAGGCCTAGCGTGTGCAAAATTGCAAGAACAAGGGCCTAGCGCGTGCAAATTGCAAGAACAAGGCCTAGCGTGTGCAAAATAGCAAGAACAAGGGCCTAGCTTGTGCAAAAGAGCAAGAACAAGGGCCTAGCGTGTGCAAAATTGCAAGAACAAGGGCCTAGCGTGTGCAAAATAGCAAGAACAGGGCCTAGCGTGTGCAAAATTGCAAGAACAAGGGCCTAGCGAGTGCAAAATTGCAAGAACAAGGGCCTAGCGTGTGCAAAAAAGCAAGAACAAGGGCCTAGCGTGTGCAAAATTGCAAGAACAAGGGCCTAGCGTGTGCAAAATTGCAAGAACAAGGGCCTAGCGTGTGCCAAATTGCAAGAACAAGGGCCTAGCGTGTTCAAAATTGCAAGATTGCAAGAACAAGGGCCTAGCGTGTGCAAAATTTCAAGAACAAGGGCCTAGCGAGTTCAAAATAGCAAGAACAAGGGCCTAGCGTGTGCAAAATTGCAAGAACAAGGGCCTAGCGTGTGCAAAATTGCAAGAACAAGGGCATAGCGTGTTCAAAATTGCAAGAACAAGGGCCTAGCGTGTGCAAAATAGCAAGGTCAAGGGCCTAGCGTGTGCAAAATAGCAAGAACAAGGGCCGAGCGTGTGCAAACGTTCAAGAACAAGGGCCTAGCGTGTGCAAATTTGCAAGAACAAGGGCCTAGCATGTGCAAAATAGCAAGAACAAGGGCCTAGCGTGTGCAAAATAGCAAGATCAAGGGCCTAGCGTGTTCAAAATAGCAAGAACAAGGGCCTAGCGTGTGCAAAATAGCAAGAACAAGGGCCTAGCCTGTTCAAAATAGCAAGAACAAGGGCCTAGCGTGTTCAAAATTGCAAGATAAAGGCCTAGCGTGTGCAAAATTGCAAGAACAAGGGCCTAGCGTGTGCAAAATTGCAAGAACAAGGGCCTAGCGTGTGCAAAATTGCAAGAACAAGGGCCTAGCGCGTGCAAATTGCAAGAACAAGGCCTAGCGTGTGCAAAATAGCAAGAACAAGGGCCTAGCTTGTGCAAAAGAGCAAGAACAAGGGCCTAGCGTGTGCAAAATTGCAAGAACAAGGGCCTAGCGTGTGCAAAATAGCAAGAACAGGGCCTAGCGTGTGCAAAATTGCAAGAACAAGGGCCTAGCGAGTGCAAAATTGCAAGAACAAGGGCCTAGCGTGTGCAAAAAAGCAAGAACAAGGGCCTAGCGTGTGCAAAATTGCAAGAACAAGGGCCTAGCGTGTGCAAAATTGCAAGAACAAGGGCCTAGCGTGTGCCAAATTGCAAGAACAAGGGCCTAGCGTGTTCAAAATTGCAAGATTGCAAGAACAAGGGCCTAGCGTGTGCAAAATTTCAAGAACAAGGGCCTAGCGAGTTCAAAATAGCAAGAACAAGGGCCTAGCGTGTGCAAAATTGCAAGAACAAGGGCCTAGCGTGTGCAAAATTGCAAGAACAAGGGCATAGCGTGTTCAAAATTGCAAGAACAAGGGCCTAGCGTGTGCAAAATAGCAAGGTCAAGGGCCTAGCGTGTGCAAAATAGCAAGAACAAGGGCCGAGCGTGTGCAAACGTTCAAGAACAAGGGCCTAGCGTGTGCAAATTTGCAAGAACAAGGGCCTAGCATGTGCAAAATAGCAAGAACAAGGGCCTAGCGTGTGCAAAATAGCAAGATCAAGGGCCTAGCGTGTTCAAAATAGCAAGAACAAGGGCCTAGCGTGTGCAAAATAGCAAGAACAAGGGCCTAGCCTGTTCAAAATAGCAAGAACAAGGGCCTAGCGTGTTCAAAATTGCAAGAACAAAGGCCTAGCGTGTGCAAAATTGCAAGAACAAGGGCCTAGCGTGTGCAAAATTGCAAGAACAAGGCCTAGCGTGTGCAAAATAGCAACAACAAGGGCCTAGCGTTTGCAAAATTGCAAGAACAAGGGCCTAGCGTGTACAAAATAGCAAGAACAGGGCCTAGCGTTTGCAAAATAGCAAGAACAAGGGCCTAGCGTGTGCAAAATTGCAAGAACAAGGGCCTAGCGTGTGCAAAATTGCAAGAACAAGGGCCTAGCGTGTGCAAAATTGCAAGAACAAGGGCCTAGCGTGTGCAAAATTGCAAGAACAAGGGCCAAGCGTGTGCAAAATTGCAAGAACAAGAGCCTAGCGCGTGCAAATTGCAAGAACTAGGCATAGCGTGTGCAAAATAGCAAGAACAAGGGCCTAGCTTGTGCAAAAGAGCAAGAACAAGGGCCTAGCGTGTGCAAAATTGCAAGAACAAGGGCCTAGCGTGTGCAAAATAGCAAGAACAGGGCCTAGCGTGTGCAAAATAGCAAGAACAAGGGCCTAGCGAGTGCAAAATTGCAAGAACAAGGGCCTAGCGTGTGCAAAAGAGCAAGAACAAAGGCCTAGCGTGTGCAAAATTGCAAGAACAAGGGCCTAGCGTGTGCAAAATTGCAAGAACAAGGGCCTAGCTTGTGCAAAATTGCAAGAACAAGGGCCTAGCGTGTGCAAAATTGCAAGAACAAGGGCCTAGCGTGTGCAAAGTTGCAAGAACAAGGGCCTAGCGTGTGCAAAATTGCAAGAACAAGGGCCTAGCGTGTGCAAAATTGCAAGAATAAGGGCCTAGCGTGTGCAAAATTGCAACAACAATGGCCTAGCGTGTGCAAAGTTGCAAGAACAAGGGCCTAGCGCGTGCAAAATTGCAAGAACAAGGGCCTAGCGCGTGCAAAATTGCAAGAACAAGGGCCTAGCGTGTGCAAAAGAGCAAGAACAAGGGCCTAGCGTGTGCAAAATTGCAAGAACAAGGGCCTAGCGCGTGCAAAATAGCAAGAACAGGGCCTAGCGCGTGCAAAATTGCAAGAACAAGGGCCTAGCGAGTGCAAAATTGCAAGAACAAGGGCCTAGCGTGTGCAAAAAAGCAAGAACAAGGGCCTAGCGTGTGCAAAATTGCAAGAACAAGGGCCTAGCGTGTGCAAAATTGCAAGAACAAGGGCCTAGCTTGTGCAAAATTGCAAGAACAAGGGCCTAGCGTGTTCAAAATTGCAAGAACAAGGGCCTAGCGTGTGCAAAGTTGCAAGAACAAGGGCCTAACGTGTGCAAAATTTCAAGAACAAAGGCCTAGCGAGTTCAAAATAGCAAGAACAAGGGCCTAGCGTGTGCAAAATTGCAAGAACAAGGGCCTAGCGTGTGCAAAATTGCAAGAACAAGGGCATAGCGTGTTCAAAATTGCAAGAACAAGGGCCTAGCGTGTTCAAAATAGCAAGGTCAAGGGCCTAGCGTGTGCAAAATAGCAAGAACAAGGGCCGAGCTTGTGCAAACGTTCAAGAACAAGGGCCTAGCGTGTGCAAATTTGCAAGAACAAGGGCCTAGCATGTGCAAAATAGCAAGAACAAGGGCCTAGCGTGTGCAAAATAGCAAGATCAAGGGCCTAGCGTGTTCAAAATAGCAAGAACAAGGGCCTAGCGTGTGCAAAATAACAACAACAAGGGCCTAGCGTGTTCAAAATAGCAAGAACAAGGGCCTAGCTTGTTCAAAATTGCAAGAACAAGGGCCTAGCGTGTGCAAAATTGCAAGAACAAGGGCCTAGCGTGTGCAAAATAGCAACAACAAGGGCCTAGCGTGTGCAAAATTGCAAGAACAAGGGCCTAGCGTGTGCAAAATAGCAAGAACAGGGCCTAGCGTTTGCAAAATAGCAAGAACAAGGGCCTAGCGTGTGCAAAATTGCAAGAACAAGGGCCTAGCGTGTGCAAAATAGCAAGAACAAGGGCCTAGGATGTGCAAAGTAGCAAGAACAAGGGCCGCAAAATAGCAAGAACAAGGGCCTAGCGTGTGCAAAATTGCAAGAACAAGGGCCTAGCGTGTGCAAAATTGCAAGAACAAGGGCCTAGCGTGCGCAAAATTGCAAGAACAAGGGCCTAGCGTGTTCAAAATAGCAAGAACAAGGGTGTGCAAAGTAGCAAGAACAAGGGCCGCAAAATAGCAAGAACAAGGGCCTAGCGTGTGCAAAATTGCAAGAACAAGGGCCTAGCGTGTGCAAAATTGCAAGAACAAGGGCCTAGCGTGCGCAAAATTGCAAGAACAAGGGCCTAGCGTGTTCAAAATAGCAAGAACAAGGGCATAGCGTGTGCAAAATAGCAAGAACAAGGGCCTAGCGTGTGCAAAATAGCAAGAACAAGGGCCTAGCGTGTGCAAAATTGCAAGAACAAGGGCCTAGCGTGTGCAAAATAGCAAGAACAAGGGCGTAGCGTGTGCAAAATTGCGAGAACATGGGCCTAGCGTGTGCAAAATAGCAAGAACAAGGGCTTAGCGTGTGCAAAATAGCAAGAACAAGGGCCTAGCGAGTGCAAAATTGCGAGAACAAGGGCCTAGCGTGTGCAAAATAGGCCCAGGAGCATGCTTGGTCCAGGAGCTTACCTTGTCCAAGAGCGTGCCTGGTCCAAGAGCCTGCCTGGTCCACGAGCTTGCCTAGTCCAGGAGCTCGCATGGTCCAGGAGCTTGCCTGGTCCAGGAGCTTGCCTGGTCCAGGAGCTCGCCTAGTCCAGTAGCTTGCCTGGTTCAGGAGCTTGCCTGGTCGAGGAGCTTGCCTGGTCCAGGAGCTCGCCTGGTCCAGGAGCTTGCCTGGTCCAGGAGCTTGCCTGGTCGAGGAGCTTGCCTGGTCCAGGAGCTTGCCTGGTCCAGGAGCTTGCCTGGTCCAGAAACTTGCCTGGTCCAGGAGCTTGCCTGGTCTAGGAGCTTGCCTGGTCCTAGATTGTGCCTGGTCCAGGAGCGTGCCTGGTCCAGGAGCGTGCCTGGTCCACGAGCTTGCCTGGTCCAGGAGCTTGCCTGGTCCAGGAGCTTGCTTGGTCCAAGAGCGTTCCTGGTCCAAGAGCCTGCCTGGTCCTGGAGCTTGCCTGGTCCAGGAGCTCGCATGGTCCAGGAGCTCGCCTAGTCCAGGAGCTTGCCTGGTCCAGGAGCTTGCCTGGTCGAGGAGCTTGCCTGGTCCAGGAGCTTGCCTGGTCGAGGAGCTTGCCTGGACCAGGAGCTTGCCTGGACCAGAAGCTTGACTGGTCCAAGAGCTTGCCTAGTCCAGGAGCTTGCCTGGTCCAGGAGCATGCTTGGTCCAAGAGCTTGCCTGGTCCAAGAGCGTGCCTGGTCCAAGAGCCTGCCTGGTCCACGAGCTTGCCTAGTCCAGGAGCTCGCATGGTCCAGGAGCTCGCCTGGTCCAGTAGCTTGCCTGGTTCAGGAGCTTGCCTGGTCGAGGAGCTTGCCTGGTCCAGGAGCTCGCCTGGTCCAGGAGCTTGCCTGGTCCAGGAGCTTGCCTGGTCGAGGAGCTTGCCTGGTCCAGGAGCTTGCCTGGTCCAGGAGCTTGTCTGGTCCAGAAACTTGCCTGGTCCAGGAGCTTGCCTGGTCTAGGAGCTTGCCTGGTCCTAGATTGTGCCTGGTCCTGGAGCGTGCCTGGTCTAGGAGCGTGCCTGGTCCACGAGCTTGCCTGGTCCAGGAGCTTGCCTGGTCCAGGAGCTTGCTTGGTCCAAGAGCGTTCCTGGTCCAAGAGCCTGACTGGTCCTGGAGCTTGCCTGGTCCAGGAGCTCGCATGGTCCAGGAGCTCGCCTAGTCCAGGAGCTTGCCTGGTCCAGGAGCTTGCCTGGTCGAGGAGCTTGCCTGGTCCAGGAGCTTGCCTGGTCGAGGAGCTTGCCTGGACCAGGAGCTTGCCTGGACCAGAAGCTTGACTGGTCCAAGAGCTTGCCTAGTCCAGGAGCTTGCCTGGTCCAGGATTGTGCCCTGTCCACGAGCGTGCGTGGTCCAGGAGCGTGCCTGGTCCACGAGCTTGCCTGGTCCAGGAGCTTGCCTAGTCCAGGAGCTTGCCTCGTCGAGGAGCTTGCCTCGTCCAGGAGCTTGCCTGGTCCAGGAGCTTGCCTGGTCCAAGAGCTTGCCTTTTCCAGGAGCTTTCCTGGTCCAGGAGCTTGCCTGGTCCAGGAGCTTGCCTGGTCCAAGAGTGTGCCTGGTCCAAGAGCCTGCGTAGTCCAGGAGCTTGCCTGGTCCAGGAGCTCGCATGGTCCAGGAGCTCGCCTGGTCTAGGAGCTTGCCTGGTCTAGGAGCTTGCCTGGTCGAGGAGCCAGCCTGGTCCAGGAGCTTGCCTGGTCCAGGGGCTTGCCTGGACCAGGAGCTTGCCTGGTCCAGAAGCTTGCCTGGTCCAGGAGCTTGCCTGGTCCAGGATTGTGCCTTGTCAGGAGCGTGCCTAGTCCAAAAGCGTGCCTGGTTGAGGAGCGTGCCTGGTCCAAGAGCCTGCCTGGTCCAAGAGCTTGCCTGGTCCAGGAGCTTGCATGGTCCAGGAGCTCGCCTGGTCCAGGAGCTTGCCTGGTTGAGGAGCTTGCCTGGTCGAGGAGCTTGCTTGGTCCAGGAGCTTGCCTGGTCCAGGAGCTTGCCTGGTCGAGGAGCTTGCTTGGTCCAGAAGCTTGCCTAGTCCAAGATCTTGCCTGGTCCAGGAGCTTGCCTGGTCCAAGAGCGTGCCTGGTCCAAGAGCCTTCCTGGTCCAGGAGCTTGCCTAGCCCAGGAGCTTGCCTGGTCGAGGAGCTTGCCTGGTCCAGGAGCTTGCCTGGTCCAAGATTGTGCCTTGTCCAGGAGCGTGCCTGGTCCAGGAGCGTGCCTGATCCATGAGCTTGCCTGGTCCAGGAGCTTGCCTGGTCCATGAGCGTACCTGGTCCAAGAGCCTGCCTGGTCCAGGAGCTTGCCTGACCCAGGAGCTCGCATGGTCCAGGAGCTCGCCTGGTCCAGGAGCTTACCTGGTCCAGGAGCTTGCCTGGTCAAGGAGCTTGTCTGGTCCAGGAGCTTGCCTGGTCCAGGAGCTTGCCTGGTCCAGGATTGTGCCTTGTCCAGGAGGGTGCCTGGTCCAAGAGCGTGCCTGGTCCAGGAGCGTGCCTGGTCCACGAGCTTGCCTGGTCCAGGAGCTTGCCTGGTCCAGGAGCTTCCCTGGTTCAGGAGCTTGCCTGGTCCAAGAGTGTGCCTGGTCCAAGAGCCTGCCTGGTCCAGGAGCTTGCCTGGTCCAGGAGCTCGCATGGTCCAGGAGCTCGCCTAGTCCAGGAGCTTACATGGTCCAGGAGCTTGCCTGGTCGAGGAGCCAGCCAAGACCTGGAGCATGCCTGGTCCAGGAGCTTGCCTGGTCCAGGAGCTTGCCTGGTCGAGGAGCTTGACTGGTCCAGGATTGTGCCTGGTCTAGGAGCGTGCCTGGTCCACGAGCTTGCCTTGTCCACGAGCTTGCCTGGTCCAGGAGCTTGCCTTGTCCAGGAGCTTGCCTCGTCCAGGACCTTGCCTGGTCCAGGACCTTTCCTAGTCCAGGAGCTTGCCTGGTCCAGGAGCTTGACTGGTCCAGGAGCTTGCCTGGTCCCAGAGCATGCCTGGTCCAAGAGCCTGCGTTGTCCAGGAGCTTGCCTGGTCCAGGAGCTTGCCTGGTCCAGGAGCTTGCCTGGTCCACGAGCTTGCCTGGTCGAGGAGCTTGCCTGGTCTAGGAGCTTGCCTGGTCCAGGAGCTTGCCTGGTCCAGGAGCTTGCCTGGTCCAAGAGCTCGCGTGGTCCAGAAGCTCGCCTGGTCCAGGAGCTTGCCTGGTCCAGGAGCTTGCCTGGTCGAGGAGCTTGCCTGGTCCAGGAGCTTGCCTGGTCCAGGAGCTTGCCTGGTCAAGAAGCTTGCCTGGTCCAGGAGCTTGCCTGGTCCAGGAGCTTGCCTGGTCCAAGAGCCTGCCTGGTCCATGAGCCTGCCTGGTCCAGGATCTTGCCTGGCCCAGGAGCTCGCATGGTCCAAGAGCTCGCCTGGTCCAGGAGCTTTGCCTGGTCCAGGAGCTTGCCTGGTCGAGGAGCTTGCCTGGTCCAGGAGCTTGCCTGGTCCAGGAGCTTGCCTGAACTAGGAGCTTGCCCGGTCCAGAAGCTTGCCTGGTCCAGGAGCTTGCCTAGTCCAGGATTGTTCCTTGTCCTGGAGCTTGCCTGGTCCACGAGCTTGCCTGGTCCACGAGCTTGCGTGGTCGAGGAGCTTGCCTGGTCCAGGAGCTTGCCTTGTCCAGGATCTTGCCTGGTCCAGGAGCTTGCCTGGTCCAGGAACTTGCCTGGTCCAGGAGCTTGCCTGGTCTAGGAGCTTGCCTTGTCCAAGAGTTTGCCTGGTCCAAGAGCGTGCGTGGTCCAGGAACTCGCCTGGTCCAGGAGCTCGCATGGTCCAGGAGCTCTCCTAGTCCAGGAGCTTGCCTGGTCCTGGAGCTTGCCTGGTCGAGGAGCCAGCCTGGTCCTGGAGCATGCCTGGACCAGGAGCTTGCCTGGTCCAGGAGCTTGCCTGGTCCAGAAGCTTGCCTGGTCCAGGAGCTTGCCTGGTCCAGGAGCGTGCCTGGTCCACGAGCTTGCCTGGTCCACGAGCTTGCCTGGTCCAGGAGCTTGCCTGGTCCAAGAGCCTGCCTGGTCGAGGAGCTTGCCTGGTCCAGGAGCTCGCATGGTCTAGGAGCGTGCCTGGTCCAGGAGCGTGCCTGGTCCACGAACTTGCCTGGTCCAGGAGCTTGCCTGGTCCAGGAGCTTGCCTGGTCCAGGAGCTTGCCTGGTCCAGGAGCTTGCCTGGTTCAGGAGCTTGCCTGGTCCAAGAGCTTGCCTTTTCCAGGAGCTTTCCTGGTTCAGGAGCTTGCCTCGTCCAGGTGCTTGCCTCGTCCAGGAGCTTGCCTGGTCCAGGAGCTTGCCTGGTCCTGGAGCTCGCATGGTCCAGGAGCTCGCCTAGTCCAGGAGCTTGCCTGGTCCAGAAGCTTGCCTGGTCTAGGAGCTTGCCTGGTCCAAGAGCTTGCCTGGTCCAAGAGCTAGCCTGGTCCAGGAGCTAGCCTGGTCCAGGAGCTTGTCTTGTCCAGGAGCTTGCCTGGTCGAGGAGCTTGCCTGGTCCAGGAGCTTGCCTGGTCCAGGAGCTTGCCTGGACCAGGAGCTTGCCTGGTCCAGAAGCTTGCCTGGTCCAGGAGTTTGCCTGGTCCAAGAGCTTGACCATTCTCCCGCTTTCCATCACCCCGTTCCATTCTCCCTCCATCCATCACCCCGCCCCATTCTCCCGCTTTCCATCACCCCGCCCCATTCTCCCGCTTTCCATCACCCCGCCCCATTCGCCCTCCTTCCATCACCCCGCCCCATTCTCCCGCTTTGTATCACCCCGCCCCATTCTCCCGCTTTCCATCACCCCGCCCCATTCTCCCGCTTTCCATCACCCCGCCCCATTCTCCCGCTTTCCATCACCCCGCCCCATTCTCCCTCCTTCCATCACCCCGCCCCATTCTCCCGCTTTCCATCACCCCGCCCCATTCTCCCGCTTTCCATCACCCCGCCCCATTCTCCCGCTTTCCATCACCCCGCCCCAATCTCCTGCTTTCCATCACCCCGCCCCAATCTCCCGCTATCAATCACCCCGCCCCATTCTCCCGCTTTCCATCACCCCGCCCCATTCTCCCGCTTTCCATCACCCCGCCCCATTCTCCCGCTTTCCATCACCCCGCCCCATTCGCCCTCCTTCCATCACCCCGCCCCATTCTCCCGCTTTGTATCACCCCGCCCCATTCTCCCGCTTTCCATCACCCCGCCCCATTCTCCCGCTTTCCATCACCCCGCCCCATTCTCCCGCTTTCCATCACCCCGCCCCATTCTCCCTCCTTCCATCACCCCGCCCCATTCTCCCGCTTTCCATCACCCCGCCCCATTCTCCCGCTTTCCATCACCCCGCCCCATTCTCCCGCTTTCCATCACCCCGCCCCAATCTCCTGCTTTCCATCACCCCGCCCCAATCTCCCGCTATCAATCACCCCGCTCCATTCTCCCGCTTTCCATCAACCCGCCCCATTCTCCCGCTTTCCATCACCCCGCCCCATTCTCCCGCTTTCCATCACCCCGCCCCATTCGCCCTCCTTCCATCACCCCGCCCCATTCTCCCGCTTTGTATCACCCCGCCCCATTCTCCCGCTTTCCATCACCCCGCCCCATTCTCCCGCTTTCCATCACCCCGCCCCATTCTCCCGCTTTCCATCACCCCGCCCCATTCTCCCTCCCTCCATCACCCCGCCCCATTCTCCCGCTTTCCATCACCCCGCCCCATTCTCCCGCTTTCCATCACCCCGCCCCATTCTCCCGCTTTCCATCACCCCGCCCCAATCTCCTGCTTTCCATCACCCCGCCCCAATCTCCCGCTATCAATCACCCCGCCCCATTCTCCCGCTTTCCATCACCCCGCCCCATTCTCCCGCTTTCCATCACCCCGCCCCATTCTCCTGCTTTCTATCACCCCGCCCCATTCTCCCTCCTTCGATCACCCCGCCCCATTCTCCCGCTTTCCATCACCCCGCCCCATTCTCCCGCTTTCCATCACCCCGCCCCATTTTCCCGCTTTCCATCACCCCGCCCCATTCTCCCTCCTTCCATCACCCCGCCCCATTCTACCACTTTCCATCACCCCGCCCCATTCTAACTCCTTCCATCACCCCGCCCCATTCTCCCTCCTTCCATCACCCCGCCCCAATCTCCCGCTTTCCATCACCCCGCCCCATTCTCCCGCTTTGTATCACCCCGCCCCATTCTCCCGCTTTCCATCACCCCGCCCCATTCTCCCGCTTTCCATCACCCCGCCCCATTCTCCCGCTTTCCATCACCCCGCCCCATTCTCCCTCCCTCCATCACCCCGCCCCATTCTCCCGCTTTCCATCACCCCGCCCCATTCTCCCGCTTTCCATCACCCCGCCCCATTCTCCCGCTTTCCATCACCCCGCCCCAATCTCCTGCTTTCCATCACCCCGCCCCAATCTCCCGCTATCAATCACCCCGCCCCATTCTCCCGCTTTCCATCACCCCGCCCCATTCTCCCGCTTTCCATCACCCCGCCCCATTCTCCTGCTTTCTATCACCCCGCCCCATTCTCCCTCCTTCGATCACCCCGCCCCATTCTCCCGCTTTCCATCACCCCGCCCCATTCTCCCGCTTTCCATCACCCCGCCCCATTCTCCCGCTTTCCATCACCCCGCCCCATTCTCCCGCTTTCCATCACCCCGCCCCAATCTCCTGCTTTCCATCACCCCGCCCCAATCTCCCGCTATCAATCACCCCGCTCCATTCTCCCGCTTTCCATCACCCCGCCCCATTCTCCCGCTTTCCATCACCCCGCCCCATTCTCCCGCTTTCCATCACCCCGCCCCATTCGCCCTCCTTCCATCACCCCGCCCCATTCTCCCGCTTTGTATCACCCCGCCCCATTCTCCCGCTTTCCATCACCCCGCCCCATTCTCCCGCTTTCCATCACCCCGCCCCATTCTCCCGCTTTCCATCACCCCGCCCCAATCTCCTGCTTTCCATCACCCCGCCCCAATCTCCCGCTATCAATCACCCCGCCCCATTCTCCCGCTTTCCATCACCCCGCCCCATTCTCCCGCTTTCCATCACCCCGCCCCATTCTCCTGCTTTCTATCACCCCGCCCCATTCTCCCTCCTTCGATCACCCCGCCCCATTCTCCCGCTTTCCATCACCCCGCCCCATTCTCCCGCTTTCCATCACCCCGCCCCATTTTCCCGCTTTCCATCACCCCGCCCCATTCTCCCTCCTTCCATCACCCCGCCCCATTCTACCACTTTCCATCACCCCGCCCCATTCTAACTCCTTCCATCACCCCGCCCCATTCTCCCTCCTTCCATCACCCCGCCCCAATCTCCCGCTTTCCATCACCCCGCCCCATTCTCCCGCTTTGTATCACCCCGCCCCATTCTCCCGCTTTCCATCACCCCGCCCCATTCTCCCGCTTTCCATCACCCCGCCCCATTCTCCCGCTTTCCATCACCCCGCCCCATTCTCCCTCCCTCCATCACCCCGCCCCATTCTCCCGCTTTCCATCACCCCGCCCCATTCTCCCGCTTTCCATCACCCCGCCCCATTCTCCCGCTTTCCATCACCCCGCCCCATTCTCCCTCCCTCCATCACCCCGCCCCATTCTCCCGCTTTCCATCACCCCGCCCCATTCTCCCGCTTTCCATCACCCCGCCCCATTCTCCCGCTTTCCATCACCCCGCCCCAATCTCCTGCTTTCCATAACCCCGCCCCAATCTCCCGCTATCAATCACCCCGCCCCATTCTCCCGCTTTCCATCACCCCGCCCCATTCTCCCGCTTTCCATCACCCCGCCCCATTCTCCTGCTTTCTATCACCCCGCCCCATTCTCCCTCCTTCGATCACCCCGCCCCATTCTCCCGCTTTCCATCACCCCGCCCCATTCTCCCGCTTTCCATCACCCCGCCTCATTTTCCCGCTTTCCATCACCCCGCCCCATTCTCCCTCCTTCCATCACCCCGCCCCATTCTACCACTTTCCATCACCCCGCCCCATTCTAACACCTTCCATCACCCCGCCCCATTCTCCCTCCCTCCATCACCCCGCCCCATTCTCCCGCTTTCCATCACCCCGCCCCATTCTCCCGCTTTCCATCACCCCGCCCCATTCTCCCGCTTTCCATCACCCCGCCCCAATCTCCTGCTTTCCATCACCCCGCCCCAATCTCCCGCTATCAATCACCCCGCCCCATTCTCCCGCTTTCCATCACCCCGCCCCATTCTCCCGCTTTCCATCACCCCGCCCCATTCTCCTGCTTTCTATCACCCCGCCCCATTCTCCCTCCTTCGATCACCCCGCCCCATTCTCCCGCTTTCCATCACCCCGCCCCATTCTCCCGCTTTCCATCACCCCGCCCCATTTTCCCGCTTTCCATCACCCCGCCCCATTCTCCCTCCTTCCATCACCCCGCCCCATTCTCCCTCCTTCCATCACCCCGCCCCAATCTCCCGCTTTCCATCACCCCGCCCCATTCTCCCGCTTTCCATCACCTCTCCCTATTCTCCATCTTTCCATCACCCCGCCCCATTCTCCCTCCTTCCATCACCCCGCCCCGTTCTCCCTCCTTCCATCACCCCGCCCCATTCTCCCTCCTTCCACCACCTCGCTCCATTTTACCTCCTTCCATCACCCCGCCCCATTCTCCCGCTTTCCATCACCCTGTCCCTTTCTCCCGCTTTCCATCACCCCGCCCCATTCTCCCTCCTTCCATCACCCCGCCCCATTCTCCTTCTTTCCATCACCCCGCCCCATTCTCCCTCCTTCCATCACCCCGCCCCATTCTCCCGCTTTCCATCACCTCGCCCCATTCTCCCGCTTTCCATCACCCCGCCCCATTCTCCCGCTTTCCATCACCCCGCCCCATTCTCCCGCTTTCCATCACCTTTCCCCATTCTCCCGCTTTCCATCACCCCGCCCCATTCTCCCGCTTTCCATCACCCCGCCCCATTCTCCCTCCTTCCATCACCCCGCCCCATTCTCCCACTTTCCATCAACCCGGCCCATTCTCCCGCTTTCAATCACCCCGCCCCCTTCTCCTGCTTTCCATCACCCCGCCCCATTCTCCCACTTTCCATCACCCCGCCCCATTCTCCCGCTTTCCATCACCCCACCCCATTCTCCCGCTTTCCATCACCCCGGCCCATTCTCTATCCTTTTATCACCCCGCCCCATTCTCCCGCTTTCCATCACCCCGCCCCATTCTCCCGCTTTCCATCACACCGCCCCATTCTCCCGCTTTCCATCACACCGCCACAGTGTCCCGCTTTCCATCACCCCGCCCCATTCTCCCGCTTTCCATCACCCCGCCACATTCTCCCTCCTTCCATCTCCCCGCCCCATTCTCCCTCTATCCATCACCCCGCCCCATTCTCCCGCTTTCCATCACCCCGCCCCATTCTCCCGCTTTCCATCACCCCGCCCCATTCGCCCTCCTTCCATCACCCCGCCCCATTCTCCCGCTTTGTATCACCCCGCCCCATTCTCCCGCTTTCCATCACCCCGCCCCATTCTCCCGCTTTCCATCACCCCGCCCCATTCTCCCGCTTTCCATCACCCCGCCCCATTCTCCCTCCTTCCATCACCCCGCCCCATTCTCCCGCTTTCCATCACCCCGCCCCATTCTCCCGCTTTCCATCACCCCGCCCCATTCTCCCGCTTTCCATCACCCCGCCCCAATCTCCTGCTTTCCATCACCCCGCCCCAATCTCCCGCTATCAATCACCCCGCCCCATTCTCCCGCTTTCCATCACCCCGCCCCATTCTCCCGCTTTCCATCACCCCGCCCCATTCTCCCGCTTTCCATCACCCCGCCCCATTCGCCCTCCTTCCATCACCCCGCCCCATTCTCCCGCTTTGTATCACCCCGCCCCATTCTCCCGCTTTCCATCACCCCGCCCCATTCTCCCGCTTTCCATCACCCCGCCCCATTCTCCCGCTTTCCATCACCCCGCCCCATTCTCCCTCCTTCCATCACCCCGCCCCATTCTCCCGCTTTCCATCACCCCGCCCCATTCTCCCGCTTTCCATCACCCCGCCCCATTCTCCCGCTTTCCATCACCCCGCCCCAATCTCCTGCTTTCCATCACCCCGCCCCAATCTCCCGCTATCAATCACCCCGCCCCATTCTCCCGCTTTCCATCACCCCGCCCCATTCTCCCGCTTTCCATCACCCCGCCCCATTCTCCTGCTTTCTATCACCCCGCCCCATTCTCCCTCCTTCGATCACCCCGCCCCATTCTCCCGCTTTCCATCACCCCGCCCCATTCTCCCGCTTTCCATCACCCCGCCCCATTTTCCCGCTTTCCATCACCCCGCCCCATTCTCCCTCCTTCCATCACCCCGCCCCATTCTCCCGCTTTCCATCACCCCGCCCCATTCACCCGCTTTCCATCACCCCGCCCCATTCTCCCGCTTTCCATCACCCCGCCCCATTCTCCCGCTTTCCATCACCCCGCCCCATTCTCCCGCTTTCCATCACCCCGCCCCATTCTCCCTCCTTCCATCACCCCGCCCCATTCTCCCGCTTTCCATCACCCCGCCCCATTCTCCCGCTTTCCATCACCCCGCCCCATTCTCCCGCTTTCCATCACCCCGCCCCAATCTCCTGCTTTCCATCACCCCGCCCCAATCTCCCGCTATCAATCACCCCGCCCCATTCTCCCGCTTTCCACCACCCCGCCCCATTCTCCCGCTTTCCATCACCCCGCCCCATTCTCCTGCTTTCTATCACCCCGCCCCATTCTCCCTCCTTCGATCACCCCGCCCCATTCTCCCGCTTTCCATCACCCCGCCCCATTCTCCCGCTTTCCATCACCCCGCCCCATTCTCCCTCCTTCCATCACCCCGCCCCATTCTACCACTTTCCATCACCCCGCCCCATTCTAACTCCTTCCATCACCCCGCCCCATTCTCCCTCCTTCCATCACCCCGCCCCAATCTCCCGCTTTCCATCACCCCGCCCCATTCTCCCGCTTTCCATCACCTCTCCCTATTCTCCATCTTTCCATCACACCGCCCCATTCTCCCTCCTTCCATCACCCCGCCCCGTTCTCCCTCCTTCCATCACCCCGCCCCATTCTCCCTCCTTCCACCACCTCGCTCCATTTTACCTCCTTCCATCACCCCGCCCCATTCTCCCGCTTTCCATCACCCCGTCCCTTTCTCCCGCTTTCCATCACCCCGCCCCATTCTCCCTCCTTCCATCACCCCGCCCCATTCTCCTTCTTTCCATCACCCCGCCCCATTCTCCCTCCTTCCATCACCCCGCCCCATTCTCCCGCTTTCCATCACCTCGCCCCATTCTCCCGCTTTCCATCACCCCGCCCCATTCTCCCGCTTTCCATCACCCCGCCCCATTCTCCCGCTTTCCATCACCTTTCCCCATTCTCCCGCTTTCCATCACCCCGCCCCATTCTCCCGCTTTCCATCACCCCGCCCCATTCTCCCTCCTTCCATCACCCCGCCCCATTCTCCCACTTTCCATCAACCCGGCCCATTCTCCCGCTTTCCATCACCCCGCCCCCTTCTCCTGCTTTCCATCACCCCGCCCCATTCTCCCACTTTCCATCACCCCGCCCCATTCTCCCGCTTTCCATCACCCCACCCCATTCTCCCGCTTTCCATCACCCCGGCCCATTCTCTATCCTTCCATCACCCCGCCTCATTCTCCTGCTTTCCATCACCCCGCCCCATTCTCCCGCTTTCCATCACACCGCCCCATTCTCCCGCTTTCCATCACACCGCCCCAGTGTCCCGCTTTCCATCACCCCGCCCCATTCTCCCGCTTTCCATCACCCCGCCACATTCTCCCTCCTTCCATCTCCCCGCCCCATTCTCCCTCCTTCCATCACCCCGCCCCATTCTCCCGCTTTCCATCACCCCGCCCCATTCTCCCGCTTTCCATCACCCCGCCCCATTCTCCCGCTTTCCATCACCCCGCCCCAATCTCCCGCTTTCCATCACCCCACCCCATTCTCCCGCTTTCCATCACCCCGCCCCATTCTCCCTCCTTCCATCACCCCGCCCCATTCTCCCTCCTTCCATCACCCCACCCCATTCTCCCTCCTTCCATTACCCGCCCCATTCTCCCGCTCTCCATCACCTCGCCCCATTCTCCCGCTTTCCATCACCCCGCCCCATTCTCCCGCTTTCCATCACCCCGCCCCATTCTCCCGCTTTCCATCACCCCGCCCCATTCTCCCGCTTTCCATCACCCCGCCCCATTCTCCCGCTTTCCATCACCCCGCCCCATTCTCCTGCTTTCCATCACCCCGCCCCATTCTCCCGCTTTCCATCACCCCGACCCATTCTCCCGCTTTCCATCACCCCGCCCCATTCTCCCGCTTTCCATCACCCCGCCCCATTCTCTTGCTTTCCATCACCCCGCCCCAGTCTCCCGCTTTCCATCACCCCGCCCCATTCTCCCTCCTTCCATCACACCACCCCATTCTCCCGCTTTCCATCACCCCGCCCCATTGTCCCGCATTCCATCACCCCGCCCCATTCTCCCTCCTTCCATCACCCCGCCCCATTCTCCCGCTACCCATCACCCCGCCCCATTCTCCCGCTTTCCATCACCCCGCCCCATTCTCCCGCTTTCCATCACCCCGCCCCATTCTCCCTCCTTCCATCACCCCGCCCCATTCTCCCGCTTTCCATCACCCCACCCCATTCTCCCGCTTTCCATCACCCCGCCCCATTCTCCCGCTTTCCATCACCCCACCCCATTCTCCCGCTTTCCATCACCCCGCCCCATTCTCTCGCTTTCCATCACCCCGCCCCATTCTCCCGCTTTCCATCACCCCGCCCCAGTCTCCCGCTTTCCATCACCCCGCCCCATTCTCCCGCTTTCCATCACCCCGTCCCATTGTCTCGCATTCCATCACCCCGCCCCATTCTCCCTCCTTCCATCACCCCGCCCCATTCTCCCGCTTTCCATCACCCCGCCCCATTCTCCCGCTTTCCATCACCCCGCCCCATTCTCCCGCTTTCCATCATCCCGCCCCATTCTCCCTCCTTCCATCACCCCACCCCATTCTCCCGCTTTCCATCACCCCGCCCCATTCTCCCGCTTTCCATCACCCCGCCCCCTTCTCCCGCTTTCCATCACCCCGCCCCATTCTCCTGCTTTCCATCGCCCCGCCCCATTCTCCCGCTTTCCATCCACCCGCCCCATTCTCTCGCTTTCCATCACCCCGGCCCATTCTCCCTCCTTCCATCACCCCGCCAATTCTCCCACTTTCCATCATCCCGCCCCATTCTCCCGCTTTCCATCACCCCGCCCCATTCTCCCGCTTTCCATCACCCCGCCCCATTCTCCCGCTTTCCATCACCCCGCCCCATTCTTCCACCTTCCATCACCCCGCCCCATTCTCCCGCTTTCCATCACCCGGCCCCATTCTACCTCCTTCCATCACCCCGCCCCATTCTCCCTCCTTCCATCACACCGCCCCATTCTCCCGCTTTCCATCACCCCGCCCCATTCTCCCGCTTTCCATCACCCCGCCCCATTCTCCCGCTTTCCATCACCCCGCCCCATTCTCCCGCTTTCCATCAGCCCGCCCCATTCTCCCGCTTTCCATCACCCCGGCCCATTTTCCCTCCTTCCATCACCCCGCCCCATTCTCCCGCTTTCCATCACCCCGCCCATTCTCCCGCTTTCCATCACCCCGCCCCATTCTCCCGCTTTCCATCACCCCGCCCCATTCTCCCGCTTTCCATCACCCCGCCCCATTCTTCCCCCTTCCATCACCCCGCCCCATTCTCCCGCTTTCCATCACCCGGCCCCATTCTACCTCCTTCCATCACCCCGCCCCATTCTCCCTCCTTCCATCACACCGCCCCATTCTCCCGCTTTCCATCACCCCGCCCCATTCTCCCGCTCTCCATAACCTCGCCCTATTCTCCCGCTTTCCATCACCCCGCCCCATTCTCCCTTCTTCCATCACCCCGCCCCATTCTCCCTCCTTCCATCACCCCGCCCCATTCTCCCGCTTTCCATCACACCACCCCATTCTCCCGCTTTCCATCACCCCGGCCCATTCTCCCGCTTTCCATCACCCCGCCCCAATCTCCCGCTTTCCATCACCCCGCCCCATTCTCCCGCTTCCATCACCCCGCCCCATTCTCCCTCCTTCCATCACCCCACCCCATTCTCCCTCCTTCCATCACCCGCCCCATTCTCCCGCTCTCCATCACCCCGCCCCATTCTCCCGCTTTCCATCACCCCGCCCCATTCTCCCGCTTTCTATCAGCCCGCCCCATTCTCCCGCTCTCCATCACCCCGCCCCATTCTCCCGCTTTCCATCACCCCGCCCTATTCACCCGCTTTCCATCAACCCGCCCCATTCTCCCTCCTTCCATCACCCCGCCCCATTCTCCTGCTTTCCATCACCCCGCCCCATTCTCCCGCTTTCCATCACCCCGCCATATTCTACCGCTTTCCATCACCCCGCCCCATTCTCCCTCTTTCCATCACCCCACCCCATTCTCCTGCTTTCCATCACCCCAACCCATTCTCCCGCTTTCCATCACCCCGCCCCATTCTCCCGCTTTCCATCACCCCGCCCCATTCTCCCGCTTTCCATCACCCCGCCCCATTCTCCCTCCTTCCATCACCCCGCCACATTCTCCCGCTTCCCATCACCCCGCCCCATTCTACCTCCTTCCATCACCCCGCCCCATTCTCCCTCCTTCCATCACCCCGCCCCATTCTCCCGCTTTCCATCACACCGCCCCATTCTCCCGCTTTCCATCACACCGCCCCATTCTCCCTCTTTCCATCACCCCGCCCCATTCTCCCTCCTTCCATCACCCCGCCCGATTCTCCCTCCTTCCATCACCCCGCACCATTCTCCCGCTTTCCATCACCGCGCCCCATTCTCACCCCGCCCCATTCTCCCGGTTTCCATCACCCCGCCCCATTCTCCCGCTTTCCATCACCCCGCCCCATTCTCCAGCTTTCCATCACCCCGCCCCATTCTCCCGCTTTCCATCACCCCACCCCATTCTCCCTCCTTCCATCACCCCGCCCCATTCTCCCGGTTTCCATCACCCCGCCCCATTCTCCCGCTTTCCATCACCCCGCCCCATTCTCCCTCCTTCCATCACCCCGCCCCAGTCTCCCGCTTTCCATCACCCCTCCCCATTCTCCGGCTTTCCATCACCCCGCCCCATTCTCCCGTTTTCCATCACCCCGCCCCATTCTCCCGCTTTCCATCACCCCGCCCCATTCTCCCGCTTTCCATCACCTCGCCCCATTCTCCCGCTTTCCATCACCCCGCCCAATTCTCCCGCTTTCCATCACCCCGCCCCATTCTCCCGCTTTCCATCACCCCGCCCCATTCTCCTCCTTTCCATCACCCTGCCCCATTCTCCCGCTTTCCATCACCCCGCCCCATTCTCCCGCTTTCCATCACCCCGCCCCCTTCTCCCGCTTTCCATCACCCCGCCCCATTCTCCCGCTTTCCATCACCCCCGCCCCAGTTTCCCGCTTTCCATCACCCCGCCCCATTCTCCCTCCTTCCATCACCCCGCGCCATTCTCCCGCTTTCCATCACCCCGCCCCGTTGTCCCGCATTCCATCACCCCGCCCCATTCTCCCTCCTTCCATCACCCCCCCCCCATTCTCCCGCTTTCCATCACCCCGCCCCATTCTCCCGCTGTGCATCACCCCGCCCCATTCTCTCGCTTTCCATCACCCCGCCCCATTCTCCCGCTTTCCATCACCCCGCCCCATTCTCCCGCTTTCCATCACCCCGCCCCATTCTCCCTCCTTCCATCACCCCGCCCCAGTCTCCCGCTTTCCATCTCCCCGCCTCATTCTCCCGCTTTCCATCTCCCCGCCCCATTCTCCTCCTTTCCATCACCCCGCCCCATTCTCCCGCTTTCCATCACCCCGCCCCATTCTCCCGCTTTCCATCACCAAGCCCCCTTCTCCCGCTTTCCATCACCCCGCCCCATTCTCCCGCTTTCCATCACCCCGCCCCAGTTTCCCGCTTTCCATCACCCCGCCCCATTCTCCCTCCTTCCATCACCCCGCGCCATTCTCCCGCTTTCCATCACCCCGCCCCATTCTCCCACTGTGCATCACCCCGCCCCATTCTCCTCCTTTCCATCAACCCGCCCCATTCTCCCGCATTCCATCACCCCGCCCCATTCTCCCGCTTTCCATCACCCCGCCCCCTTCTCCCGCTTTCCATCACCCCGCCCCATTCTCCCGCTTTCCATCACCCCGCCCCAGTTTCCCGCTTTCCATCACCCCGCCCCATTCTCCCTCCTTCCATCACCCCGCGCCATTCTCCCGCTTTCCATCACCCCGCCCCGTTGTCCCGCATTCCATCACCCCGCCCCATTCTCCCTCCTTCCATCACCCCGCCCCATTCTCCCGCTTTCCATCACCCCGCCCCATTCTCCCGCTGTGCATCACCCCGCCCCATTCTCTCGCTTTCCATCACCCCGCCCCATTCTCCCGCTTTCCATCACCCCGCCCCATTCTCCCGCTTTCCATCACCCCGCCCCATTCTCCCGCTTTTCATCACCCCGCCCCATTCTCCCGCTTTCTATCACCCCACCCCATTCTCCCGCTTTCCATCACCCCGCCCCATTCTCCCTCCTTCCATCACCCCGCCCCATTCTCCCTCCTTCCATCACCCCGCCCCACTCTCCCGCTTTCCATCACCCCGCCCCATTCTCTCGCTTTCCATCACCCCGCCCCATTCTCCCGCTTTCCATCACCCCGCCCCATTCTCCCGCTTTCCATCACCCCGCCCCATTCTCCCGCTTTCCATCACCCCGCCCCCTTCTCCCGCTTTCCATCACCCAGCCCCATTCTCCCGCTTTCCATCACCCCGCCCCATTCTCCCGCTTTCCATCACCCCGCCCCATTCTCCCTCCTTCCATCACCCCGACCCATTCTTCCTCCTTCCATCACCTCGCCCCATTCTCCCACTTTTCATCACCCCGCCCCATTCTCCCGCTTTCCATCACCCCGTCCCATTCTCCCGCATTCCATCACCCTGCCCTATTCTCCCGCTTTCCATCACCCCGCCCCATTCTCCCTCCTTCTACCATCCCGCCTCATTCTCCCGCCTTCCATCACTCCGCCCCATTCTCCCGCCTTCCATCACCCCCGCCCCATTCTCCTGCTTTCCATCACCCCGCCCCATTCTCCCGCTTTCCATCACCCCGCCCCATTCTCCCGCTTTCCATCACCCCGCCCCATTCTCCCGCTTTCCATCACCCAGCCCCATTCTCCCGCTTTCCATCGCCCCGCCCCAATCTCCCGCTTTCCATCACCCCGCCCCATTCTCCCTCTTTCCTTCACCCCGCCCCATTCTGCCTCTTCCCCTCGCCCCGCCCCATTCTCCCTCTTTCCATCACCCCGCCTCATTCTCCCTCATTTCATCGCCCCGCCCCATTCTCCCGCTTTCCATCGCCCCGCCCCATTCTCCCTCTTTCCTCCACCCAGCCCCACCTCTTTCCATCACCCAGCCCCTCCATCACCCAGCCCCAGTCTCCCTCTTTCCATCATCCCACCCCATTCTCCCTCTTTCCATCACCCGCCCCATTCTCCCGCTTTCCATCACCCCGCCTCATTCTCCCTCTTTCCATCGCCCCGTCCCATTCTCCCTCTTTCCATCGCCCCGCCCCATTCTCCTGCTTTCCATCTCCCCGCCCCATTCTCCCGCTTCCCATCACCCCGCCCCATTCTCCCACTTTCCATCACCCCGCCCTATTTTCCCTCTTTCCATCACCCCGCCCCATTCTGCCTCTTCCCATCGCCCCGCCCCATTCTCCCTCTTTCCATCACCCCGCCCCATTCTCCCGTTTTCTATCACCCCGCCTCATTCTCCCTCTTTTCGTAGCCCCGCCCCATTCTCCCGCTTTCCATCGCCCCGCCCCATTCTCCCTCTTTCCACCACCCAGCCCCACCTCTTTCCATCACCCAGCCCCTCTATCACCCAGCCCCATTCTCCCTCTTTCCATCACCCCGCCCCATTCTCCCTCTTTCCATCACCCCGCCCCATTCTCCCGCTTTCCATCACCCCGCCCCATTCTCCCGATTTCCATCACCCCGCCTCATTCTCCCTCCTTCCATCACCCCGCCCCATTCTCCCTCTTTCCATCGCCCCGCCCCATTCTCCTGCTTTCCATCTCCCCGCCCCATTCTCCCTCTTTCCATCACCCCGCCCCATTCTCCCTCCATCCATCAGCCCGCCCCATTCTCCCTCTTTCCATCACCCTGCCCCATTCTCCCGCTTTCCATCACCCCGCCCCATTCTCCCGCTTTCCGTCGCCCCGCCCTATTCTCCCGCTTTCCATCGCCCCGCCCCAATCTCCCGCTTTCCATCAACCCGCCCCATTCTCCCTCTTTCCATCACCCCGCCCCATTCTGCCTCTTCCCATCGCCCCGCCCCATTCTCCCTCTTTCAATCACCCCGCCCCATTCTCCCGCTTTCCATCACCCCGCCTCATTCTCCCTCTTTCCATCGCCCTGCCCCATTCTCCCGCTTTCCATCGCCCCGCCCCATTCTCCCTCTTTCCATCACCCAGCCCCATTCTCCCTCTTTCCATCACCCCGCCCCATTCTCCCTCTTTCCATCACCCCGCCCCATTCTCCCTCTTTCCATCACCCCGCCCCGTTCTCCCTCTTTCCATCACCCCACCCTATTCTCCCGCTTTCCATCACCCCGCCCCATTCTCCCTCTTGCCATCGCCCCCCCCCCCCCATTCTCCCTCTTTCCATCACCCCGCCCCATTCTCCCGCTTTCCATCACCCCGCCCCATTCTCCCTCTTTCCATCACCCAGCCCCATTCTCCCTCTTTCCATCACCCAACCCCATTCTCCCTCTTTCCATCACCCCACCCCATTCTCCCTCTTTCCATCACACCGCCCCATTCTCCCTCTTTCCATCACCCCGCCCCATTCTCCCTCATTCCATCACCCCGCCCCGTTCTCTCGCTTTCCATCGCCCCGTCCAATTCTCCCTCTTTCTATTGCCCCGACCCATTCTCCCGCTTTCCATCACCCCGCCCCATTCTCTATCTTTCCATCACCCCGCCCCATTCTCCCTCTTTCCATTACCCCGCCCCGTTCTCCCACTTTCCATCACCCCGCCCCATTCTCCCGCTTTCCATCACCCCGCCCCATTCTCCCTCTTTCCATCACCCAGCCCCATTCCCCTTCGTTCAAACACCCCGCCCCATTATCCCGCTTTCCATCACCCATCCACATTCTCCGTCTTTCCATTACCCAGCCCCATTCTCCCTCTTCCCATCACCCAGCCCCATTCTCCCTCTTTCCATCACCCCACCCCATTCTCCCTCTTTCCATCACCCAGCCCCATTCTCCTGCTTCCCATCACCCCGCCCCGTTCTCCCTCATTCCATTACCCCGCCCCGTTCTCCCGCTTTCCATCTCCCCGCCCCATTCTCCCGCTTTCCATCACCCCACCCCATTCTCCCTCTTTCCATCACCCAGCCCCATTCTCCCGCTTTCCATCACCCCGCCCCATTCTCCCGCTTTCCATCACCATGTCCCATTCTCCAGCTTTCCATCACCCCGCCCCATTCTTCTGCTTTCCATCACCCCGCCCCATTCTCCCACTTTCCATCACCTCGCCCCATTCTCCCGCTTTCCATCACCCCGCCTAATTCTCCCGCTTTCCATCACCCCGCCCCATTCTCCCTCCATCCAACACCCCGCCTGATTCTCCCTCCTTCCATCACCCTGCCCCATTCTCGCTCCTTCCATCACCCCGGCCCATTATCCCGCTTTCCTTCACCCCGCCCCATTCTCCCGCTTTCCATCACCCCGCCCAATTCTCCCGCTTTCCATCACCCCGCCCCATTCTCCCGCTTTCCATCACCCCGCCCCATTCTCCCGCTTTCCATCACCCTGCCCCATTCTCTCGCTTTCCATCACCCCGCCCCATTCTCCTGCTTTCCATCACCCCGCCCCATTCTCCCGCTTTCGATCACCCCGCCCCATTCTCCCGGTTTCCATCACCCCGCCCCATTCTCCCTCCTTCCATCACCCCGCCCCATTCTCCCGCTCTCCATCACCCCGCCCCATTCTCCTGCTTTCCATCACCCCGCCCCATTCTCCCGCTTTCCATCACCCCGCCCCATTCTCCCGCTTTCCATCACCCCGCCCCATTCTCCCGCTTTCCATCACCCCGCCCCATTCTCCCGCTTTCCATCACCCCGCCCCATTCTCCCGCGTTCCATCACCCCGCCCCATTCTCCCTCTTTCCATCACCCCGCCCCATTCTCCCGCTTTCCATCACCCCGCCCCATTCTCCCTCCTTCCATCACCCCGCCCCATTCTCCCTCTTTCCATCACCCCGCCCCATTCTCCCGCTTTCCATCACCCCGCCCCATTCTCCCGCTTTCCATCACCCCGCCCCATTCTCCCGCTTTCCATCACCCGGCCCCATTCTCACGCTTCCATCACCCCACCCCATTCTTCCGCTTTCCATCACCCCGCCGCTTTCTCCCGCTTTCCATCACCCCGCCCCATTCTACCTCCTTCCATCACCCCGCCCCAATCTCCCTCCTTCCATCACCCCGCCCCATTCTCCCGCTTTCCATCATCCCGCCCCATTCTCCCGCTTTCCATCACCCCACCCCATTCTCCCGTTTTCCATCACCCGCCCCATTCTCCCGCTTTCCATCACCCCGCCCCATTCTCCCGCTTCCATCACCCCACCTTATTCTCCCGCTTTCCATCACCCCGCCCCATTCTCCCGCTTTCCATCACCCCTTCCCATTCTCCCGCTTTCCATCACCCTGCCCCATTCTCTCGCTTTCCATCACTCCGCCCCATTCTCCTGCTTTCCATCACCTCGCCCCATTCTCCCGCTTTCGATCACCCCGCCCCATTCTCCCGCTTGCCATCACCCCGCCCCATTCTCCCTCCTTTCATCACCCCGCCCGATTCTCCCTCCTTCCATCACCCCGCCCCATTCTCCCTCCTTCCATCAACCCGGCCCATTCTCCCGCTTTCCATCACCCCGCCCCACTCTCCCGCTTTCCATCACCCCTCCCCATTCTCCCGCTTTCCATCATCCCGTCCCATTCTCCCTCCTTTCATCACCCCGCCCGATTCTCCCTCCTTCCATCACCCCGCCCCATTCTCCCTCCTTCCATCAACCCCGCCCATTCTCCCGCTTTCCATCACCCCGCCCCATTCTCCCGCTTTCCATCAACCCGCCCATTCTCCCGCTTTCCATCTCCCCGCCCCATTCTCCCGCTTTCCATCACCCCGCCCCATTCTCCCGTTTTCCATCACCCCGCCCCATTCTCCCGCTTTCCATCTCCTCGCCCCATTCTCCCGCTTTCCATCATCTCGAACCATTCTCCCGCTTTCCATCACCCCGGCCCATTCTCCCGCTTTCCATGACCCCACCCCATTCTCCCGCTTTCCATCACCCCGCCCCATTCTCCCTCCTTCCATCACCCTGCCTGATTCTCCCTCCTTCCATCACCCCGCCCCATTCTCCCTCCTTCCATCACCCCGGCCCATTCTCCCGCTTTCCATCACCCCGCCCTATTCTCCCGCTTTCCATCACCCCGCCCCATTCTCCCGCTTTCCATCACCCCGCCCCATTCTCCTGCTTTCCATCACCCCGCCCCATTCTCCCGCTTTCCATCATCCCGCCCCATTCTCCCGCTTTCCATCACCCCGCCCCATTCTCCCGCTTTCCATCACCCCGCCCCATTCTCCCGCTTTCCATCACCCCGCCCCATTCTCCCGCTTTCCATCACCCCGCCCCATTCTCCCGCTTTCCATCACCCCGCGCCATTTTCCCGCTTTTCATCACCCCGCCCGATTCTCCCTCCTTCCATCACCCAACCCCATTCTCCCTCCTTCCATCAACCCGGCCCATTCTCCCGCTTTCCATCACCCCGCCCCATTCTCCCGGTTTCCATCACCCCTCCCCATTCTCCCGCTTTCCATCACCCCGTCCCATTCTCAAGCTTTCCATCACCCTGCCCCATTCTCTCGCTTTCCATCACCCCGCCCCATTCTCCCTCCTTCCATCACCCCGCCCCATTCTCCCGCTTTCCATCACCCCGCCCCATTCTCCCGCTTTCCATCACCCCGCCCCATTCTCCCTCCTTTCATCACCCCGCCCGATTCTCCCTCCTTCCATCACCCCTCCCCATTCTCCCTCCTTCTATCAACCCGGCCCATTCTCCCACTTTCCATCACCCCGCCCCATTCTCCCGCTTTCCATCAACCCACCCCATTCTCCCGCTTTCCATCTCCCCGCCCCATTCTCTCGCTTTCCATCACCCCGCCCCATTCTCCCGTTTTTCATCACCCCGCCCCATTCTCCCGCTTTCCATCATCTCGCCCCATTCTCCCGCTTTCCATCACCCCCGCCCCATTCTCCCGCTTTCCATCACCCCGCCCCATTCTCCCGCTTTCCATCACCCCGCCCTATTCTCCCTTCTTCCATCACCCTGCATGATTCTCCCTCCTTTCATCACCCCGCCCCATTCTCCCTCCTTCCATCACCCCGGCCCATTCTCCCGCTTTTCATCACCCCGCCCCATTCTCCCGCTTTCGATCACCCCGCCCCATTCTCCCGGTTTCCATCACCCCGCCCCATTCTCCCTCCTTCCATCACCCCGCCCCATTCTCCCGCTCTCCATCACCCCGCCCCATTCTCCTGCTTTCCATCACC
>CANJKZ010000411.1:0-44814 GCA_947471745.1 Closterium sp. Naga37s-1
CGTTTTGGGCGGAGACGGAGGCGGGGGTGACGAGGGCGATCAAGAGGCGGAGGTGGGTTTTAAGGGGTCGGCATGGAGGGGTGTTACGGAGGAGGGGAAAGATTTGATTTTGCGGATGCTGGATCGGGACCAGAAGAGGCGAGTCTCGGCACAGGAGGCTCTAGGTGGGTGCTGTTGGGTAAGATGGGTCTTCCTGTTGGGTAAGGTGGGTCCTGTGGAATGAAATGGGTCTTGTTGGACAAGTGGGTATGGTTGGATAAGGTTCATCGGAGGTACGTGGAAGCATTATGCATTGAAAGCTTCGCGAGTCAGGTGTGAGGGAGGGCATGTGCAGGAACATGGGCTTGTGAGTGGGCTCTTCTTCTTGCTCCCACTTACATTTTGTCTCCTATGCTCCCCCTTGTGTTCTGATGTGGGTGAGAAGATGCTGTTTGCATGTCCTTTTCCTTCCTTTACCTTTCCCTCTTCTCCCTTCCTGTCTTGCCTTCGCCTCCCATCCTACTCATTCCATTTCTCTCTACCATGCCGACTTTCCATTGACTGCCTTGTTCTGGTTGCAGAGCATCAATGGTTCAGTCGTTTTCAATAAATCATTACCGAGGAACACTTGTCAAAATATATTTATGTGTGTTATGTTTCTTAGGCTAGTGAGTTGCATTGTATAGGGTACAACACTTTCTAGGTTAGAGTTAGTTATATGTATCACCTTGTTACCTAGTTCACCCCACAAATCTCCTCTCGAGATAGTACACAAAACAACTTTCAAAATGTCATGCCTAAGAGTTGCTGCCACGTATTGAACCATGGCACCTACTTGGTGCTCGATTGGACTCCAAAAAAACCAACTACCATTTTGTTGCAACCAATGCAACTGACACTGACACAACCAAAGACACGAAGGAGATCAACGAGACTCTCGAGGCCAGCAAACCAAGAACCAATCGCAAGGATAAAGAGTGTTTGCCTTTCAAATTCTATTCAGAGCGTCCAATTTCTCAACCGAGCAAGAAGAGAGCTTGCGATACTCCACTCGCTGCTGCTGTCACCATCGCAGCATCTGCTATCAGACCTTCTCCAGAGCTTGTTAATCGGCCTTTGAAGACTTGTACTGATACGATGGCTGCTCCGCGTCAGAATTCTGTCAAAGTACAATATCACTTGTAGGCTGTAGTGGGCCACTCCTTATGGGGTACAGCACTTCTAGGGTTAGTACTCGTACCCAAACTCTTCTCTTGCTAATCCAATCATTCCTGCACAGTTATCTTACAAATTCTGCTCATGAGAGTCATGACACTGTCATGTTGGACTTATTTGATTTCCTTGGAGATGTCAATAACCTCAACGAGTTTAAGCTGAAAGTTATCAAGGATAAAAAAAAATAACTTCCTGAAGTATCGTACGCTGATGCTGCTATACAATTTTATGGAAGACCAGAAGACGAACGGGGTTATTTTCCACAGCATCCAGATTAAGCCTTTCATCTTCGTCTGCCATTATGAAGAACTCCGTCAGGAAGATGATATGGATCGTCCGGCTGCCTGTATGGCTTACTGCAAGGAAGCACCGTCGATCTTAATTTCCAAAAAGGAGTTGAACAGGCTCGTAACGACAGTGCGGATGTATACTAGCGTCTTCAAGATCATATGTTCGAACCATGTTAGATTTCTTGACCAGCATTGGCCGCCCCTTGACCAGAGCTGACTGCCTGTTGACCCGTGCTGACCACCTGTTGACTCGCATTGACTGCTCCCATGATCTCCCTAACCAACTCCTACATCAACTCCTGCACGCGAGGCCCCAGCACCTGCAGCCCTGCCATGCCGCCCGCCCCTTGTGTGCCGCCCAACCCTCCTGCTCCTCTTGCCCCTGCTGCCGCCCCAGTTTCCCCTACTCCCCCTCCCACCCCTCCCACACCTTGTACTCTCCTCCCTTCTCCTGCTGTGTCTGCTGCTACTGTACCTGCTACTGCCGTTCCACACCAACTCCACCACCTCCTGCCACACCCCCACCGTCTGCCACACCTCCACCTCCTGCCACCTCTCCCACTGCCCCCGTTTGCCCCATCGTCCCCAATCCCCTCGAACCAATTCCCGTTTCCCCCATCCGTGTTCCCCCATTATCGTTCCCACCATGCTCGTCCCCCCTCTTCCCCTTGCCCCCATTCCTATACTCCCCATGCCCACCCCGCTGTTCCCAACCCCACCGTTCCCACCCCCGCCGTCTTCACCCCCGCCGTTCCCACCCCCGCCGTTCCCACCCCCGCCGTTCCCACCCCCGCCGTTCCCACCCCTACCGTTCCCACCCTCGCCGTTCCCACCCCCGCCGTTCCCAACCCCGCCATTCCCAACCCCGCCGTTCCCACCCCCTCCGTTCCCACACCCCTGCAGTCCGCCCCACCACACCAGCACCCCCAGCCACACCTGGCAGCCCCCCAAGCTACTGGTCTGTGAGGGGCGCATTCCCCCCAGCAGCAGTGGCAGCTTGAATCCCGGACAGCTGCCTGTCGACAGCCTTGGCATGGGCGCGGCGGGCAAAGAGGGTCTGCAGGGCGGGGCTCATGGCCTAGAAGGCGTGGGCGTCGAGGGGGCGCTGCAGGAAGGCGTCGATGGCCGCCACGCGCTGCGCGTCTGTCAGAGAGGGGAGGGCAGCTGAGAAAGTCGGCCTTCAACAACCGTCCTGCTCGGTCAGAGCAACCACAACGGCAAGAAGGTAGTAGTAACAACAAGAAGACTTTCTCAGTTAATAATTTTCAGAAGACTGTTGCTGCTAAGAAGAAGAACTAGAAACCGAAACAGACTTCTAAACGCGCAAAGACCAGCAACGGCAATAAGAGGCAAACAAGACTCGCAGCGTAGTCAAGGCGGCACAAAGCGGCAAAGTCAACAAGCTCAGCAACTAAGGCAGACGCAACAGTAGACTCAAAGGAAGGGTCAATCACAACTGTGGCAAGGAGACGAAACAATCGGACAGGCAGCACGGACAAGGTCAGACTCAGGGTCAGGAACATGCGGAGAGAGAGGGACGCGGGAGGCGACGGCAGGACAACACACTGTGGAACAGAGGAAGGACGGAGTGTCATATCGTGAGTGCCCGGTACAGCCGGAGCACGAGGAAGACGAACACGACGAACACGAGCAGGGACAGAAGCTCTAGTCTCAGGCTCTCAACGCTCAGGAGTGGAAGCACGAGTCTTAGGCTCACGACGCGCAGTCAGGGACGCAGTCACCTCAGCGTGAGGAGCAGGAGCAGGCAGCGGGGAGCCAGGCAGTAGCTGTGGCTGAGACTGGTCAGTCGGTGGGAACAGTATCGGGGGAGTAGTACCAGCAACCGGGAACTCAGTAGCAGCAAGCGGGAGACTGAGAAGGTGACGAAGCGCAGACGGCTGCGGCTGAGTAGTCGCACCCCCAGAACCTCCAGCTCCAGTAGCAACAGCACCCCCAGAACCAGTACCACTAGCTTTACCATCGGGACTGCCCCAACGGACAGCCCACTCGCGAAGCTGCAGCGGCGAGAGCGACTCTTGCCGACTAGCACCACTAACTCCAGTACCTCCAGTAGTACCTCTAGGAGTACCTCCTGTGTCAGCACTGCCTCCTGTACCAATACCTCTAGCACGGGCAACTCCAGGACCACTAGTACTAGCACCTCCAGGGCCAGCACCTCCAATACCTCCAGTAGCACCTGCACCTCCAGTACCTCCAGCAGCACCTGTGTCTCCAGTACCAGGAACACCAGAACTAGCACCTCCAGGGCCAGCACACCTGCAGCTCCAGCACGTCCAGCGCCACCACCAGGAGTGCCCGCAGCAGCACCCACAGCAGCAGCACCTCCAGCAGCACCAGGAGCCCCAGCACCTCCAGCTCTAGTAGGACGAGCACGGCTAGCTCCACCACCAGGGCTGTCCCACTGTACAGCCCACTCTCGAAGCCACTCTAGTGAGAGAGTCTCCTGCCGACGTGCACTAGTACCACCAATAGCAGAACCTCCAGCTCCAGCAGTGCGAGCACCTCCAGCTCCAGGAGTCCCAGCACCTCCCGCTCGAAGACGGCTAGCTCCATCACCAGGGCTGCCCCACTGGACAGCCCACTCGCGAAGCCGCTCCGGCGAGAGAGCCTCCTACCGACTCGTACCAGGACCACCAGCACCAGTACCCCCAATACCTCCTGTACCCAGAGGACACTCAGCACCCCCAAAATCAGCACCCCCAATGGTACCACCTCCTGCAGCACCAGGGTCCACAGCAACAGGCTACAGCGGCGGTGAAGACGGTCGAGGCGGAAACCCAGGAGGGACCGCCAAACGCGCAGAGCTGCGAGGGGTCATGGTGGTAGCAGGAGTCAGGTCACCCCCCTCAACTGGGCCAGAGGTGTCAGAGAAGACCTCAACTGGCTCAACCAAGGGGGACGGGTCAGCCTGAGACACACCTGAGAGAGCAAGACCGAGCGGGGGGAGTGGGGCTACCGGGGGGGGGGGGGGGGGTCGAAGACCAGTGTGAGAGGCGGGAGAGGCACAGGGGAACTGCAGTGGGTGTGGAGACGGTAGAAACAGAAAGATTTGTCAAAGGTGACGTCCTGGGAGGAGAGAACACGACGAGAACCCGGGTGGTAAAATTGCCAGCTCGGGGCGTCGGTAGGGAAGCCAAGGAAGACGCAGTGAAGAGTGCGGAGAGAGAGCTTCCCCGCAGGGGGGTCGCGAACAAGCGAAAGGGCACCCCAGACTTGAAACGGCGACGCATCACCAACCTCGCCCGTCCACCGTAGAGTGGGAGAGGTCTCCGGGTGGGAGACACGGGGCCAGAGGTTGAGTTGCTCAGCAACGTATCGGGCTGCAAACGGCCACAAAAACTGGGGAGCAGCCGCATGGACGATGGAGGTGCGAGTAACCTCCATCACCAAGCCAATGCCGCGCTCTGCAATCCCATTCCGCTGTGGAGAGGCCGAAAGCGTGAACGTCTGGCGGATGCCCTCAGCACCACCTCGGTCAGAGTGCACTCGCAGGACCAGGATGTCCTGACGAAACCGAGCACTGAGCTGGCAACGGACAGCACGGATCCAGCGGATCAGAACACTGCGGACCTCCGCCTTGCTCTGCAAGGGGAAGACCGTTGTGTAGCGCGTGTAGTCGTCTACAACCAACAAGAAGTAGCGCTCTCCGCCATGTCCAGGGACTCGGGCTGGACCCCACACGTCCATGTCAAAGGTCTGCAGAGGAGCTGTGGTCGGAGGAAACGAGGAGGAGTGAGGAGCAGCGCGCTGCCGCCCCTCGACGCAGGGAAGACACGGCGGCGCAAGCGACCTCGGGAGCGGGGGTAGGGACCTAGGAAGCCCAGAGTCAAGGAGACGCAAGTGCATGCCACAAAGGCGTGGCAAGGAGGGGTGGCCAAGACGGTGGTGCCAGAGGAGAGTCTGGTGCATGAGGAGACGACACGAGCAAGACGCAACGACTTCAACCAACGCAGCTACCTGACCTGACTCAGCTACCAGTGCAGACTCAGTGGTCAGTGTGTACAGGCTAGACCCAGGCCTCCGAGTGAACTTGGCGAGGTGCTCACCAGTGCGCAAGTCCGTACAGATTGCCACTAGCTCGCCTCGAGGCTGGGTGACAGTGACCCACTGGTCCTGGAGGACAAAGGTAGCCACCAAGTTCTTAGCAAACGAGGAGGTGGAGACCTGTGAGGAGGCCCGAAGGGGCCGTCGGATAAGGGAGAATAGTGGTGCCACGCACGACAACCGGGCCCCCTGGAGGGGTCGGCTAGTGTGACAGGGACAGGGACTGTGAGCGGTGTGACTGTGGTGCTGTCGCGGAAGAAGCAACGAGACGTTCTTGAGTCGAGCGTAAAAGTGTGCAAGGCCTCCTTAGGCTCTGCACCTTGCTAGCTCAGTCAAAAGCACCAAGACTAGCAACCTCTACTCTAGAAATCCCCTCAACACTAGCAGAAGCAGCATACATTGCATACATGCCAGCATGGATCACGTCCCAATCACAAGCAAAGACATCGATGTCCTTCTTCAGCAAAGTTAACCAGTCAGGAGTCTTCATCTGCTCACCATGCTCCGCACGATACAAGTCCGTCGATGCAAAAGAAGCAGGAAGACTCTGTGTGATCGTGCGGGTGCAAGCCGCGCCAGGGTGACTGGTGCGACGGATGTACCCACAGTGAGCCTGGGCCACCCGAGCTGCCACGCCTGACTGCCCACTCCTAAAGCTGCTGCTGCGACGAGATCTGCAGCTGTCCACGCCCCAGAGCCGCCTCCACCACCGGCTGCACCACCAGACGTAGCAGTGCGCGTAGTCAAGCCTCCAACTCCACCCCCTCCAGCTCCACCCCGAGCGCCACCCCCGCCCCCTCCACCACCCCCACTGCTCACACCCACCCCTTCCACCTTCCAACTGGCCTCCGCCACCGCCCCCTGCCTCCCCCATCACCTCCACCACAAACGCCCTCGCCACTACCACCACACCCCCAACCCTCCCCCACAACCACCCCCTAACCCTTGCCCCCCTTGCCCCTATTTGCCGCTCTTGCGCCTCCCAGCAGGAGCAGATGCAGCACCAACCTCCTCAACACCAAGGAAGTCGACGGCAGCAGCAGAGGCAACAGAGGACACGAGCAGGGAGGAAGAGCACCCCTCAAAGACAGAGGGGAGGGGAGTACCACGAGAGGCAGCTATAGCTAGGGCAGCAGACTCAGCCTCTAAGAGGCGTTTCTCAAACGAGTCTATGGTGACTTTGGTGGGGTCGAGAGAGAGTAAGTGATCACGAACAGCACAAAGCGTGTCAGGGAGGCGAGTCGTGAGAAAGTAGTGGGTGAGATACATGGGGGGCTTGTTCTCAGCCAAAAAGTCGGCATCTAGCGCAGTATGGTAACGGGTGTCAAGAGAGCGCAAGTGCGTGATGAGGTCGGCTACTGTGGTGAAGTCGGCGAGCTCAGGAAAGAGGAAATGTAGTGCCAAGCGACCTATCGTGGCAGAAGACGGGGAGGAATAGCGTTTGACTACAGTGTCGTAAAGCGCTTTGGCCGTCTTAAGCTGGCAAAAAATGAGAGCGCTGGATCAGTCGGAATGTGGTTACGGACAGCAAGAGCTGCACTGTCTGCGGAGATAACTCTTCAACGAGAGCTAGCTACGGGATAGGCACGGGGTAGGAGGGATCTCTGCGTTCGTTCACTTAGTCATTTCCTTGTGCGCACACTGCTTGCTAGTTTACGGGGAGAATTGGCAAGAGTTCCACTAGGAAAAGTTCAGAACAAAAATGGTAGCAACGACCATTGGCATGCAAGACTACATCAGACCTAGCAAGGCTGCTGGTCGACTTCCAGCACAGCACGGTCGACCTTGTGCCAGCACGACTTGGTCGACTGCCGCTCCAGCAGTGCAGAGTCGCGGTCTTGCCAACACATGCAAGTCGACGGCGTGCCAGCGTTGCTCCCGTATAGAGCAGGGCAGCCACCTACTGTCGCAGGTGCTCGCAGATGATTGGAGTGCTGTGCCTCTCACCTGCACAGCGGCACACACCAAATCAACCTCGTGCTGATAACTGCATCTGATCGGCCACGTCGGCCTTGGGATACCACCATCGAGGTCGGCCTCGCCAAAACCACCTGGGCGACCGTCGCACTCCTCCGCAAACCTTGTCACCCAGGTAACCTGGTCGATCAAGGCAACCACATCAACCAGCTCCTTCACGTGCCCGGTCGACGCACCCCAAGTCGGCGACCACCTCCAGTCGACCTCAGTCATGGTCGACACACACCCTTGGTCGACGACCACTCCTGGTCGACCAGCTCCATGTCGACCAGCACATCTGCCAGCCGACCACTCCTAGTCGGGCTTCACCAGGTCGGCGTCACCAAGTCGACGCCCCTATCAGGTCGACCTCCCAAGTCGACCTACCGAAGTCGGCGCCCTCCCGAAGTCAGCGCCCCACCCAGGTCGACGTCTCTCCTCATCGACCACCAGGGTGAAGTCGGCCGCCAGCTCCCAAAGTCGGCGGCTCTGCAGTGGCCCCGTGTAGGTCGGCCAAACCTGTCGACCAGCTCGCCCAAGACGGTGTCGCCCAAGGACACCCGACCACAAGGTAGGCTCCGCCCAAGCAATGACGGGGCCAACCATAACTCCCGTTGACACTGGCGTTATGAGCGGTCCACTGAGAACGAACTTTCTGGTCTGTGGTCTCAGTAGGGCCTAGCAACAGATCCGGAAGGTATGCTCAAAACAGGGAGATATCCTTCCTAGTGATGCTCTTAAGGAACCACTCTAAGTCCTCGAGCCAGTTCTCAAAATCGATCGGGTGCCCTCAGCATCAAAGGTGAGCAACGTAGGAGTAGCCATAGCAGCAGTAGTGGCAGCGGCAGCAGCAACAGCGCTTAGCAGCAGCAGCAGGGCAGCGCGGCTAAGTAAGGGCAACGGCAACACGGCTCGGGCAAGGGCAGCGCGGCTCGGGCAGGGCGGCGCGGCTCGGCAGGGCGGCGCAGCTCGGGCAGGGCACAGCGCAGCAGTGCGTGCAGTAGCAGCAATGGCAGCAGCGCGCTTAGCAGCAGCAGCAGCGCTTAGCAGTAGTAGCAGCGCTTAGCAAGCAGCAGCAGCGCATGCAGCAGTAGCAACTGCAGAAGTTGACAGCATCAGCAGTACGTAGCACGGGCAGGGAGCAGGCATGGTGCGTGTGGGGTGCGTGTGGGCAGGGCGCAGGCTACTGGCGGGCAGCGCGTTTGCGGGGCAGGGCAGCATGTGGGTGGGCAAAGCGCACTGACGGGGCCGGCAAAGCGTGGCAGCGCGCGGGTGGGCAGGCAGGGTGCGCGTGCAGAGCGCGCGGGCAGGTAGGGCGGCGCAGCAGCAAGCAGAGCGCGCGGCGGGCAGAGGCGGCGCGCTCAAGCAGGGCAGCGGGGCAGTGGGGCAGCTGGGCTAGGCAGTGAAAATTGACGTGCCTAGTCTAGTTTTGGGCAGGATAAAAACGCGACGCGCCTAGGGGCGCGATTCGGGCAGGGAACTAACGGTGTGCCCTCTTAAAATTCTTGTCCTAAGGACCTAATGGCTTTTGATACCATATTAGAAGATGTGAGAACAAGAATGGTTGGATTAGGTCAAGGGAGGGGCGTACAAGGAGAATGTCGAGATGATTTCTGTACCCCCTAAAGCTAGCCCCCATACAGCTTAGATACAACCAAGCATATATGTTTTTGACATACTCATCCGTCCCGACCGTTAATATTCTACATGATCTTCATTCTATTCATTCAGACTACCGGCCATTGCTGCCCAAGAAGATATGGGATTCTTTTTTTCAATGTGTGGAACATCCCTGCCCTTTATACTGAAAATTCAGAAGAAAGTACCCGGCGGGCCGACCCGTTGCAACATGCCACTCTTGGGTGACTTCTAATGTCACTTGTTGGCTGGATGTGGTTTTACGACCACTCGTTCTGAATCAGTCTACAGTTATTAAAGGCTCTCAAAGTCTAACCATCCAGTCTACAGTCATACGACGTGGAGTCCCTTTATTCATCAATTCCTCTGCTTGACGGCACTGATGCTGTCGATTACTTCCTCCAGAAAGAAAGATACCCCTTGGCTCCTCTCATCATTCGAGTATTCTGTTGGTTGTTGTTTGACAGCTACGTCTCTTTCGACGATATATTTTTTTGCCAAGTTCATGGCACTGCAATGGAAGCCTCTGTCGCTGTGTGCTTCACGGTTCTTTTAATGAGCTTTTTGGACATTCAATTACATTTATTTCTTCCATCTCCTCCCGCTCTCCACCTTCACTTTATTGACGATGACTTGCTATTGTAGGAAGGGAAGCGCGAAGATTTTCAGCGGCTGAAAGCGCGCCTTGACTCGCTTCACCCATTGATCCGTTTGACTTGGGCTATTTTTGAATCATCCATGGACTTCTTGGATGTCACTTTTCTCAAGGGTGAACGCTTCAACAGCACCGGCGTTTTGGATGTGAAGCTGTTTCAAAAACCAATGAATCGGTACCTTTACTTACCTTTCAGTTCATACCACACCAGTGATACAAAGATGGGTTTCATCGATACCCAAGTTCACAGTTTCTGTTGCGTTCATCATCACGCGCTAATTTTCTTTTACTCCCACGCCCTTTTCTTCCTTCAACTTAGAGCAAGAGGTTATCATGAGAGATTTTTGCTTCTGATTTTCAAGCCAGTGTCTTTCGCCTCTCGGAAGGAACTCATCGACCGTGCCTTAGTTATTCGCGATTCTCCTACACGTGGACCCCTTGTGCTGAAATCGCTTCTCAACCCCTTGGTTGACTGTTCGCACATGGGGAAAGATTTGTGTCGACTCAAAAGTCACATCGCTAGAATGGCACACGGCACTTTGTCTAGCAAGGAGAGCTATTATCGCGTGGAGGCTGCCGAAGAGGGTTTGAAATTACTTGATTTCTGCTTATAAATGTTAGAGTACAGTAGATGTTACTATTTTCTTTCATCTAGCTTTTTCCTTTGTCCCCAATTCCTCCGCGAGGTTTTTCCCGCGCGAGCATTGCTGGTTGACATTTCCTAGGCTATTAACCTCCTGACTCACCTGCGCTCCCTTGAGACCCGCTACGCTGCCGCCCTTGAGCCCGCCTTTAGGGCTGAGAACAAGCCACCCATTTATCTCACCCTTTACTTTCTCACAACCCACCTCCCTGACTCCCTTCGTGCTGTACGCGACCACTTCCTCGCTCTAGACCCCACGAAGATCACCCTCGCCTTGCTTGAGTCCCGTCTCTTAGAGGTTGAGTCTGCTGGCCTAGTTGTCGATGCCTCTCATGGAACTCCCCTCCCCTCTGTCTTTGAGGGGTGCTCTCCCTCCCTGCTTGCATCATCTGTTGCCTGTGCTGCTGCTGTTGGCCCCTTTGGTGTTGAGGAGGTCGGTGCTGCGTCTGCTCCTAGTGGGAAGCGCCGCAGCGGCAAGGGCAAGGGTGGCAAGGGTGGGGGTGGCGGGGGTGGTGGGAGCAGCGGTGGTGGCGGTGGAGGTGGTGGGGGAGGAGGAGGTGGAGGCTGCAGGGGAGGAGGAGGGGGTGGTGGGAGCAGTGGAGGTGGTGGAGGGGGTGGGGGTGGCACTAGAGGTGGAGTTGGAGGAGGAGGGGCTGGAGGTCAGGCCACTCGTTCAGCTGCGTCTGGTGGTGCAGCGGGGGGTGGAGGTGGCTCTGGGGGTGGCCACCAGCAGCAGCCGAGCCGCCAGGCGTAGCTCTCCCCGCAGCTGCTTTGTGAGTGGGCGATCCGATGTGGCAGCTCAGGTGGCCCACCTCGATGCGGGTACGTCCGTCGCACAGGTCAGCCTGGAGCGATCTGCACTCGCACCGACCACACCGAGTCTTGTTGCTTCTTTCGCCTCGACGATCTGTATCGTGCGGAGCATGGTGAGCACATGAAGACTCCTGACTGACTCGCTTTGCTGAAGCAGGACATATATGTTTTTGCTTGTGACTGGGCTGTGATCCATGGTGGCATGTATGCGATGTATGCTGCTTCTGCTAGTGTTGAGGATGAGTGTTACTCGTGTATGCCTAGCGTTGCTAGGGTAGAGGCTGCGAGTCTTGGTGCTTTTGACTTAGCTAGCACAGGTGTAGAGCCCGAGGAGGCCTTGCACACTTTTACTCTCAACTCAGGAGCGTCTCGTTGCTTCTTCCGCGACAGCACCACAGTCACACCGCTCACAGTCCCTGTCCCTGTCACACTGGCCGACCCCTCTAGGGACCCGGTAGTCGCGCGTGGTGCCACTATTCTCCCTTGTTCAGTGGCCCCGTCTGGCCTCCTCACAGGTCTCTACCTCTCCTCGTTCGCTAAGAACTTCTGTCACCCAGCCTGGAGGCGAGCTAGTGGCGATCTGTACACTGAGCACCTAGCCATGTTCACTCGGAGGCCAGGGTCTGGCCTGTACACATTAACCACTGAGCCTGCACTGGTAGCTGAGTCAGGTCAGGTAACTGCCTCGGTTGAGGTCGCTGCGTCTTGTTGGTGTCGTCTCCTCACGCACCAGACTCTCCTCTGGCACCACCGTCTTGGCCACCCCTCCTTGCCCCGCATGCGTGGTATGCATTCCCGTCTCCTTGTCTTTGGGCTTCCCAGGTTCCTGCCCCCGCTTCCGAGGTCGCTTGCGCCACCGTGTCTTCCCTGCGTCGAGGGGCGGCAGCGCGCCGCTCCTCACTCCTCGTTTCCTCCTACCATTGTTCCTCTACGCACCCTGCACATGGACGTGTGAGGCCTCGCCCGCGTCACTCGACAGGTTGGAGAGCGCTTCTTTCTGCTGGTTGTAGACGACTATACGCGCTACACCACGGTCTCCCCCTTGCAGAGCAAGGCAGATGTCCGCGGTGTCTTGATCCGATGGATCCGCACTGTCCGTCTCCAGCTTCACGCTCGGTTCCGTTAGGACATCCCAGTCCTGCGGCTGCACTCTGATCGAGGTGGTGAGTTTTGCTCCCGCCTCCTCGAGGACTTCTGTGGTGCTGAGGGCATTGTCCAGTCATACACGCTTCTGGCCTCTCCCCAGCAGAATGGGATTGCCGAGCACCGCATTGGTCTCGTCATGGAGGTTGCTCGCACCTCCATGATCCATGCGGTTGCTCCCCATTTTCTGTGGCCGTTTGCGGTCCGATATACGCCGCTGCGCAACTCAACCTCTGGCCCTGTGTCTCCCACCCAGAGACCTCCCCTACTTTACGGTGGATGGGCGAGGTTGGTGATGCGTCGGTGTTTCGAGTCTAGGGTTCCCTCTCTCTTGTCCGTGATTTTCCCACGGGCAAGCTCTCTCCACGCACTCTTTGGTGCATGTTCCTTGGCTTTCCCACCGACGCACCGCCCTAGAAGTTTTACCACATGTGCTCTAGTCGTGCTGTCCTCGCCGCGACGCCACCTTTGACGAGTCTGTCTGCTTCTACCGTCTTCACCCCCACCGAGTTCCCCGGTACCCCTCCCGCCTCTCTCCTTGGTGGACGACCCCCCCCCGGTAGCCCCCCTCCCTCCTCCCGGTCCCGCTCCCTCAGGTGTGTCTCAGGTAGACCCACCCCCCTTGGTTGAGTCTTTGGAGGTCTCCTCAGACACCTCTGGCCCAGCTGAGGGGGGTGACCAGACTGCCGACCCTTCGCCGCTCCGCGCGCTTGGCGGTCCCTCCTGGTTTTCCGCCTCGACCGTCTTCACCGCCTCTGCGGCCCGTCGCTGTGGACTCTGGTGTTGTTGGAGGTGGTGATTCTAGGGGTGCGGACTCTGGGGGTGCTGGCTCTGGGGGGTGCTGCGAGTCCTGCAGGTGCAGGGGGTGCTGGAGGTGCTGCTGCTGGAGGTTTTGCGGTTGGAGGTGAAGGTGGTACTGGTGCCGGTAGTGCTGGTGCACGTCGGCAGGCGACTCTCCTGCCGGAGCGGCTTCAAGAGTGGGCTGTCCGTTGGGGCAGTCCTGGTGGTGGCGCTGGACGTGCTCGAGCTGCAGGTATTGGAGGTACTGGCCGTGGAGGTGTTAGAACTGGTGTTCTTGGATTTGGCCGTGCTGGAGGTGCTGTTGCTAAGGATGCTGCTGCGGGTAGTCCTGGCTCGCGTCGACAGGAGCCTCTCTCCGCCGGAGCGGCTTCGAGAGTGGGCTGTCCGGTGGGGCAGCCCCAGTTGCGGAGCTGGACGTGCTGGAGCTGGAGGTACTAGAGGTGCTGGCCCTGTAGGTGCTAGTGCTGTTGTTCCTAGAGTTGGAGGTACTAGAGGTGCTGACACTGGAGGTGCTACTGAAGGTACTGGAGTTGGTGGTGCTGGTCAGTAGGAGTCGCTCTCGCCGCAGCAGCTTCGCGACTGGGCTGTCCGTTGGGGCAGTCCCGGTGGTGGAGCTGGAGGTGCTGATTCTTGGGGTGCTGTTCCTACTGAGGCTTGAGGTTCTGGGGGTGTGACTACTCAGCCGGAGCCGTCTGTGCTTCATCACCTTCTCAGTCTCCTTCCTGCTGCTACTGAGTTCCAGTTGCTGGTACTACTCCTCCGTTACTGTTCTCACCGACTGACCAGTCCTCCCACTACCAAACCCCCTACCCTCCGTGTCTTGTTGGCAGATGCAACCGTTAGTGGGAAATTCATCATTTACATGGATATATCAACGGCATTTCTCAATGGGATTTTAAAGGAGGATGTGTACATGACGCAGCCGCCTCGGTATGAGGATGGTACGGGCAGGGTGTGCAAGCTGAAAAAGTCCATCTACGGCTTGAAGCAGGCACCACGCTGCTGGTACCAGAAGTTGGCAACAGTTTTAGTGGAGATGGGATTCAGGACCAGCAGCTGTGATGAGAGCCTCTTTCTCAAATGGGAGGGGGAGAAGCTGCTGCTGTTTCTGGTCTACGTGGATGACATTCTTCTCTTTAGCAGTAGCATGAAGGAGATCCAGAATGTGCAGCAGCAGCTGATGGAGAGCAAGAACCTTGGGGAGGTAAAGTACTACCTCGGGATGCACATAGAGGGGGATCTAGATCACAGGTGGTTGAAGCTGCACCAGAAGAAGTTCATCAAAGATTTGGGGGAGAAGTATGAGATTGAGAATGAGCGCAAGGTTGCAACTCCCCTGCCAGCAGAATTCAAGCTTGTGAAGGCTGCAGAGGATGAAGGGGTTGAAGCCGAGGAGCAGCAGCAATTTCAGTCCTTGGTGGTCAGCCTCTTGTATGCAGCGGTTCACACGAGGCCCGACATCTCTTTCTCGGTTGGGCAGCTGGCTAGGGTGGTGCAGAATCCATCAGAGGAGCAGGTGGATGCAGCTGAGCATGTGGTGAAGTATCTGAACTCTCACCCAAGCATTGGAGTTCAATATTCCGCATCTGCACAAGTGAAGCAGAAAGGGGTTGAGGTGCTGAAAGAGAAACGGGGAGCAGCTTGGAGACGGCAAGCTGTTTCTCACTTGGTTTACTGATGCTATGTGGGGTTCTGAGAAGGAGGATTCCTCATCTGTGGGAGGATACATCTGTGTAGTTGGGGGAGGACCTGTTAGTTTGGAGGTCAAAGAAGCAGACGGAGACGGCACTCTCTTCCGTGGAGTCAGAGTACATGGCATTGTTTCACGGGGTGAAGGAGGTGATCTGGCTGAGGAGGCTGTTAGAGGAGATTGGCCAGGAGCATAAGGTTGCTACGCCACTGTTTTGTGATAGCAAGGGGGCTCTTGGGATGGCCAGGAATGCTGTGCATCATGGGCTCAACAAGCATATGCGTATCAAGTGGCATTGGCTGCGTAAGGAGGTAAAGAAGGGGACAATTAATCCGATCTACATCAAGACTCACCAGCAGCCAGCAGACTTCCTCACTAAAAATCTTGCTGATGAGCCTCATTGGCATTGTGTGCGCATGAGTGGAATCAGCATGAACTAGAATGGAATGATGGGGATGCAGCCGGCAGGCTGAGGGGGAGTATGTTGGATGCAAATTCATATTGCACAACATCTTGCCGTCTTTTTGTACGAGTATGCTTGTGCGAATGCATTTGTGTGTGAATGGAATGTTCGTATGTTTGTTTGCTTTCGCAATTTTCGCTTGATGCATTTGCAGATACTCGCCTAATGTGCGCTTTGGCACAACATTGTACGCACTATGAACAGTACAAGCAGAAAGGACGAGCTCGCAAAGGAACCCAAGATGGAAGCTTTGCGGTTCGGCTTACTTGATTGCGCAGATTCAGTTCTATCCAACTCGAAATTGTACTGTTTTGTTTGGTTCACTATAGTGTAGCAGGGCAGGCACGATATGCGGAGAGTCACTCTACAACAGTAGTGAGCTAGACTACTAGAGGTGATCGTAGCTTTGCTTGGTTCCTTAGTGCTTGCACATTCACGGGAGAAATCGGCAAGAGTTTCCACTAGCAAAGTTTTAATTACAGATTGATGAAACAAGCAATGACAACAATGACTACATCAGGCACCTAGCAACCCTGCTGCTAGCCTGGTTGACCGCCAGCACAGCTCGGTCGACCGCCTGCCAGCGTTGCGTAGAGGGGCCGCGCCAGCACTGCGGAAAGACGACCTGCCAACAGAGCAGGTCGACGGCGTGCCAACGCTGCAGCGGAGCGGCTGTCCAGCGTTGCCCCATAGAACACAGCAGTGCGCACGCTCGCAGGTGCGCGCAGACAATTGGCCCGACTTGCCTCGTTGGGCATCCGTCGGCTGTTGTCTGCGCCTGACAAGCCACATCCGTCGGATACCAGCCCGCAGTCGCCTTCGCAATCGTGACCTCGACGACGTTCGCGTGCCTCCGCAGAACTCGTCGAGCAGGTTACCCGGTTGACCCGGACGACCACCAGGCGCTTCCGGTCGACCCCCAGGTCCCTCTGGTCGACCATAACTCCCGTCGAGCTACCCCCTGGTCGACGGACCCCTTCCGTCGACCAGAACCGTCAGCGGTTGTCGCCGAGCTCCCCTCGTCGACCGTTGCTCACTTGTCAGGTCGACGGACTGCTCCGTCGACCTCCCGGTCGAACTGTAGGTCGACGCGATGCTCCGAAGACCTCCCGGTCGAACGGCACGTCGACGAGATGCTCTGGAGACCTCCCGTTCGAGCTGTAGGTCCTGGTCGACGTCCCACCCGTCGCTTAGACCAGTCAGTTGCAGCTGTCGAGCTCCCTGGTCGACAGCAGCACCACAGCAGTCCCCTGCAGCTCGACGAAGCCTGTCGAGCAGCTCTCCCACTGTGAACGGTCGTCCATAGCTACTGCCTGGCTCCCCACTGCCTGCTCTTGCTCTGCACACTGAGGTGACTGAGTCCCTGACTGAGCGTCGTGAGCCTGAGAATCGTGCTCGTCGTGTTGCCCGTCCTCGTGCTCCAGCTGTGCCAGGAACTCACCGTATGGCACTTCGTACTTCCTCTGTTCCACAGCGTGTTGTCCTGCCGTCGCCTCCCGCGTCTTCTCTTCCTCACGTTCCTGACCCTGAGTCTGACCTTGTCCGTACTGCCAGTCCGACTATCACTCGTCTCCTTGCCACGGTTGTGACTGACTCTTCCTTTGAGGTCTGCTGCTGCGTTTGCCTTAGTTGTTGAGCTTGTTGACTTTGCTGCTTTGTGCCGCCTTGACTACGCTACGAGTCTTGTATTTTACTCTTCCTGTCCTCCGTCCGTCGGGGGTGAGCTTGCCCTTGGCTGTGACGTTCTTGAGGACAGGCAGTTTGAGCTAGAGCACCTAGCGGGTGCTGCACCTCATCTCGCGTCCACGCTACTCGGCCCTGAGTGAGACCCGGATGCACTCGACATCCCGCGCCTCGCTCTTACGCATTCGATCACGGGTCCGTACTCCTCTCAATGGCAGATAGCCATGGACGCAGAGATGGCTTCATGGAAGTCCACAGGCACCTATGTCGACACAGTTCCCCCACCTGTGGTGAACATAGTCGATGGGATGTGGATTTTCAGAGTGAAGCGGCCGCCGGGTTCTCTGCCTGCCTTCAAGGCGCGTTACGTTGCACGAGGCTTCAGTCAGTGTGAGGGGGTCAACTTCTTTCAGACCTTCTCCCCTACCCTGAAGATGACCACTCTTCGGGTGCTACTGCACGTTGCAGCACAGCGCGACTACAAGCTGCACTCCCTCGACTTCTCGAAAACTTTCTTGTAGGGCAGCCCCCACGAGGCTATCTGGTTGCGCCGCCCACGTGGCTTCACTGGAGTCTTCGGCGACCAGTCTACGGTCTGCGTCAGGCGCCCCGGGAGTGGCACGACACACTGAGGACTACACTTGCGGCTCTTGGTTTTGCTCCCTCGACTGGTGACCCTTCGATGTTTCTGTTCACAAACACTTCTCTGCCGCCGTTCTATGTTCTCGTGTACGTTGACGACTTGGTTTTTGCTACTGCTGACACTGAGGCACTAGCCTTAGTGAAGGCGGAGCTGCAGGAGAGACACACCTGCACTGACCTGGGTGAGCTGCGCAGCTATCTTGGCATGCAGATGACCCAGGTTAGAGCACGCTGCACCATCACCCTTACTCAGTCACACATGGTGCAGCAGGTCCTTCAACGCTTCGACTTCACATGGTCCTCGCCACAGTCCACTAATTTGTCTACAGGCCACTTGCTCTCAGCTCCACCTTCAGACGAGTCCGTAGAGCCGAGTGGTCTGTACCCAGAGCTTGTGGGTTGCCTCATGTACTTGCTAACGTGCACACGACCTGACCTCGGCGTACCCTCTCAGCCTCCTGGCTAGCTACGTGGCTCCCGGTAGACACCAAAAGGTGCACTGGGATGCTGCGAAGAAGGTACTGCGCTACTTGTGCAGTACATCGGGCATGAGGCTTGTGCTTGGAGGACAGGGTTCAGTTGTTCTCATCGGCCACCCAGACGCTTCTTGGGTTGACGTCCAGACGACCCACTGGTCGACACAGGGGTACAGCTTCAGCCTCGGCACCGGTTTAGTCTCGTGGAGGTCCACTCGCTCGTCTTCTGTGCTTAGTTCCAGCTCTGAGGCCGAGATCTACGCTAGGGCTATGGCTGCACAGGAGCTCCGCTGGCTGACCTATCTGCTGACCGACTTGGGTGAGCGGCCTCGTTCTCCTCCAGTTCTGTACGTCGACAACAAGGCCATGATTTTCTTGTGTCAGGTCCAGAGCCTGGAGCACAGAACGAAGCAGATTGCTCTCCGTTACTTCCTCACGCGAGAGCTGCAGTAGCGTGGTCAGCTTCGTCTTGCTTACGTGGCCACACAGGCCAACACTGCTGATGTCTTCACCAAGGCCCTTGGGTCTAGTGATCGTGAGCGTTTTCTGCACTGCTCTTGGGCATGTGCTTACTCGGCCTCACCTGCTTGTCTCTTGATCTTGCCTTGCCCTTGCTATACTCTGATATATATGACTATACATGCATGCTTACACTTGCTAGGTTGTAATCAGTGTACTGCACTTGTTACTATAAACTCTACATTTGAACTGGCCTTGTGGCCGCTTGCCTGTGCTCGGAATGTGTGGTGATCTTGAGATCCACCCTGAGCTTTGCTTTGCTTTGCTTCTTCTCTTGACTGGTCTTGTGACCCTTGCTTGCCCAGACTATCCCCCACTTCGCCTATGGGGGTGTGTCAAAACATACGTGTTTATATTTCTCTAGGCTGTAGTGGGTTTAGCCTAAGGGGGTAGAGTATTTCTCTCGACATTCTACTTGTACCCTCCCCCCTTTGACCTAATGCATCATTCTCCTTCTTATTACCACGAACCTGTTGAAGTCCGGCTTACCACGAACCTGTTGAAGTGCGGCTTACCACAAACCTGTTGAAGTGCGGCTTACCACGAACTTGTTGAAGAGCGGCTTGCCATGAACCTGTTGAACGGTGGGCTAGAGTGTCAAACTATAATTGTTTATAGTTTGTTAGTTTAGTCTAGGTGTTACATTGAGTTATGCTGTAGAGGGTATAACCCCCTTAGGCTTTGCTATATCCTCCCTTGTACTCCATGTTCCTAGTCATTTCATTCTTGTAGTTCTATCTTTAACATGGTATCAAAGCTTACTTCGTTCCCAAGGGCCCACCTCCGCACGCCCCGTTCGTTGCTTGATAGCCGCCCGTAGCACGCTCGCCGCCCGTTGGCTCGCTCGTTTTGGGGTTTCACATGCTAGCCGCTCGGTAGCCGCCCGTTAGCCGCCTGTCCGCCGTCGGTTTGCCGTCCGTTCGCTGCCCGTTGCCCATAGCGCCCTCGACAGGTTGCGCGCCCCCGGCAGGCCTTAGTTTGTCCCGTAGCGCGGTCCCCGCGGACCCTTCGTCCGTCCCGTAGCGCAGCCCCCACGGGCCTTAGTTCGTCCCTTAGCACAGGCCCCTCGGGGGCTCCTGTTCGTCCTTAGCGCGGGGGGCGCTTCAGTTCGTCCTTAGCACGGCCCCTTCGGGCGCTCTCGTTCGTCCCGTAGCCCCCCCCCCCCCCCGCAGGCACTCTTGTCGCGACCTAGGTCGTGCGTCACCCGTCGCCCGTAACGTTGTCAAATGTTATATCTGCTATATATGTTTAGGCTGTAGTGGGGTAGCCAATATGGGGTACAGCCCATTTTAGGGTTTCATATTTGTACCCAACTCTTTCATAGTTCAATCATTCCTGCTGCTAGATTCTAACATGGTTTCAGAGCACTAGGTCCGTAGGACCGTTTTTTCGGGCCCACCTACCGTTGCGGTTACTGCGCTACCCCACGTGTTGTCCTGCGCCTGCCTGCCTGCCTGCCTTGCCTTGCCTCGTGACGTGGTGTGCTGCGCACTGCCGTCCTGCAGCCCTCGCGCTGCCTCCTGCTGCCCTAGGCCAGTACGCCGCCCCTGCAGGCTAGTAAGGCCCACGAGCCGCCCCTACAGGCCCGTCAGTCCCCCGAGCCACCCCTGCAGGCCCGCCAGGCCCCCGAGCCGCCCCTGCAGGCCCGTCAGGCCGGCGCGCTGCCCCTACAAGCCCTTGCCGCCCGCGCGCGGCCTTTGCCCGACCGCGCGCCGCCCCTACAGGCCCTCGCCGCCCGCGCGCAGCCTCTGCCCGAACCGCGCGCCGCCCCTTGCAGGCCTTCGCCGCCCACGGCGCAGCCTCTGCCCGACCGCGCGCTGCCCCTGCAGGCCCTCGACGCCCGCGCGCAGCCTTTGCAGGCCCGTCAGGCCAGAGCGCGGCCCCGTCAGGTCGCTGTCGCGGCCCCGTCAGGCCGCGGTCGCGGCCCCGCCTTGCCGCTGACGCGGCCCCATCCTGTCGCGGTCGAGGCCCCGCCTTGCCGCCGACGCAGCCCCGCCAAATCGCTGTCGCGGCTTTCGTCAGGCCGCGGTCGCGGCCCGCCCTGCTGCCCGGCGCGGCCCCCGCCCTGCTTCTGACGCGGCCCCGCCAGCCCTGCAGCTGACGCGGCCAGCGCCCTACTGCTGACGCGACCTAGCCAGCCCTGCAGCTGACCGCGGCCGCGCCCTGACGCCGACGCGGCCCCGCCAGCCCTGCAGTTGACGCGGCCCCGACCTGCCGCTGGCGCGACCCCCACCCTGCAGTTGCCGCGGCCGCGCCCTGCCGCCGACGCGGCCCCGCCTGGACGCTGACGCGGCTACCGCCAGCCCTGCAGCTGACGCGGCTCTGACTTGCCGCTGACGCGGCTCCACCCTGCAGCTGCCGCGGCCCTACTCTGCAGCTGCTGCTGCGGCCCCCGCCGTCGCCGCCGTTGTGCGCCTACCCTACCGCCGCCCGCCGAGCGCCGGCCCTTCCCACCACTGGTGAGCATCTGCCTGCCTGCCCGCCTGCCTGCCTGCCTGCCTGCCTGCCTACCTGCCGCACCTGCACTGCCCGCGTTGCTGCTGCTACTACTGCTACTGCTACTGCTGCTACTGGCGTTGGCCAGATGCAGCTCGAGCGACGTCCGCGTGAGCCCCTCACGCCCAGCAGCTTCGTGAGTGGTACGCTGGTTGGGGTTGTAGGGGTGGCCGCGCTGCTACTCTTGCTGCTACTGATGCTACCTGCTGTTACTGCTGCCACTGCGGCTACTACTGCTACTGCTGCTACTGGCGATGGCCAGATGCAGCTCCAGCGACGTCCGCGCGAGTCTCTCACGCCCCAGCAGCTTCGTGAGTGGTACGCTCAGAGTAGAGGGTCTTTGAGTACCGTTCGCTGCCCGTACGTCATTCGCACAAGTGATCGGACTGGTCAGGCTTGCGGGACGCTTAGTCACACTCAGTCCCGCTGCTTCGCCCGTCTGAGCGACGCTTGGCGTACCGAGTTTGGCGACGAGGCTGAGCTCCCCACCTGGCTGGAGCTGCTTGGACAGGGGTCAGATATCTATGCTCTTGACTATGATGCTATTCTCACTGCCATGTATGCATTGCCTACTAGTGCTGACGGTGCCTGTGACCTGTGCGTACCGCCTGACCCAGGTATAGAGCCTGCTGCTCTAGGTGCTGGTGAGGCTGCTGCTCTAGGGGCTAGTGTGTCTCCTGCTCTAGGTACTGGTGAGGCTGCTGCTTCAGGTGCTGGTGAGTCTGCTCTCTCTGGTACTGCGCCTGCTGAGGCCTTGTACACCTTCACACTTGACTCTGGTGCTTCTCGCTCCTTCTTTCGCGACAGCACCACCCTCACGCCTCTCAGTCGGCCGGTTCCAGTCTCTCTGGCAGACCCCTCTGGGGGTCCAGTCCGTGCGACCTCCTCCACTGTCCTCCCTTGTCCTACTGTCCCGTCCAGCACACTGTCGGGTCTTTACCTCCCCTCGTTCTCTACGAACTTGGTGGCGGGTTCTGCGCTCCAGGACGCGGGGTGTTCACCAGTTCACCCCTGCCTACGAGCGTGTGACACACTGCACGTGTGCCCAGACGGGTCGTCACCTGGCTAACTTCACTCGGCAGCCGGGGTCGGGCCTGTACACACTGACCACTGAGTCCCCTCAGGTAGCTGCGTCCGCGTCTGCGCCAGGTCAGTTGTCGGCCCCCTGCTCGTGTCGTGCCTTGTCGCACCAGACCCTCCTTTGGCACCACTGCCTTGGTCACCCCTCGGTGCAGCGCCTTCGCAGCATGCACCGCCGCGTCCTTGTCTCTGGTCTTCCCAGGGTTCTCCCTCCCCTCCCACCCTCGCCTGCTCCTCCCTGTCTTCCTGTGTCGAGGGGCGGCAGCGCGCCGCTCCTCAATCCTCCTCGTTCCCTCCCACAGAGGCTCCCCTGCAGACTCTCCACCTGGATGTGTGGGGCCCAGCCCGCATCCGTGGTCAGGGCCACGAGCGGTACTTCCTGGTGGTCGTCGACGACTACACGCGCTACACCACGGTCTTCCCCTTGCGCACCAAGGGTGAGGTCCCTGATATTTTGATCCCTTGGATCCGCGCTACTCGTCTCCAGCTCCGCGAGCGGTTCGGGACGGAGTTTCCCGTCCTGCGTCTGCACTCTGACAGCGGTGGGGAGTTTTCCTCCGACCTCTTGGCAGCCTTCTGTGCGGAGCACGGCATCCGCTAGACGTTCACAGCTTCCGGCCTCTCCGCAACAGAATGGGGTTGCTGAGCGCCGCATTGGCTTAGTCATGGAGGTCGCTCGTACCTCCATGATCCATGCGGCTGCCCCCCATTTTCTGTGGCCGTTTGCGGTCCGGTACGCCGCGCATCAGCTCAACCTCTGGCCCCGTGTCTCCATGCCGGAGACCTCGCCCACACTGCTGTGGACGGGGAAGGTTGGCGATGCGTCGCGTTTCCGGGTCTGGGGTGCTCGTGCCTTTGTCCGCGATACCACCGCGGACAAACTCTCCGCCCGCGCTGTTCCCTGTGTCTTCCTTGGCTTTGTCCCTGACGTGCCTGGCTGGCAGTTTTACCACCCCACCTCGCGCCGTGTCTTCCCCTCCCAGGACGTCACCTTCGACGAGTCGGTTCCCTTTTACCGTCTCTTCCGCTACCCGCACTGCCCCTCTCCCCCCCCCCGCCGCTCTTCCTCGCTCCAGATGCTCCCCAGGTAGACCCCCTCCCCGCTCCCGGTCCTGCTCCTTCAGGTGTGTCTCAGGTAGACCCTCCTCCCTTGACTGCGCCGGTTGAGGTCACTGGTGACTCAGGTCCTGCTCGGGGTACTGCTTCTGGGGGTGCTGAGCCTGGGGGTGCGGAGCCTGGGGGTGCTGAGCCTGTGGGTGCGGAGCCTGGGGGTGCTGAGCTTGGGGGTGCGGAGCCTGGAGGTGCGGAGCCTGGGGGTGCGGAGACTGGAGGTGCTGAGCCTGGACGTGAGGAGTCTGGGGGTGCTGAGCTTGGGGGTACTGAGTCTGGGGGTTCTACACCTGGGGGCGCTGAGGCGTCTGGTGAGCAGTCTCCCTGGGACGGCCGTCTCCGCAGTCGCTCTGCTGGTACCACCCTTCGCCGCTGCACTCTCGTCGTCGACTCCCTCTCTCCCCACAGCAGCTGCGTGAGTGGTACGTTGGCCGTCAGGGTCGCACTGCTGGAGCTAGGGGCCTTGCTGCGGGAGGCGCTGGTGCTGGGTGTCTCTGCTACTGGAGTTGTTTCTGCTGGAGGTTCTAGAGCTGCTGCGGGTGCTGGAGCTATAGGTTCTGGAGCTGCTGAGGGTGCTGGCGCTGGAGGTTCTGGAGCTGCTGCGGGTGCTGGCGCTGGAGGTTCTGGAGCTGCTGTGGGTGCTGGCGCTGAGGGTTCTGAGTCTGCTGTTGCGTGGTCTCCTTGGAGTAGCCGCCTTCGTCCGCGTGTGCCTCTCACCTCACAGCAGCTGCACGTCTGGTACGGTCGCCGTCAGGGTCGCGCTTCTGGAGCTCGGGGCTTTGCCGCTGGAGGTACTTCTGCTGGCGTCACTGGAGCTGGGAGTGGTGCTGGTCCCGGAGGTGCTCGTACTGGAGGTACTGGAGCTGCTGGGGCTGGAGGTGCTGAGCCTGAGGGTGCTCCTGCTGGAGACCCTGGGTGTGGGGGTGCTGCTACTGGAGACACTGAGACTGGAGACCATGGGACTGGAGGTGCCGGTTCTGGGGAAGCTGCTGCTGGTGGAGTGTCAACATATATTTTATATGTGTTGTTTAGGTTAGTCTAGGTGTTACATTTCTACTTCCTTGCATGATTAGGGTTTGCTATATCTAGGGTTGTACTTCACATTTTCTATCAATTCATTCTTATCGTAACATGGTAATAGAGCTAGGTTTCCCTTAGGCGATTTTTCCCTTAGGCGAAATTTCTCTCGATAGTCTATGGGCCCACCACCCCGCGCGCCTCATAGCGACCCGTACCCGAAGCGCCCTGCCCCGTAGAGCCCGAGTAGGCTGCGCCCCCCGTCGCCATCGCGCGTCACCCGTTTATGCCCTGCGCCCCACCCGTTTTTGCCGTGCGTCACTCGTTTTCTGCCCCGCGCCCACTCGTTTTAACCCCGCGCGTTTCCCCCCCAGCCCTCTAGCGCGCAGCAGACGAACGCGCATAGCTGCGCGCGCAGCCTTAGTCGCACCCGCAGCTTCGCGCTAGTACGCCGCGGCCGCGCGCACGTGCAGCCCATCGTCTTAACCGCCCCCAAGACCTGAAAACCCGCCATTACAGACCTGAAATCTGCCGCCGAACCTGGAAACCCGCCGCCCCAGACCTGAAAACCGCCGCCCCAGACCTGACAACCGCCGCCCCACCTAAAAACCTGCTGCCCCACCCGTTCCAGGCACCTCACCTGGAATCAGCCGCCCCACCCAGTCCACTCCACCGCATTGAACCTCACAGAACCGCACAGAACTGCACATAACCGCACAGAACCGCACAGAACCGCCGCCTCACCCGTAGCCCGCTGCCTTAACAGCTTCCCCACCTGAAACCTGCGTCCCCACGAGCTGCCACACCCGCCGCCAGTAGCCCCAGCCGATTACACTGCCGCCAGCAACACCAGCAGCAGCATAGGCTGTCCCCAGCGCACCAGCAGCAGCGTAGGCTGCCCCCAGCAGAACCAGAAGCAGCATAGGCTGCCGCCAGCGCACTAGCAGCAGCATAGGCTGCCCCCAGCGCACCAGCAGCAGTGTAGGCTGCCCTCAGCAGAACCAGAAGCAGCATAGGCTGCCACCAGCGCACCAGCAGCAGCATTGGCTGCCCCCAGCAAAACCAGTAGCAGCTAAGGCTGCCCCCAGCAGAGCCAGAAGCAGCATAGGCTGCCCCCAGCGAACCAGCAGCAGCATAGGCTGCCCCCAGCGCACCAGCAGCAGCTTAGGCAACTGCCAGCGCACTAGCAGCAGCATTGGCTGCCCCCTGGAGAACCAGTAGCAGCATAGGCTGCCCCCAGCGCACCAGCAGCAGCTTAGGCTACCGCCAGCGCACCAGCGGCAGCTTTGCCTGCCCCCTGGAGAACCAGTAGCAGCCTAGGCTGCCCCTCAGCAGAACCAGAAGCAGCACAGGCTGCCCCCAGCGCACCAGCAGCAGCTTAGGCTGCCCCAAGCAGAACCAGCAGCAGCATAGGCTCACATGGCATGTACTAGGGTTCTACAGCAGCAGGGCCAGCCGCAGCACTCCCGTCAATGGGGGGCCTGCGGGTCCAAAGTGTGGCGCCCCCAGTAGTGGCTCAGCTAGCAGTGGGCGAGACGTCGGCCCCTGCGGGTACCGGGCCCTGACAGGCCCTGGTGCTGGTACTACCTGCTGGAGTCCTGACCACAGCTGCGTCCAGCTGCTACCGTCGACTCGACGACCTCCACCGTGAGCGTTTTGGTCCTCACGCCATTACACCGCACTGGCCTTCGCGTCTTCGCCAGCGCACTACTGCACCAGTTGAGTCTCACCTGCCTGGTCTAGGACCTTTTCCGGCTGCACGAATAGAGACCTGTGTTTCCAGTCTTGGTGCGTGTGTTGTTTCCAGTCCAGGCGCCTCTAAGGGTCTTTGTGTAGGAGCTGCAGCTACCACTAGTCTAGCACTAGCCTTTGTAGCTGGTTCGGGTGCGACCCCACAGACTCCACAGCTTTCCTTCACCCTAGATTCTGGAGCGTCCAGCTGTTTCTTTCGCGACTGTACCGACCTCACACCACTGCGCACGTCCAGTGACTGTCGCCTTGGCTGACCCCTCTGTGGGACGTGTAGTTGCTAGCAGCACCACCACTCTTCCGTGTCCGGCGGCTCCCTCAGGTTTTCTTACAGGTTACTACACCCCCTCGTTCTCTAGGAACCTGGTGGGTGTCAGTCACCTCCACGACCTAGGCGTAGTCACTACTTTCCCACTGGACGAGCCTGTTGCCTCCTGCACTGTCGGTGCCACTGGGGCGCCTCTGGCCACTTTCCACAGAGAGCCGGGATCTGGTCTGTACTCACTACACACTGGGTCCCACCACACTGAGTCGGGTCAGGTCAGGTCAGGTCAGGTAGCTGCTGTGTCGTGCGACTGTCGGTCACTCGCCCCACCCGTCAGTCCTTTGGCACCACCGTCTAGGTCACGCGTCGTTCCCACGTCTTAGTAGGATGGTACGTCACCGTCTGGTCTCAGGTCTCCCAGCGTCGCTTGCCCCGCTTCCTCGCTCGCCTGCGCCGCCGTGCACATCCTTGCGTCGAGGGTCGGCAGCGCGCCGCCCCTCACTCCTCCTCGTTCCCCCCCACCACGGCTCCCTTCCAGACCCTGCACTTGGACGTTTGGGGCCCCTCCCCTGTCCTTGGCCCACGTCAGGAACGCTACTTCCTGATTGTGGTGGACGACTACTCCCCGCTACACCACGGTTTTCCCCTTGCAACGGAAGGCCGACGTGCCTACCGTCCTCGAGCCGTGGCTCCTAGCGTGGGGTGGCGCCCAGGGCCTGTGTGGGCTTCGCCTACACTCGGACCGTGGTGGTGAGTTTTCTTCCACTCGCCTAGAGACGTTCTGTTAGGGTCGGGGAGTCATTCAATCGTACACGCTACCAGCCTCGCCGCAGCAGAACGGGGTAGCCGAGCGTCGCATCGGCCTGGTCATGGAGGTTGCCCCGGACCTCCATGTGCCATGCCGGTGCCCCTCAGTTCTTGTGGCCTCAGGCACTCCGCTACGCCGCGCACCAGCTGAACCTGTGGCCCAGTGACGCACGGCCACGGGTGACGCCGGTCTCTCTCTGGTCAGGTTTACAGGGCGTAGCAGCTGACTTCCGCGTCTGGGGTTGTCTGGCCCACGTTCGCAGCCCCTGGCGCGAACAAGTTGTCTCCGCGCACGTCGTGCCTGTGTCTTTCTTGGCTTCCCTTTGGACGCCTCCGGCTGGGTGTTCTACGACCCGGTCACCTGCGGGTTCTTCGCTTCTCAGGACGTCACGTTCGACGAGTCTGTCTGTTACTACAAGAGTCGCCCCCACCGAGGTACTGAGGTCTTTTCCCCCCCGCTGTTCCTCACCCTTGAGCCCCCCCCAGTTGCCCCGGTAGCCCCCCCCGCTTCGCGTCCTGCCCCGTCAGGTGTGTCGCACGTCACTCCGCAGTCGTCCCCCCCGCAGCGTCCAGTCCCTGTCGTGTCTGGGGGGGGCGGGAGGTGCAGTTGTGGAGGGTGCGGGTGCTGGGGCTGCAGGAGCTCGTGGTGTCGGTTCAGGGGGTGCAGTGGGTGTGGGCGTGGAGGTCACTCCTGTGGAGGACACGGCAGCCTCGAGTCGGCAGCCTCGCCCCTCGTCACCCCCCGGCTTCCCGGTCGTCCCGCAGTTCCCTCCTCGTTCTCCTCTGCGGCCGGTTGCTGCGGAGCTTGGGGGTGCTCCTACGGGAGGTACTGGAGGCCCCTTGGGTGTCGCTAGTGGAGGTGCTGGTTCTGGTAGTGTTGGAGCTGGAGGCACTGGCACTGTGGCGCCTACACCTTGCACTGTACGTTTCCTGACCCGTGAGCAGTGTCTCCTCAGGTTGGAGAGGGAGGAGCGTGAGCGGTTTGAGAGGGCACAGCAGCAGCAGCAGCAGCAGCAGGAGCAGCAGCAGCAGCAGTAGCAGGAGCAGCAGCAGCAGCAGCAGCAGCAGCAGCAGCAGCAGCAGCGGCAGCAGCAGCAGCAGCAGCAGCAGCAGCAGCAGCAGCAGCAGCAGCAGCAGCTACAGAAGCAGGAGAGAGTAGAGGAGGAGTCACAGCAGCAGCTCGAGAGGGTAGAGCAGGAGTCCCGGTCGCAGCAGCGGGTGCAGCTGCAGCCGCAGCAGGAGAGGGTAGAGGAGGAGTCACGGCCACACCAGGAGAGGGTAGAGCAGGAGTCCAGCCCGCAGCAGCAGGTGCAGTTACAGACCCAGCAGGAGAGAGTACAGGAGGAGTCACGGCCGCACCAGGAGAGGGTAGAGCAGGAGCCCCACCCGCAGCAGCAGGTGCAGTTACAGGCCCCGCGGGAGAGAGTACGGGAGGAGTCACGACCTCAGCAGGAGAGGGTAGTGCAGGAGTCCCGCTCGCAGCAGCGGGTGCAGCTGCAGTCGCAGCAGGAGAGGGCAGAGGCGGAGCCACAGGAGCAGCAGCAGGGGCCGGTGCTGTCGTAGCAGACGCCAGAGGAGGCGGAGCAGCACCGACTGCGACTACACAACCTCCCCGACCCAGCACCTGCATGCTTTGTTCGTGGTCCCCTACCGTCCTCTCCTGTTCCCCCTGTTGAGTCCCTTTCCTCGTCCCAGTGGACTCGTCGTTCTCCTCTCAGTCGTGCTCTGTCCCCAGAGCGTCGTCGGTCCTGTTACTGTGCAGACGGTCCGTTCCACCTTGTTCTTCGCTCTCGTGTTCCACCTCCTCCTGACCTTCCACAGCCCCCTGAGTCGTTCCTCACTGTGCTTCACGACCCGTTGTCCGACTACCTCCGTGCCTCCCGTCCTGTCGTCTCCCGTGTTTTGTCCGCGTTGGTCACTCTCCCGACTGCACCTCTGTCGTTTGTTTCGGCACTTGTTACCACTGTCGCTGGCTTTGCCTCTTCCCACCGCCTTAACTACGCCGCTCACTTGGTGAGTGGCCCTGCTCGTTCTCCGTTCTCTAGGGGTGCTTCTGTTCTTCCCCTAGAGGTCCTCGAGGACAGGCACTACGAGCTTGGTTTTCTTGCGGCCGCTGTTCCTCATCTCTGCGCCATGTTGCTTGCCCCTGAGGGGGATCCAGACGCTCTTGACATCCCGATCCCTCGCACTCACGCCGAGGCGGTCTCGGGACCCTGGGCTTCGTACTGGATAGCAGCTGAGGAGGCAGAGATGGCATCTTATAGGTCCACAGGCACTTACGTCGACGCAGTCTCACCACCTGGGACGAACGTCGTCAGTGGCCGATGGCTCTACAAGGTGAAGCGGCCGCCTGGATCACCACCTGTGTTCAAGGCGCGCTATGTGGCGAGAGGCTTCAGTCAGCGAGAGGGGGTGGACTTCTTCCAGACCTTTGCTCCCACCCCGAAGATGAGTACTCTTCGGGTGTTGCTGCATATTGCAGCCCAGCGCGACTACGAGTTGCACTCCTTGGAATTCTCCACCGCGTTCCTTCAGGGGAGCCTGCACGAGCAGATCTGGCTGCGTCGCCCGCCTGGCTTCACTGGCTCTTTCCCACCTGGGACCCAGTGGCAGCTGCGTCGACCAGTCTACAGCCTGCGTCAGGCTCCACGTGAGTGGCACGACACACTTCGCTTGACCCTTACAGCGCTTGACTTCTTTCCGTCGTCTACCGACCCGTCACTGTTCGTTCGCCGTGGCTCGACCCCGTTATTTGTCCAGGTCTACGTCGACGACCTGGTGTTCGCCACTCCCGACCGACGCGCGCTGGCCTCCGTGAAGGAGGAACTGCAGAGGAGACACACTTGTACTGACCTTGGTGAGCTGCAGCACTACCTTGGCCTGCAGATCACCAGGGACAGGGCAGCTCGCACCATTACGCTGACTCAGTCGCATATGGTCGAGCAGATCCTCACGCGGTTTCGCTTCCCGTTCTCCAAGGTACAGCTCACCCCTCTTGGTGTGGATCATGGGCTCACGGCTCCATCTTCGGACGAGTCATTTGAGTCCAGTGGTCCATATCCTGAGCTGGTGGGTTGCCTCATGTACCTGATGACCTGTACTCGCCCAGACCTAGCTTACCCTCTTAGCGTACTTGCGCGCTTTGTTGCGCCTGGGAGACACCGACCGTCGCACTGGTACGCTGCTAAGAGGGTGGCGAAGTATGTGGCAAGTACATCAGGCATGGGACTTGTCCTTGGAGGGAAGCAGCCAGTTACACTTACAGGTTACTCGGACTCGTCGTGGGCCGACGACGCGGAGACGCGTCGGTCTACATAGGGGTACTCCTTTAGCCTCGGGGCAGGTGCCGTTTCGTGGCGGTCGACTCGGGCGTCGTCCGTCGCCGGTTCCAGCTGTGAGGCAGAGGTGTACGCTGCGGCCATGGCCGTTCAGGAGCTTCGCTGGCTGTCTTTCCTTCTCACCGACCTTGGTGAGCGTCCTCGCTCTCCCCCAGTCTTGTTCGCCGACAACAGGTCTGCCGTCCTGTTGTGTGAGGAGCCCCGACTGGTTGGGAAGGCGAAGCACATCCAGCTTTGTTATTTCCTTCTGCGTGAGTTGCAGCAGCGTGGTCAGGCACTCGTACGACGTGTGGTCTCTGAGGCCAACACTGCAGATATCTTCACCAAGGCGTTGCCGCCTTGTGATCACCAGCGTTTCTGCACCCAGCTTGGCCTTGTGCGGGCCCGTCCTCACTTGCTTACGTAGATGCTTTGTCCTTATTGTCTTGTATTCCTGCATCTCAATATATTTGCTATATACCTGCATGTGAACTGGCCTTGTGGCTCTTTTGCTTGCTCTCGGACTGTGTGGTGACTTTGAGCTCCACCTAGAGATTTGTCTTGTTCTTGTGGACTGGTCTTGTGACCCTTGCTTGTTCTTGTTCTTGCTGACAGGTCATGTGACCCTTGTTTGCTCTCAGACTGTGTGTGTCCTTGAGACCCACCCTGAGATATGTGTTGTCTTTCCACGGGGTTACCATCACCTAGACTATGGGGGTGTGTCAACATATATTTTATATGTGTTGTTTAGGTTAGTCTAGGTGTTACATTTCTACTTCCTTATGATTAGGGTTTGCTATATCTAGGGTTGTACTTCACATTTTCTATCAATTCATTCTTATCGTAACATGGAGCTGGTCCTGGACGAGCTGGCGCTGAGGGTTCTGGAGCTGCTGGAGGTGCTGGGGCTGCTGGGGGTGCTGGAGCAGCTGGTGCTGGTGGCACTGCACAGCCGCGCCTGTTCTTCGCTCCACCGTCTCCGTCGTCTTAGCCACCGTCTGACTCTGTACCTCGCCAGGTTCTTAGTCTCCCTTCGTCCACTGGTCTTCCGTTACAGCCTGGCTCACCGCTGCCTGCTCCTTCTCCTTACACTGAGCAGGCAGGGGGTCTTACTCAGCGTCGTGAGCCTGCGTCGCGTCCTGTCTCGCCTGTCCGTTCTGGTCGTCCTGGTCGTCGTGTTCCTCGTTCGCAGGTCAGCCGGCTGTCATCGGCACCCACCTCGTAGTCCGTCGTCCTTCCTCTCCTCCGCAGCGTGTTCCCCTGCCGTCCCCTCCTGCGTCTTCTCTGCCTACCGTTCCTGAGCCTGAGTCTGACCGCACCCGTGCTGCTCACTCTACTGTCACGCGTCTGCTAGCCACAGTTGTCACTGACCCGTCGTTTGAGTCTGCTGCTGCGTCTGCCTTAGTCGCTGCGCTTGTTGACTTTGCTGCTGCCTGTCGTCTAGACTACGCCGCTAGTCTTGTTGCTGAGTCTGAGTTTGTCTGTCCTCCATCCGTCGGGGGTGAGTGTGCTCTTGGCACGGACGTCCTTGAGGACAGGCAGGAGGACCTTGAGTGTCTTGCAGCCGCTGCGCCTCATCTCGTGTCCATGCTGCTTGCCCCTATGGGAGACCCGGATGCACCAGACATCCCGACCCCGCGCTCTTACGCTGAGGCGATCGCGGGTGAGTACTCCTCTCAGTGGCAGACAGCCATGGACGCAGAGATGGCATCCTGGAAGTCCACAGGCACTTACGTTGATGAGGTTCCCCTCCTGGGGCGAACATCGTCAGTGGCATGTGGATTTTCAGGGTGAAGCGGCCGCCAGGTTCTCCGCCTGTCTTCAAGGCTCGTTACGTTGCTCGAGGTTTCAGTCAGCGAGAGGGAGTAGACTTCTTTCAGACCTTCTCCCCCACCCCGAAGATGACCACTCTTCGGGTGCTGCTGCACGTTGCCGCTCAGCGTGATTACGAGCTTCACTCTCTTGACTTCAGCATAGCTTTCTTACAGGGCAGCCTGCACGAGGAGATCTGGCTGCGCCGCCCTCCTGGCTTCACTGGGTCGTTCCCTTCTGGTACCCAGTGGAGCCTCCGGCGGCCGGTCTACGGTCTCCGCCAGGCACCACGTGAGTGGCACGACACACTGAGGACTACACTTGCGGCTCTTGGGCTTGCTCCGTCGACTGCTGACCCGTCGCTGTTTCTGCGCACCGACACGTCGCTGCCGCCGTTCTACATCCTCGTGTACGTTGACGACTTGGTCTTTGCCACTGCTAACACTGAGGCTCTCGCCCTGGTGAAGTCAGAGGTGCAGAAGAGACACACGTGCACAGACCTGGGTGAACTGCGCAGCTACCTTGGCTTGCAGATCACCCGGGACAGAGCACGCCGCACCATCACACTGACTCAGTCACACATGGTGCAGCAGGTCCTTCAGCGCTTCGGCTTCACCTGGTCCTCGCCACAGCACACTCCTCTAGCTACAGGCCACTCGCTCTCAGCTCCACCTTCGGACGAGTCCGTAGAGCCGAGTGGCCCTTACCCAGAGCTAGTGGGCTGCCTCATGTACCTGATGACCTGCACTCGACCTGACCTTGCGTACCCTCTTGGCCTTTTGGCTCGCTACGTGGCTCCTGGTTGGCACCGAAAGGTGCACATGGATGCTGCAAAGAGGGTACTGTGCTACTTGTGCGGTACATCGGGCATGGGGCTCGTGCTTGGAGGGCGGAGCGCAGTTGTCCTCACTGGGCACTCAGACGCTTCTTGGGTTGACGAGCAGGCTACGCAGCGGTCGTCACAGGGTTACACCTTCAGCCTTGGCTCTGGTTCAGTTTCTTGGCGTTCTACACGCTCGTCTTCTGTTCTCAGCTCCAGTTGTGAGGCTGAGATCTACGCCACAGCCATGGCTGCACAGGAGTTACGCTGGCTCACCTACCTGCTGACCGACTTGGGAGAGCGGCCTCGTTCTCCTCCAGTGCTGTACGTCGACAACAAGGCAGCCATTGCCTTGTGTGAGGAGCACAGACCGGAGCACAGAACGAAGCACATCGCTCTGCATTACTTTCCTGGCTCGAGAGTTGCAGCAGCGTGGTCAGCTTCGTCTTGCTTACGTGGCCACTCGGGCCAACACTGCTGATATATTCACCAAGGCACTTTCGTCTGGTAATCATCAGTGTTTCTGCACTTTGTTAGGCCTTGTGCCCACTTTGCCTCACTTGCTGTAGACTGTGCTTGTACTGTGATCTCTATATATATACCTGCATGCCTATTCTGCTAGGTAGAGATCACTGTGCTGTTGTTGTTGCATATATACCTCTGCATGTGAACTGGCCTTGTGGCCCTTTGCTTGTGCTCAGTGCGTGTGGTGACGTTGTGATCCACCCTGAGCTTGCTTTGCTTCTCTTGACTGGTCTTGTGACCCCTTGCTCTCCCCCACTTTGCCTATGGGGGTGTGTCAAATGTTATATCTGCTATATATGTTTAGGCTGTAGTGGGGTAGCCAATATGGGGTACAACCCATTTTAGGGTTTCATATTTGTACCCAACTCTTTCATAGTTCAATCATTCCTGCTGCTAGATTCTAACAAACCTCCGTCGCCCGCTGCGCCCGTCGCCTATAGCGACCGTCGCCCGTCGCCTTAGTGCCCGCGCTCTTAACCTAAAAATTTCACCATCGCCTTAGCGCCCGCCGCCCGTAGCGCCGTTGCCCGTAGCGCCCATCGCACGTCGCTCACTACCTCAGCCTCGCCCGAGCTCGCCCCACCCTTGCCCTAGCCAGTCGCGCCCGTCGGCCGTCGCGCGCTAGCATGATCAGCAGCGTCTGCAGCGCGCCGCCCAATGCCAGCGCGAGCAACAGCTAGCGCCAGCAACAAGGCAAACAAGGGGCCACAAGGCCAGTCCACATGCATTGATATAGATATATATAGGAAGAGATACAAGGGTACAAGACAAAGCATCTCTACGCAAGCAAGTGAGGGCCTGTAGACACAAGGCCTAGCTGGGTGCAAATGCGCTAGTGGGCACAAGGTGGCAACTCCTTGGTGAAGATATCTGCAGTGTTGGCCTCAGAGAACACACGTACCACGCGGGCCTGGCCACGCTGCTGAAACTCACGGAGAAGGAAATAACGAAACTGAATGTACTTCGCCTTCCCAACGAGTCGGGGCTCCTCGCACAACAGGACAGCAGACCTGTTGTCGGCGAACAAGACTGGGGGAGAGCGAGGCCGCTCACCAAGGGTCGCTGAGGAGGAAAGACAGCCAGCGAAGCTCCTGGGCGGCCATGGCCGCTGTGCACACCTCTGCCTCACAGCTAGAACTAGAGACAGACGACGCCCGAGTCGACCTCCACGAAACAACTCCGGTCCCAAGACTGAAGCAGTAACCCTGTGTAGACCGTAGCGACTCTGCGTCGTCGGCCCACGACGAGTCCAAGTAACCTGTAAGTGTAACTGGCTGCTTCCCTCCAAGGACAAGTCCCATGCCTGATGTACTTGCCACATACTTCGCCACCCTCCTAGCAGCATACCAATGGGAAGGTCGGTGTCTCCCAGGCGCAACAAAGTGCGCAAGGACGCTAAGAGGGTAAGCTAGTTCTGGGCGAGTACAGGTCATCACGTACATGAGAGAATCCACCAGCTCAGGATATGGACCGCTGGACTCAAATGGCTCGTCTGAAGGTGGAGCCGTGAGCCCATGATCCACAGCAAGAAGGGTGGGCTGTACCTTGGAGAACGGGAAGCGAAACCGCGTGAGGATCTGCTCGACCATATGCAACTGCGTCAGCGTAATGGTGCGAGCTGCCCTGTCTCTGGTGATCTGCAGGCCAAGGTAGCAATGCAGCTCACCAAGGTCAGTGCAAGTGTGTCTCCTCTGCTGGTCCTCCTTCACGGAGGCTAGTGCGCGTCGGTCGGGAGTGGCGAATACCAGGTCATTAACGTAGACCAGAACAAAGAACGGAGTCGAGCCATAACGGACGAACAGCGACGGGTCAGGAGAAGACAAAAAGAAGTCAAGCGCTGCAAGAGTCGTACGTAGCGTGTCGTGCCACTCGCAGGGAGCGTGGCGCAGGCCGTAGACCGGTCGACGCAGCTGCCACTGGGTCCCAGGAGGGAAAGTGCCTATGAAGGCAGGCGTACAATGCAGCCAGATCTGCTCGTGCAGGCTCCCCAGAAGGAACGCAGTGCAGAAGTCCAAGGAGTGCAACTTGTAGTCGCGCTGTGCTGCAATATGCACCAACATCCGAAGAGTGGTCATCTTCGGGGTGGGAGCGAAGGTCTGAAAGAAGTCTACCCCCTCTCGCTGACTAAAGCCTCTCACCACGTAGCGCGCCTTGAACACAGGTGGTGCTCCAGGTGGCCGCTTCACCTTGTAGAGCTATGCCACTGACAACGTTTGCCCCAGGTGGTGGGATGGCGTCAACGTAGGTGCCTGTGGACCTATATTATGCCATCTCTGCCTCCTCAGCTACTATCCAGTACGAATCCCAGGGTCCCGAGACCGCCTCAGCGCGAGCGCGAGGGATTGGGATGTCAAGGGCGTCTAGATCCCCCTCAAGGGCAAGCAGCATGGCGCAGAGATGAGGAACAGCGGCCGCAAGGAAACCAAGCTCGAATTGCCTATCCTCGAGGACCTCCAAGGGAAAAACAAGAGCACCTCCAGAGAACGGAGAACGAGCAGGTCCACTGCTGTGGCTGCAACTGCACCTGCTGCGACAGTCGTGAATCCTCCTCTACTCTCTCCTGCTGTGGCTGTGACTCCTCCTCTACTCTCTCCTGAAGCTCCGACTGAGACTGCTGCTGCTGTTGCTGCTGCTGGTGGTGCTGCTGCTGCTGCTAGCCGTGACTCCTCCTCTACTCTCTCCTGACGCTCCGACTGAGACTGTTGCTGCTGCTGCCGTGACCACTGCTGTTGCTGCGGCTGTTGCCACAACAACATGGCAAGCTAGTACGGGGGGGGTACGCTGGCGATAGCCTAAGTTGCCGCTGGTGCTACTGGTGGCAGCCTATACTGCTGATGTTGCAACTGATGGCAGTCTAGTGCGGTGGAGTGCGGTTCTGTGATATTCCAAGGGGGGTTAGCACGGGTGGACTGCGGTTCTGTGCAGTTCCAGGGGAGTTAGCACGGGTGGAGTGCGATTTTGTGCGGTTTTGTGCGGTTCTGTGCGGTTCAGCAAGTACGGGTGGTAGACTATGGTTTCCAGGTGTGGCTAGTTGGTGGGGCTGAGGCTAACTGGTGGAACGGCGGGTGAGGCAGCTCGTGGGGCAGTGGGTGTCAGTTGGGGCGGCGGGTTTCAAATCGTGGGGGGGGCGGGTGACAGGTGGGGCGGCGTTTAAGAGATGGGGGCGGCGGGTAAGGCAGCGGTTTAAGGGTGGGGCAGCAGTTAAGGCGGCGAGCTGCACGTGCGCGCGGCTGCTGCTATGCATGCGTGCGACCGACGACGGGACCACGGGGCCCGCTATCGAAAGAGGGCCCGCTATCGAAAAGGGCCGCGGGGGCCCGCTAGCGAAGAAGGGGCAGCGGGGCCCGCGTCCTTCGGTCGTTCGAACGGGCGACGGATGGGGCGCGCGACGGGAAACGGACGAGCGACGGGCTAGGAAAGACCGACAGGCGACGGGCTAGGAAAAACGACGGGCGACGGGAGGGGAAAAACCGCGGGCGACGGGGTGGCTACTGACGACGGGCGCGCTACGGGCGACGGGCGACGGCTACGAGGCGCGATCAAGGACGGGGCGCGTGCTAATACGGGGCGCTCGCTAGCGATTTCGGTGGGCCCTTAGTCTATCGAGTGAAAATCGCTAGGGGAAAACCCTAGCTAGGGTAAACCTTGCTCTATACCATGTTGAGATATCAGAATGAATGACTAAGGAAATGAGAACAAGCAAGATATATGTCAGCCCTAACCCTATACCTAGGACAAAGTAATGCACCTAGACTAGAACAATACAGACTATATCATTATATTTTGACACCGACCTCACGCCACTGCACACTCCAGTCACTGACGCCTTGGCTGACCCCTCTGTGGGATCTGTAGTTGCCCACAGCACCACCATTCTCCCGTGTCCGGCGGCTCTCTCTGGGTTTTTCACAGGCTACTACATCCCCTCATTCTCTAGGAACTTGGTGGGGCGTCAGTCACCTCCACGACCTCGGAGTTGTCACCTCTTTCCCTTAGGTCGAGCCTGTTGCCTCCTGCACAGTCGGTGCCACTGGAGTGGCTCTAGCCACTTTCCACAGGGAGCCGGGCTCTGGTCTGTAATCTCTACACACTGGGTCCCACCACACTGGGTCAGGTTAGGTAGCTGCTGTGTCGTGCGACTGTCGGTCACATCACCCACCCGTCGGTGCTCTGGCACCACCGTCTCGGTCACCCGTCGTTCCCACGTCTCAGTAGGATGGTACGTCACTGTCTGGTCTCAGGTCACCCAGAGTCACTTGCCCCGCTTCCTCGCTCGCCTGCGCCGCCGTGCACTCCTTGCATCGAGGGTCGGCAGCGCGCTGCCCCTCACTCTGTGTCATTACCCCCCACCACGGCTCCCTTCCAGACACTGCACTTGGACGTCTGGGGCCCCTCCCCGGTCCGTGGCCCACATCAGGAGCACTACTTCCCGATTGTGGTGGACGACTACTCCCGCTACACCACGGTTTTACCTTTGCGACGGAAGGCCGAAGTGCCTACCATCCTCGTGCCGTGGCTACTAGCAAGGGGTGGCGCCCAGGCCCTTTGTGGGCTCCGCCTGCACTCAGACCGGGGTGGTAAGTTTTCTTCCACTCGCCTGGAGACGTTTTATCAGGGTAGGGGGATCATCTAGTCTTACACGCTACCAGACTCGTCGCAGCAAAACGGGGTAGCCGAGCGACGCATCGGCCTGGTCATGGAGGTTGCTCGGACCTCCATGTGCCATGCCGGTGCCCAGTTCCTGTGACCTCAGGCAATCCGCTACGCCGCGCACCAGCTGAACCTGTGGCCTAGTGACGCACGGCCACGGGTGACGCCGGTCTCCCTTTGGTCAGGTTCTCCGGGTGCAGCAGCTGACTTCCAGGTCTGGGGTTCCCTGTCCCACATTCGCGCCCCTGGTGCGAACAAGTTGTCTCCTCGCACCCGTGCCTGTGTCTTTCTTGGCTTCCTACTTGACACCTCCGGCTGCAGTTCTACGACCCGGCTACCTACCGGTTCTTCAGTTTCTAGGAAGCCACTTTCGACGAGTTGGTCAGTTACTACAGGAGTCGCCCCCACCGAGGTTCTGAGACCTTTCCCCCCCCGCTGTTCCTCACCACTGACCCCCCCCGTCTCTTCGTGTCTTGCCCCATCAGGTGTGTCTCATGTCATTCCGCAGTCGTCTTCCCCACAACGTCCAGTCTCTGTCATGTCTGGGGGTGCGGGAGGTGCAGCTGCGGGGGGTGAGGGTACTAGGGCTGCTGGAGCTGGTGGCTCCAGCTCTAGGGGTGCAGGGGGTGTGGGTGTGGAGCCCCCTCCAGTGGAGGACAATGCTGCCTCGAGTCGGCAGCCTCGCCCCGCCTCACCCCCTGGCTTCCCGTAAGTCCCGCAGTTTCCTCCCCATTCGCCTCCGCGACCGGTCGTTGCGGAGTCTGGGGGTGTTCGTGTGCTGGAGGTACTGGAGGACCTGGGGCTGTTGTCGGTGGAGGTTCTGGTTCTGGGGGTGCTGGAGCTGGAGGCGCTACCACCTCGACGCCTAAACCGCGCACTGTCCGTTTTCTGACAGGTGAGGCAGCATCTTGTTCGTTTGGAGAGGGAGGAGCGGGAGCAGTTTGAGAGGGCACAGCAGCAGCGGCAGTAGCAGCAGCAGCAGCAGCAGCAACGGTCTCATTCGGAAGGTCAGGAGAGAGTAGAGGAGTCACGGCAGCAGCGGCAGCAGAAGAAACAGTAGTCTCAGTCGAAGCGTTAGGAGAGAGTAGAGGAGGAGTCACGGCAGCAACAACAGTCGCAGTTGTGTGAGAATATAAAACATAATGAAATGACTAAGGAATGACAAAACAAGAAAGATATAGGAAGTGCTAACCCTAACCCAAGCATGAATGTAACACACCTAGACTAACACACATAAACTATAACAAATATAGTTTGACACACCCCCAAAGTCGAGGTGACGGTAGTCCTGCGGAAAGCAACACATAGAGGGTGGATCACGAAGTCACCACACAATCTTAGAGCAAGGGTCATATGACCAGTTAGCAAGAGCAAGAAAAGGTCACAAGACCAGTCTGCAACAACAAGAATCAAGCAAGGGATGCAACTCACGGTGGATCACAACGTCACCACACAGTCTGAGGGCAAACAAGGGGCCACAAGGCCAGTCCACATGCATCGAGATAGATATATAGGAACTAATACAAGAGTACAAGACAAAGCATCTCTACGCAAGCAAGTGAGGGCCTGTAGACACAAGGCCTAGCTGGGTGCAGAAACGCGGGGCACAAGGCAGCAACGCCTTGGTGAAAAAAATTTGCAGTGTTGGCCTCAGAGACCACACGTCGCACGAGTGTCCAGCTGCTGCAACTCTCGCAGTAGGAAGTAACGAAGCTGGATGTGCTTCGCCTACCCAACCAGTTGGGGCTCCACGCACAACAGGATATCAGAATTGTTGTCGGCGAATAAGACTGGGGGAGAGCAATGCCGCTTACCAAGATCAGTGAGGAGGAAAGACAGCTAGCGAAGCTCCTGCGCGGCCATGGCCGCAGCGTACATCTGCGCCTCACAGTTGAAACTAGAGACGAACGACGCCCGAGTCGACCTCCATGAAACAACTCCGGTCCCAAGGTTGAAGCAGTGAAACTGTGTAGACTGCAGGGACTCTGCGTCGTCGGCCCATAACGAGTCCGAGAAACCTGTAAGTGTAACTGGCTGTTTCCCTCCAAGGACAAGTCCTATGCCTGATGCACTCGCCACATACTTCGCCACCCTCTTAGTAGTGTACCAGTGGGAAGGTCGGTGTCTCCCAGACGTAACAAAGTGCACAAGGACGCTAAGAGGGTAAGCTAGGTCTGGGCGAGTACAGGTCATCACGTACATAAGACAATCCACCAGCTCAGGATATGGACTGCTGGACTCAAATGGCTCGTCTGAAGGTGGAGCCGTGAGCCCATGATCCACAGCAAGAGGGGTGGGCTGTACCTTGGAGAACGGGAAGCGAAACCACATGAGAATCTGCTCGACCATATGCGACTGCGTCAGCGTAATGGTGCGAGCTGCCCTGTCCCTGGTGATCTGCAGGCCAAGGTAGCACTGCAGCTCACCAAGGTCAGTGCAAGTGTGTCTCCTCTGCAGTTCCTCTTTCACAGGGGCCAGTGCGTGGCGGTTGGGAGTGGCAAAGACCAGGTCGTCAACGTAGACCAGAACAAAGAACGGGGTTGAGCCACATCGGACGGACAGCGACGGGTCGGTAGACGACGGAAAGAAGTCAAGCGCTGCAAGAGTCGTACGTAGCATGTTGTGCCACTCGCGGGGAGCCTGGCGCAGGCCGTAGACCGGTCGACGCAGCTGCCACTGGGTCCCAGGAGGAAAAAGTGCCTGTGAAGCCAGGCGGACGACGCAGCCAGATCTGCTCGTGCAGGCTCCCCTGAAGGAACGCAATGGAGAAGTCCAAGGCGTGCAACTCGTAGTCGCGCTGTGCTGCAATGTGCAGCAACACCTGAAGAGTGCTCATCTTTGGGGTGGGAGCGAAGGTCTGAAAGAAGTCTACCCCCTCTCGCCGACTAAAGCCTCTCGCCACGTAGCGCGCCTTGAACACCAGTGGTGCTCCAGGCGGCCGCTTCACCTTGTAGAGCCACATGCCACTGACAACGTTCGCCCTAGGTGGTGGGACGGCGTGGACGTAGGTGCGGACCTATAAGATTCCATCTCTGCCTCCTCAGCTGCTATCCAGTACGAAGCCCAGGGTCCCGAGACTGCGTCAACGTGATTGCGAGATGTGAAGAGCGTCCGGATCCCCCTTAGGGGTAAGCAGCATGGCGCAAAGATGAGGAACAACGGCTGCAAGGAAAATGAACTCGAACTGCCTGTCCTCGAGGACCTCCAGGGGAAAAATAGGAGCACCCCCAAAGAGCGGAGAACGAGCAGGGCCACGCACCAAGTGAGTGGCGTAGTCAAGGTGGTGGGAAGAGGCAAAGCCAACGACAATGGTAACAAGTGCCGAGACAGACGACAGAGGTGCAGTCGGGTGCGTGACCAACGCGGACAATACACGGGAGACGACAGGATGTCTGGCACGGAGGTAGTCGGACAAACGGGTCGTGAAACACAGTGAAGGAAGACTGAGGAGGCTGTGGAAGTACAGGAGGAGGTGGAACATGAGAGCGAAGAACAAGGTGAAGTGGGCAGTTGGCACGGTAACGGGACCGGCGAGGCTCTGGGGACACAGCATGACCGAGGGGAGAACGCTTAGTCCAGTGGGACGAGGAAAGGGACTCGACAGGGGGAGCATGAGGGGATGGTAGGGGACCACGAACAAAGCATGCAGGTGCTGAGTCGGGCATGTCTCTAAGTCGCTGCTGCTTCCGCCTCCTCTGGCGTCTGCTGCTGCGGCACCTGCCCCCCCTACTACTCCTGTGGCTCCTCCTCTACTCTGTCCTACAGTGGCTGCAACAACACCAGCTGCTGCGGCCGAGACTCCTGCTCTAACCCTCTCCTGGTGCGGCCAGCAACTGCACCTGCTGCTGTGAGCGAGACTCCTGCTCTACTCTCTCCTGCTGTTGCTGCAACTGCACCTACTGCTACAGTAGTGAATCCTCCTCTACTCTCTCCTGCTGTGGCTGGGACTCCTCCTCTACTCTCTCCTGACGCTCCGACTGAGACTGCTGCTGCTACTACTGCTGGTGCCGTGACTCCTCCTCTTTTCTCTCCTGACGCTCCGATTGAGACTGCTGCTGCGGCCGTGACTCCTCCTCTACTCTCTCCTGATGCTTCCACTGAGACTCTTACTGCTGCTGCTGCTCGCTTCTGCTGCCGTGACTCCTCCTCTACTCTCTTCTGGCGCTCCGACTGAGACTGCTGCTGCTGCTGCTGTGCCCTCTCAAACCGCTCCCGCTCCTCCCTCTCCAACCTGTCTAAACGCTGCACTCGGGTCAGGAAACGTACAGTTCGCTGCGTAGGCGTCACAGTGCTCGTGTCTCCGGCTCTAGCACCCCCAGAACCAAAACCTCCACCGACAGCACCCCCAGGGACTCCAGTGCCTCCTGCAGGAACACTAAACCCTAAACCCTAAACCCTCACCCTCCGCAACTGCACCTCCTGCACCCCTAGACACGACAGGGACTGGACGTTGCGGGGGGGAAGACTGCGAAGTTACTTGCGACACACCTGACGGGGCAGGATGTGAAGGGGGTGGGGCTACTGGGGCGACTGGGGGGGGCTCAAGGGTGAGGAACAGCGGGGGGGAAAAGGCCTCAAAAACCTCTGTGGGCGACTCCTGTAGTAACTGACCAACTCGTCGAAAGTGACGTCCTGAGAGGCAAAGAACTAGTGGGTGACTGCGTTGTAGAACACCCAGCCTGAGGCGTCGAGTGGGAAGCCAAGAAAGACGCAGGCACGGGTGCGCGCAGACAACTTGTTTGCGCCAGGGACGCGAACGTGAGCCAGACAACCCCAGACACGGTGGTCAGTTGCTACGCCCGGAAAGCCTGTCCAAAGAAAGATTGGCGTCACCCGTGGCTGTGCGTCACTAGGCCACAAATTCAGCTGGTGCGCGGCGTAGCGGACTGCCTGAGGCCACAAGAACTGGGGGGCACCGGCATGGCACATGGAGGTTCGGGCAACCTCCATGACCAGGCCGATGCGTCGCTCGGCTACCCCATTCTGCTGCGGCGAGTCTGGTAGCGTGTAAGACTGGATGATCCCCCGACCCTGACAGAACGTTGCCAGGCGAGTGGAAGAAAACTCACCACCACGATCCGACTGTAGGCGGAGCCCACACAGGCCCCGGGCGCCACCCCTTGCTAGTAGCCATGGCTCAAGGATGGTAGGCGCGTCGGGCTTCCGATGCAAAAGGAAAACCGTGGCATAGTGGGAGTAGTCATTTACCACAATCAGGAAGTAGCTTTCCTTACGTGGGCTGGAGAGGGGCCCCAGACGTCCAAGTGCAGGGTCTGTAAGGGATCCTTGGTGGGGGGGAACGAGGAGGAGTGAGGGGCAGCGCGCTGCCGACCCTCGACGCAGGGAGTGCACGGCGGCGCAGGCGAGCGAGGAAGCGGGGCTAGTGACTCTGGGAGACCTGAGACCAGACGGTGACGTACCAACCTACTGAGACATGGGAACGACGGGTGACCGAGACGGTGGTGCCAGAGAACCGATGGGTGGGTGAGTGACCGACAGTTGCACGACACAGCAGCTACCTGACCTGACCTGACCTGACCCAGTGTGGTGGGACCCAGTGTGTAGTGAGTACAGACCAGAACCCGGCTCCCTGTGGAAAGTGGCCAGAGGCGCCCCAGTGGCACCGACTGTGCAGGAGGCAATAGGCTCGTGCAGTGGGAAAGTAGTGACAACTCTGAGGTCGTGGAGGTGACTGACACCCACCAGGTTCATTGAGAACGAGGGGGTGTAGTAACCTGTGAGAAACCCAGAGGGAGCCGCTAGACATGGGAGAGTGGTGGTGCTCTTGGCAACTACTGATCCTACAGAGGGGTCAGCCAAGGCGTCAGTGACTGGAGCGTGCAGTGGCGAAAAGAAACAGTTGTACGCTCCAGAGTCTAGGGTGAAGGAAAGCCGTGCAGTCGGTGAGGTCACACCCGAGCCAACGACGAAGGCTGGTACTAGTCTAGTGGTAGCTGCAGCTCCCACACTAAGAACCTCTGAGGCACCTGGATCGGAAACTACACACGCACCAAGACTTGAAACACAAGGCTCAAGAGTAGTTGCAGCTCCCATGTACCAGTGTGTGTAGTGGCCGGGTCCGTAAGGGCCCCGCTATGGAGGTTGCTGCAGGCGCTGCAACTGAACCCGCCACTGCTGCAACTGCGGCCACCGGTGCTGCTGCCGCTGCACCTACTTCTGCTGCGACCACTGCTGTTGCTGCGAGCTGTCGCCACAAAGGCATGGCAAGCTAGTACGGGGGGGGTGGGGGGGGGGGGGGGGGGGGGGGGGGGGGGGGGGGGGGGGGGGGGGGGGGGGGGGGGGGGGGGGGGGGGGGGGGGGGGGGGGGGGGGGGGGGGGGGGGGGGGGGGGGGGGGGGGGGGGGGGGGGGGGGGGGGGGGGGGGGGGGGGGGGGGGGGGGGGGGGGGGGGGGGGGGGGGGGGGGGGGGGGGGGGGGGGGGGGGGGGGGGGGGGGGGGGGGGGGGGGGGGGGGGGGGGGGGGGGGGGGGGGGGGGG
>CANJKZ010000412.1:0-48194 GCA_947471745.1 Closterium sp. Naga37s-1
GGCGCGCGGCGGACAGGGAGTAGCAGTAGCAGCGGAAGCAGTGAGGTGGGGCCCACAGGCCAGGAGCATATCGCTCTAATACCATGTGAAGATAAGCAGTAGAAGAAGGCGCCATAGCTAGGTAAGTCCTAGCTAGGCAAGAGAAGTTTAGGCAAAAGAGGAGGTTGCACTAGCAAGAATGAGGATACAAATAGCAAACCCTAGAATGGTTGTACTCGCTATAGAGCACCCCACTACAGGCTAGAGCATAATATTCTGACAACACATGCATCATCCTCTCTGCCCAATCCCCCGTCCGTCATCACCACCGGGGGCAGCCCATTCCTGCTTCAGCAACAGCTGCGGCCGCCGCCGCCGCCGCAGCAGCAGCGGCAGCAGCAGCAGCAGCAGCAGCAGCAGCAGCAGCAGCAGTAGCAGCAGCAGCAGCAGTGCTCTACCCATCCTCCCAGGTCACCTGGGCCTCCATGTCGTCATCAATCGTCACACGCGGTCGTTTGGCCCCCGAAGGCACCCCCTTGCCCAGATCCTCGCACTCCACCTGCAGCCGCCGCTTGTTTAATCGACTCAGAAGTACGCAGCATCGCGCTACCCGTCCTCCCAGGTCACCTGGGTCTCCATGTCGTCATCAATCGTCATGCGCGGTTGCTTCGCCCGCGGACACAGCCCCTTCTTTTTTCAGCAGCAGCAGAAGCCACAGCCGTCGTAGCCACAGCAGTATCATCAGCAGCGTCTCGCTACCCATCCTCCCAGGTCACCTGGGTCTCCATGTCGTCATCAATCGTCACGCGCGGTCGTTTGGCCCCCGGGGGCAGCCCCTTGCCCAGCTCCTCGCACTCCACCTGCAGGCGCCGCACCTCGCGCTTGAGCAGCCCGATGTAGTTCACCGCCGCGTCCAGCATGGTCGCCGTGTCCATGCGCGGGTTCCAGATGGGCAGGGTCTCCTTCAGATTGTCCAAACGCTCGCTGTAGGGAGGGGAGTGGGAGCGACAAGGAATGAGAGATGATGAGATGTGGGTCACAGCTGCATACAGCATAGTGGCTGCTGTGTCCATGTGCGGGTTTCAAATGGAGAGCGACTCCTTCAGGTTGTCTAGTCGCTCGCTGTTTTGAGGTGTGAGGGAGGGACAAGGAACGAGAGCTGATGAGATGTGGGTCACAGCCACGTCCAGCATCTAGGCAGTGTCCATGCGCGGGATCCAAAAAAGCAGGGTCCACCATTGAGGTTGTCTAGTCGCTCGCTGGTTGGGGTAAAGTGGGAGCAAAGAGAAGGGGACGGAACATGTGAAGGGGTGGAACGAGAGGGTGTGAGGGTGTACGCATGTGGGGGCGTGTGCACTCGCCGTGTGAGCATGTGCGTGCGTGCGTGCGTGTGGGCGTGCGTGAGCAGGTGCGTGTGTACGTGCGTGAGTGCGTGCGCACGTGCCAGTCTGTCTCCATGCCATCAGTACCTGATCTTGCTGCGTCGCTTCCTCTCCGCCACGCTCCGAGGTCGAGTGGACTGCTGTGTTCCATTCCGCAACGACTGCAGCAACAACTCTCTCCTACGCTCCCTCTCCCTCTGCTCCTTACCCGCCTCCTCCTCTTGCTCATTCGCCTCCCCTCGTCCTCCTCCTCCCCCTGAAACCCCTCGTGGCTGTTCCGCTCTGTACCGCCCTGTTCCTCTCCCTGCCGCTGCTGCAATTGCTGTTGCTGTTGCTGCTGCCTGCTAGCATCTACCCTTGAGGCACCTTCTTCACTCCCCTTGCGTGCCTGGCGGTCAGAATCACCACAGGGAGTTGAGAGCAAGGGAGAAGATTAGCATCCGACTGACTGGGAGATCAGTGGGCATGCGATAGGGTGCTTTTGAGAAATTCTCAAAAACACCCTGCAGTGCAGCATCATGGACCTCAGTGAGCTTGTGTGCAGTGCAGCGATCTTGTGAGCTTACGATAGGCCGGGCAACATCCATGCTAGAATCGTTCCAAGTGTCAGGCAGGAAATCAAGGGCCAGAGGGATGTGCGGGAACGGAACGAGGAGAGGTGGCGGAGGGTGAGGAAAGAGGAAGGAGATTCAGGCTTCAGTTACCAGTGATCGTGATCGTGATACTGATGAGAATTCTCAAAAGTTACATTATCGTGACTTGGCTGGGCTGGGCTAGGCTCCTGCTACTGCTACACGACTCATGAGGCGTCTCAGAAGGAGGTTGAAGGGAGAAGAAGGGGATACAGGCTTACAGCCTTCACTTACCAGTGACCGTGACGTGCCTGGGCTGCTGCTAGACGTGCCTTGACTGCCCTCTGCTGCTCCGCCTCCCCCTGCTGCTGCCTGCACCACTGGTGCCCTTTGCACAACACCAGCAGCAGCACCAGCAGGAGCACAGGCAGCACCGCTAGCTGAACGAGCACCACAGGCAACAGCACCACGGGTAGCAACAACAGCAGCAGATGCTGTAGCGGCAGGGTTGGAGGTCACTGGACGATCGCTGAGGGTGTCAGCTGCACGCTGCTGGGGTGGTGCTAAGCGCTCCCTCGCATGCGGGTTCAACACTGGCCATTGCCGCTCCTGCTGTTCCTGCTGCTGCTGCTGCTGCTGCTGCATACGGTACTGATACAATCGCATGCCTCCAGCAGCAGCAGAAACACCACCGCCACCAACACCACCACCACCACCACCAACACCACCACCACCATTGCCACCACCATTAACACCATCACCGCCAGCGCCAGCGCCATTTCTTTCATTAGAGCCGCCACCACTCCCACCACCAGCAGCAGCAGCAGCAGCAGAAGCTGCCACAGGAGATTCAGTCCAAAAGCCGGGTGCTGCACAGTTCCCTGCCACACCAACACCAGTACGCACCGCAGCAGCCGCAGTGGGCTCGAACGGAGGATACGAGTGGATACCAGGAGACGATACAGCCGCACCCTCCCCTTCCATCATGCGCTCGCGCGTGTGTGCAGCAGGTGCGGCATCAGCAAAGGCAGCACCACGAGTGGCAGCTGTAGCAGGAGAAGCAGTAGCGGCTGTAGCAGGCACGGCAGGTGCGGTGGCTGATGTGTTGGTTAGAGGCGCAGTGGTTGTGAAGTGATTAGCAGCAGACGGAGCTACTGGTCTGATTGAAGTGACTTTGCTTCTGCTGCTTGCAAGGAGAGCAAGGGAGGGAAGACGACTGGATCCAGCACCAGCCCATGCTGCTGGTGGTGCCGTTGCTATTGCTGATGCTGCCGCTTCAGTAGTGGTGGCGGTAGTGGTGGCGGTGCAAGCACCAGGCATAACAGCAACCGGAGCAGCAGACACCAATCTCAGACCGATGAAAGAATTCACTCCAGACTGCTTCGCATGACTTACAGTGGCACTCATAGGGCCAGAGGGGAGCACAGGAAGAGAGGGAAGGACAAGCGGTGAAGAGCTTCGTGTCATGGGATAATGGTAAGGTTCCTGGTCGTTCGGGTTGTGGTGGTGCTGCTGCTGCCATTGCTGCTGCCATTGCTGCTGCTGCTGCTGCTGCTGCTGCCATTGCTGCTGCTGCTGCTGCTGCTGCTGTTGCTGCGGCTGCGGTTCCTCCTGGCGGATGTGAAGCTGCACTGATCCCACGCGGTTCTCCGAGCCTGTTCGAGGCAGGTGAAACAGGTGAGAAGAGTGAGAGGAACGAGACGGGGCTCTTGACATGGTCGGTGGAGATCCCAGGGAGATTTGAACATCCAGCTCCTCTTGATTTTCCACCCCGGCTTTTTTCTCCTGCCCTGTCTCCATCGCCGACGCAGCAGGAAATGTTGCCCCCCCTGGCGCCTGAACCTGGTTCATAGTTGATACATTCGCCCGTGCTGGTACCCCGTTCCCTCTCACCGCACCAGTAGCAACAGCAGCATACGCAGCAGTACCAGCAGGAGCAGTCTCCTCCCTCTCATCCATAGTAGTCCAGTCGCACCCCAGCCCCCGTTTATACCCTCTCCCTCTCCCTCCACCCCCACCCCGTCCTCCTCTTCCTCCCCCTCCGCCTCTCCGCCCTCCACATGCACCCGCCCCCGCGCCTGCGCCCCCTCCACCAAAGCCCCCCCCATGCCCCTCCTCATCCCCACCGCCTGGAAAACACCCCGCCCCCGCCGCCGCACCCGCCGCCTCTGCCCCCCCACGCGCTGCACACACCCCACTCCTCCAATCCCCACTTCTGCCGCTTTCACTGCCCGACCCGTTACTACAGAAGGCAGCACCGGCAGCAGCAGCAGCAGCGGCAGCGGCAGCAGGGTGACGAGGGGGAGGGGGAGGAGGAGGAGGAACAGCAGCGGCAGGGATCATGGGCGTAATCCATCCGCGGATCCGCGCACGGCCCTGGTGAATCGCCTCCTGTCCAGCACAACGGATAGCAGTCGTACCAGCAGCAGCAGCAGCAGTAGACGAGTCATGTTGAGTCACGGGCAGAGACAAGGACAGAGCAGCAGCAGGATGGTGGCTTGCATGGTTCCAACTTCCGCCGCCGCTGCCCTCCCCAATTCCTCCTCCTCCTCCTCCTCCTCCCACCCGTACCCCCTGCAGCCCAGGTGATTCCAAAGCTCCCCGAGTGGGTCCCGACCGGTGGCCTTCAACAGGGGAGTAGGAAGAAGCCCCCATGGGACTCCTACCCAGCGTGGTGTTTCTGGTAGTCAAGTCCACGTCAGCAGCAGTCCCAGTAGCAGTAGTAGCAGGAGCGGTCGCAGCAACAGACGTAGTAGTCGTGCTTGTAGCAGTGCTGCTAGGAGTGGTAGTAGCGATTATGTGAGTCGTCTTGCACCGTGCTGCTTCCTCTGGAACGTGCGAGTTTCCCCAGGTCACCACACAGGCGCTCTCTCTTCCCTGCGGCCCTCTCTGCTCTCGTTCTCTCTCCCCCCTCTGAAAAAATGACTGAGCCTCAGGCGCAGCAGCAGCAGCAGCAGCAGCAGCAGCAGCTTGTCCGGACCAGTCCGTCTTGATGTGCCGCTCTCCTCCCTCTCCTCGCTCTCCTCGCTCCCTCGCCCCCTCTACTGCTTCTGGCGGCAGTAACCCTACACCAGCACTGCTGGCAGCCGGCTGCGGCGCTGTGCCCTCCGCTGTTTCCGTAAAGAACTGGTACCTGGAAACTATGGGGCTCGCTTCTCTCTCCCTCTTCAGGTTACCGCCGCCGCCGCCCAGTGGCAGCGCCGCCGCTTCTGCCGCCGCAAATGCCGCCGCCGCCGCCGGCGTGTGGCTGATGCCGCCGGTGTTACAATAGTTAGTATGAATTGCAGTAGTGTTAGCACTACTCGGGAAGTTGCTGCTGCCTGAAGTGCTCAGGCTAGTGCTCAAGCTAGTGCTCAGGCTTGGGGGGGCCCTTGGAGGGTTCCGCCCCGGCAGGAGCACTGATCCTCCGGCGTCTTGCCGCTGGCCGCCGCCGCGACTGCCACCAGCGGGAATCCAAGCAGGCCGCGGCGGCGCTTCAACTTGAACGTGACGTTCCGCGGCTGTGATCGGTGGCGATCCGGCTTGGAATGCCGCGTCGATAACCTCGGCGGCGATGGCGCTAGTAGTACTAGTAGTAGTAGTGTTACTACTAAATGATCCTCCTCCTCGGACGAGGAGTCCAGGGGAAGGCTCTGCAGACAGGAAAGGCGGCCCGGGATATGTGCGCTGGCAGAAACGCCGCCGTGGCTTCTTGACGGTGATTTTGAAGGCGGTGGGTGTTGTCGTGACGGTGACCAAGCCTCATCATGTAGTTAGTGGTGACTGCTGCTAGTATTACTATACTCTTGTACTGCTACTAGTACGCGGTCGTGACTCAGATCATTGTCACAATGCTCAGCCGCTGCGGTAGATTAAGCAAGCCGAACAGGTATACTACTACTACTAGTAGCGTCGCCGCAAGCCGAGACGCAAATACTATCTGCTTCAAGCGGAAATCTGCCAGGAGAGACGTCGGCTCAGTTACGTCGTAAATAAATAACGTTGTCCAACCTTAGGGGGCGAGGAGGGGTCGTGTTTGGGAGCACAGTGACGCACCGCCCGGTACATTGTGCCACCGTTTTGGAAGTAACCGCGAGACCCAGAGAGGTTCCGTGCAGAAAATTATGGGATGAGATGAGAACTTCAACTTCTCAACTTGGAATGTGTGAGCAAATGAGGGAGAGGAGACTACAGAACTATGTTTGTGTCGATTTATACAGTAGTCTGTTCCCAACCTGTGATGAAGGGTGACGGGTGGTGGGGGGAATAGTGGGCGGGGAAGTGAGGGGCGTGCGAGCAAGGGAATGAATTTGAACAGATATCAGTATCAAGTGGCTGATGAACAGAAATTTTAGAAATGAGCAGTGCACGACACGGCTTGCTCAGAACCAACATGGAGGGGAGATTGAGCAATTCGGTACGTCATTTCTTTTTTTTACTTCGGCTGAGGCTGATTTCTTTTGAAGGAAAAGAAAATCCTGACGTTGAAGAAAAACACATGACGTACTGTTACGGGTGCAATGAATCGAAGTAGCGAGAATTGCACTAAGGTGTCAAACGAGTACAAAGATGTGAGCGAAGGCATGAGCGAACATTTATATGCGAAGCATGCAAACGGTAACGCGGTGCGTGCGAGCTAGCCAGTGCTATGCTGGCAGCGAGGCTCGGGCTAGTCCCGAAGCGTAGGCCGACACGGCCGGGCCAGCAGTGCGAGGTTTGGTGAAACAGTGCGCGCGAAGTCGGCGAAGTTCCGTTAGCAGTAACGGGCGAACAACGGCTGTTGCTGTACGCGGTGTAGTCGGGCTCCGTAAGGAATGCCGAGAAAATTCCTTACACTACCCCCCCCCCTCAAGAAGCCCCCTCCGCTACGCGAGTGCGTGTATGTCGCGGAATCCCCGGCTCCTCAGGTACGCTTGCAGGGCAGGGTGGTTTTCAATGTTGGCCAGGGGCACCCAGCTATCCTCAGTTGGCGTGCGGTCCTTCCAGCGAACGAGGAATTCAATCCTCCTGATTCCCGTGGGGTGTCGAATCCGATGGCTCAGGATTTTTTCGGGCTCGATGATCGGCTCCGATGCAGGGCGAGTCATGGATGGCGGGCGGTGGCGAGGCAATTGGCTTGTGGTTGGGATGTATGGGCGAAGCAAGCTGACGTGGAACGAAGGGCTGATGTACCAGTCGGTCGGTAACAGTAGGTGCGCGGTTACTGGCGTGATCATGTGGCTGATTTGGAATGGGCCACAGTAGCGCGGTCGCAGTTTTGGTACGTCGGGCAGTCGCAGGTTTTGCGTGTCGAGCAGTACGTAATCCCCTGACTGGTAGGTGACGGGTCGGCGGTAGCGGTCGGCGTTGCGCTTAGCGATGACATTTGCTTTTTTAATTGCTTCTGCAGCTCTGGTGCGGGCAGCTTGCAGAATTTCGGCGAATTGTTGTGCACGTGGTGTCGGATTGTCCGGACTCGGCGTCATGGGCACTGTAGGATTTTGCCCGTGGTTCAGGTAGAAGGGGGACTGCTGCGTCGTCGCTGACGTGGCGTTGTTGTACGCGAACTCGATCAGCGGCAGCTGCTGTTCCCAAGTCGTGGGGTCGTCGCACGTGGCACGAATCAACTGCTCCATCGTCTGATTCGTCCGCTCCGTTTGGCCGTCGGTCTCGGGGTGGTACGACGAACTGAACTGTAGCCTGGTCCCGAACTGCTCCCAGAGGTTTTTCCAGAAGTTGCTGGTAAACTTCGTGTCCCTGTCGCTGATAATCGCTGCTGGTATCCCGTGCAGGCGAACAACGGCTGCGATGAACAGACGAGCGGTCTCCTCGGCTGAGATCGACTTTTTGCACGCAGCGAAGTGTGCCATCTTCGTCAGCCTGTCAACGACGACCATCACCCGCGTCGTTACCCCCAGGGTTCGAAGGTAACCCTGTGACGAAGTCCATGGTAACCTGCTGCCAGGCGCGCTCGGGCGGTGGTATCGGCTGCAATTGACCCGCCTTCCGCTTCCTCGAGCTCTTCATCACCTGACACGTGGGACACGAGCCCACGTGCTGCTGTACGTCGGTCAACAGCTCCGGCCAGTAATAATACCGCTGCAGTTGCTGTCGCATTTTTTCTACCCCAAAGTGTCCCGAGGTAATTCCGTCGTGTGCCTCCTGCAGTAGCAACTCCCTCAGTAGTGAGTACGCAGGTACCCAGATGCGGTTGGTGCCTGTTTTTACGTAATAAACTCCTTTAGCTTCTGCCAGTTGCTGTGAGTTTCCAGTCGTGAAAAATGGGTCGGTGCGGTATCCGTGGGTGAATAGGCCTGTTAACAGCGGGTTGGTCTGGGCGAGTAGGATGGCGTGGAGTTGGGCGGTAGGGCGGGTGAGTGCGTCGGCGATGTTGGATGCGCCTTTCTTGTACGTAACCGTGTAGTGGAAGTTGGACTCGAGGTAGTCCAGCCAGCGAATTTGTCGCGGATTGAGATTTGGTTGGGCGCGTAAGTACTGTAGTGATCGGTGGTCTGTCTGTACTGTCACGTCGGCGCCAGTCAGGTAACACCGCCAAACCTTGAACGCGTGCACGATCGCCAACATTTCGCGGTCGTGTATCGGGTAGTTGCGTTCGGGCGGGTGCAGTTTGCGGGACTCGTACGCGATTGGCTGGAGGCCGTTCCCGAAATCCTGCAACAGTACTGCTCCCACAGCGATGTCACTTGCGTCAGTGACGAGCTCGAACGGACGGTGTGGATCGGCGATGTGAAGCACGGGCGGTGAGCACAAAATGTTTTTGAGGGCCGAGAAGGCAACTTGCTCTTTCTCCCCCCACATGTACTCAACCCCCTTCCTCAGCAGGTCAGTCAACGGGGCAGTCAGCTTCGCCATGTCGGGGACGAACCGGCGCACGTAGTTGACGAACCCCAGAAAACTCTGCAACTCTGTCAAGTTGGTCGGCGCGTGCCAAGCCTGAATCGTCGCAATTTTCTTCGGGTCTATTTCCACTCCTGCGGCTGAAATAACGTGTCCCAAAAACTCCAGACGTTCCTGTAAAAATTCACACTTAGACGCTTTTGTCAGTAGGCGGTTCTCACTCAGTATCTTAAAAACTGCTTCGATGTCCTGTAAGTGCTGTGCTCTGTCAGGGCTGTAAATCAGTATGTCGTCCAGGTATACTTAGACGCACTTATCTAAGAGTGGGCGGAAAGCTTCGTTCATGGTCATTTGGAAAGTGGCGGGGGCGTTGGTCAGTCCGAAGGGCATGACGGTGTATTCGAAGGATCCGTAGCGTGTTCGGAATGCGGTTTTAGGGCAGTCGGGCGGATTGACACGAATCTGATGGTAACCCCCCCGGAGGTCGGTTTTCGAGAAAACCCGGGCTGTGCGCAGTTGGTCGATCAGTTCGTCGGCTCGTGGGATGGGGTAACGGGATTTGATGGTAACCCTGTTCAGTGCTCTGTAATCGATGCACATGCGAAATCCCCCGTCTTTTTTCGGTGTAAACAGTATCGGTGCTGCGAAAGGCGACGAACTAGGGCGAATGAACTCCTTCTCGAGCAGCTAATCGAGCTGCTTCCTCAGTTCGTCCAGTTCGGGCTGGGTCAGTCGGAACTGTCGCTGTACTGTTGGCTGTGCCCCCGGTTCCAATTCTATTCTGTGATCGTGCGGTCGCTGAGGTGGCAGTCCCGTCGGTAAGTCGTCCGGGAAAATGTCGCTGTACTGCTTCAACCGTGCTGCCAGGTCACTCGGTATGTCGGTCAGCAGTTTCTGCAAATCCCCTCCCTTGTCTGCTGCCTCGGCTTCCCGAATGTCGACCGCGTACACGTCAGCTCCCGCCGCTACGGCGCGTTTCATCGTGATCGCGTTGACACGCACCGACGAAGACTCAGGCGAGCCCCAGCGAGGTAGGGTGATGTGGTTACCGTTCACTCGCACGGTGCAGTCACCCGTCGTCCAGTCGATTCGCGGATTGTGTCGTCGCAACCAATCACGCCCGAGTAAAATATCGGTTCCGTCGAGGGTCGTTGCGAGCATTTCTTGGCTAAATGTGAAGTTACCCCCGCATCGAATCCGAACCCGGTCTACGCGTTCCCGTATTGCCAGCGGCGTGCCGTCTACCAGTCGTGCGTCGATCTCAGGTAAACATCTGTCCAGTGGCAGTCGCAGTTTTCGTGCTGTAGCAGTGTTGATGAGGCTGTGGCTGGCTCCCCCGTCTACGAAGATTTTAACTAAGTCCGTCCCGATTTTCCCACTAAGCAGTATAGGGCTGTCTACCGTAGTACCCTCCTTATTCGGCCGGGTGTGGTCGATTGCGTGAACCAGCACAATCACTCGGTGAGGGTCGGTTGGGTCGGGCGAGCGGCGTGACCTGTCAGTAGAGGGCCCGTCTGCTACTGACTCCCAGCGTTTCCCTGCTGCTTGGTCTGTTTCTGCTGCTCAGCTTCCCCCTTTCCCTTAGCGTTTTCCGGGCATTCGCTCTTGCCGTGTCCCGGCCGATTACACGCGAAGCAGCGCCCTTTGAACGGTGCGGCAGCGGCATTCGCGGCGACGGCACGTATCGTAGCGCCCTCGTTCGTCCCACGAGACCGATGTCCCCAGTTGCTGCTACTGCCGTAGGACCCCGGTCTCGGTCGGCGGAAGAAGTCGAGCTTCTCCGCCATAGCGAGAATCTCCTGAAAATCGGTGACGCCGCGAAGCTGAATTTCTTGAGCGATGTCGTGCTTCAGGCCGCCGATGTAGCGGTCGATGCGCTCGCTCTCATGCATGTAGCCCACTTGCTTGCATAGCGCCAGAAACCCGCTGGTGTAGTCCTGGATTGAACCGAGTTGGCGCCAAGTGCGGAGCTTCTGTCGCGCCGCGATCGAAGCCGCAATTGGCTCAAATCGAGCGCGCAGACCTGCGCACCACGCGTCCCACGTGCGATATTGGGGCACCTCCACGAAGTACGACGGCGCCCAGGGTCCGGTTTGTCCTTCCCGTGTCGGTAGAGTCGCGTAGTCATTCGGCTTCGTGACGATGACGCGCCACCAGTCCATGGCGGGTCCTCGCAGCAGCGACACGGCGTAGCGAATTTTCGCCGAATCCTCCGAGACGTAGTTGGCGTCGAAAAAACACGTTCATCGTGAACAACCACGCCTGAACGGTAGGACCACCCCGTTGACTCGGGTCAAAGCATGGCGGACGCTGCGGCTTCAGCGGCATCGGTGACGGCAGTCCCGAATCGTGGGTCGGTGCCGAAATCGTGACGCGAGGTTGACTTGGGGCCGCATTCGTCGCTCCGAGGTGTGTCGCGCCGTGGTCGTCGTCTCCGTCGGGGCGGACGACGCCATCACTGGCCGCGCTCGCGGGTTGCCCCACACTTCCGTGCTGTGATGTCTGTGGTGCGGGCTGAATCGGAGTGCCAGGTGCTTGGGATTGTGCCCTTGTGAGGTCGTTTTGCAGGGACGAGCGTTCTGCCGTCAGCGTCGCAATTTCCTCGGCGCTCTCGCGGATTTGTCGCAGCAGATCGTTCAAATGCTCCTGCGTGAGAGTCGTGACGTCGATGTGTTCGGCCATTTTGAAGGACGTCGGCTCGTCTTAGTCTAGGCGCAGTCGTGGCTGCACGCGTTTACGAGAGAACGCGAGGACAGCGGCTCCTAGGTGCTAAGGTACGTAAGTCCCTTCGAGTGAAAAATCAAAAGTTGATTTCCTGGGGTGCGGAGATGCGCGGTCCGAAAGAAAGGGGCTCTGATACCAAGTGTTACGGGTGCAATGAATCGAAGTAGCGAGAATTGCACTAAGGTGTCAAACGAGTACAAAGATGTGAGCGAAGGCATGAGCGAACATTTATATGCGAAGCATGCAAACGGTAACGCGGTGCATGCGAGCTAGCCAGTGCTATGCTGGCAGCGAGGCTCGGGCTAGTCCTGAAGCGTAGGCCGACACGGCCGGGCCAGCAGTGCGTGTCAGAACATATATATAGCTTATGCTGTTGTGTAGGCTATAGTGGGGTATCCCATAGGGGGTACAACCCAATTAGGGTTTCCTATATGTACTCACTTCATTCATAGTTCATTCATTCTTGTTCAAATCTTCTCATGGTATCGAGCAGGTTCCCCCTTGGGAACTGTGCTTAGGGCCCACCACATCGATTTTTTTTTCCTGCCCGAAGCGCGCTCAGCCCGAGTCGCGCTCCGGGCCCTCACTTCGTCGAGCCGCCCTAGCGGCCCTTCACTGCGGCCCCGCCACTCGTCTCAGCGGCCCCGCCGCCCGTCTTCGTGGCCCCGCCGCCTCTCTCCTAGCGGCCCCGCCGCCCTACCTAGCGGCCCCGCCGCCCTACCTCGCGGCCTCGCCGCCCTATTGCGCGGCCCCGCCGCCCTACCTAGCGGCCCCGCCGCCCTTACTCGCGGCCTCGCCGCCCCATTGCGCGGCCCCGCCGCCCTACCTCGCGGCCTCGCCGCCCCATCGCGAGGCGCCGCCGCCCTACCTAGCGGCCCCGCCGCCCTTCCTCGCGGCCCCGCCGCCCCATCGCGCGGCCCCGCCGCCCTATCTAGCGGCCCCGCCGCCCTATCTAGCGGCCCCGCCGCCCTTCCTCGCGGCCCCGCCGCCCTATCGCGCGGCCCCGCCGCCCTATCTAGCGGCCCCGCCGCCCTTCCTCGCGGCCCCGCCGCCCCATCGCGCGGCCCCGCCGCCCTTCCTCGCGGCCCCGCCGCCCCATCAGCGGCCCCGCCGCCCTATCAAGCGGCCCCGCCGCCCTTCTCTGCAGCGGCCCCGCCACTCCTCTACAGCGGCCGAGCCGCCCAGCAGCAGCGCAGCCGAGCCGCCCAGCAGCAGAGCAGCCGAGCCGCCCAGCCGTCGAGCCGCCCTGCAGCCGAGCCGCCCGGGAGCCGAGCCGCCCTGCCGCCGAGCCGCCCTGCCGCCGAGCCGCCCGGGAGCCGAGCCGCCGAGCCGCCCTGCCGCCGAGCCGCCCTGCCGCCGAGCCGCCCGGGAGCCGAGCCGCCCAGCAGCCTAGCCGCCGAGCCGCCCAGCTGCCGGGCCGCCCTACTGCCGAGCCGCCCGACCTGCCCTGCCTGGTGAGCACAGCACCACTGTTACTGCGTGCCCTTCCCCTACTGCTTGCACTACTACACTGTCGTCGTCATGGCTACCCCTAGTGTCCTCGCTTTTGACGCTGAGGGTCGAGCCATTGACTTTGAGGTCTGGGTCGACGACCTGCAGCTGTTCTTACAGTGCGATAGGGCGGACGGTCTTTCCCTCTTTGACCTCACCTCTGGCGCCTCTCCTGCCCCTGCTGCTGATGCTGACCCCACTGTTCGCTCTCAGTGGGCCACCCGCGATGCTGCTGCACGTCTTGCTGTGCGTCGCCACCTGCCTACCACTGAGCGCGCGCACTTTAGTCAGTACAAGAGTGCTCAGACCTTGTACGACGCTGTAGTTGCGCGCTACTCTTCCCCTGCCACTGCTGCTCTGATACCACCTTGCTGCCATGTATGCTGTGACTATTAGTGAGGAGGGTGACTGTTACCGGTGTTTCCCGCCCGACCCGGGCATTGGTACTGCTGCGCCAGGTACTTCTGCGGCTGCTGCTCTAGGTGCCAGTGCGTCTGCACTCTCAGGTACTGGTGAGGCTGCGCTCTCAGGTACTGCGTCGGCTTCGGCCTCCCTCACCTTCACGCTTGACTCAGGGGCTTCTCGCTCCTTCTTTCGAGACCGCACCACACTCACGCCGCTTGGCCGGCCGGTTGCAGTCTCCCTGGCTGACCCTTCTGGGGGTCCTGTCCTCTCTCACTTCTCCACTGTCCTCCCGTGTCCGGCTGCCCCCTCGGGCACCTTGTCTGGTCTGTACCTCCCCTCGTTCTCGACGAACTTGGTGAGTGGTGCTGACCTGCAGGATGCGGGGGTTCACCAGTTTACTCCTGCGAGTCAGCGGGTGACCCACTGCTCGGACGCCCGCACAGGCCGACACCTGGCCACGTTTTCGCGTCGGCCGGGGTCGAGTCTCTACACCCTGACCACTGCGTCTCCTCCTGTCCCTGCATCTGGCCAGGTAGCTGCGTCGGGTCAGGTGTTTGCTGCTGCGTCCAGGTCTGGTCCTGAGTCTGCCCCCTGCTCATGTCGCCGCCTGTCTCAGGAGACTCTCCTGTGGCACCACCGTCTTGGCCACCCCTCCTTGCCTCGTCTTCGGGGCATGGCTTCCCGTGTCCTTGTCTCTGGTCTTCCCCGGTCTCTCCCTCCCCTTCCTTCGGGACCCGGACCTTCCTGTGTCCCCTGTGTCGAGGGGCGGCTCCGGGCTGCCCCTCACTCCTCCCAGTTTCCCCCGACAGAGGCTCCTCTGCAGACGCTTCACATGGACGTGTGGGGCCCGGCCCGCGTCCGTGGGCAGGGTCACGAGCGCTACTTCCTGCTGGTGGTTGACGACTACTCGCGTTACACCACAGTCTTCCCCTTGCGCAGCAAGGGTGATGTCACTGAGGTGTTGATCGACTGGATCCGCGCAGCTCGCCTCCAGCTCAGGAGGAGCTTCGGCTCGGACTTTCCTGTTCTGCGTCTGCACTCTGACCGAGGTGGAGAGTTCTCCTCTGGCCTTCTGCGAGCCTACTGTCGTGCACGAGGCATCCGCCAGACCTTTACGCTTCCGGACTCTCCACAGCAAAATGGGATTGCTGAGCGCCGCATTGGCATGGTCATGGACGTCGCTCGTACGTCCATGATGCATGCGGCTGCCCCCCATTTTCTGTGGCCGTTTGCGGTTCGGTACGCGGCGCATCAGATCAACCTTCACCCCAGGGTCTCCCGGCCGGAGACCTCCCCAGCTCTGCTGTGGACGGGGAAGGTCGGCGATGCGTCTGCGTTCCGTGTCTGGGGATCTCGGGCGTTTGTCCGCGACTTGTCTGCGGACAAGCTGTCCCCTCGTGCTGCTCCCTGTGTCTTCCTCGGCTTCCCCCCTGATGCCCCAGGGTGGCAGTTCTACCACCCCTCCTCTCGTCGTGTTCTGTCCTCCCAGGACGTCACGTTCGACGAGTCAGTCCCCTTCTACCGCCTCTTCCCCTACCGCACTCCTTCTCTCCCCCCGCCACCGCACTTCCTTGTGCCAGGTCCCCCCCCGGTAGACCCCCTTCCCCCTCAGGGTCCTGCCCCTTCAGGTGTGTCCCAGGTAGACGCAGTCGAGCCGGTCGAGGTTGCTGGTGACTCTGGTCATGCTGCGGGTGCTGAGCCTGGGGGTGCTGACTCTGGGGGTGCTACGCGCGTGGGTGCTGAGCCTGGGGGTGCTGAGCCTGGGGGTGCTGAGTCTGGGGGTGCTGAGCCTGGGGGTACTGCGACTGGGGGTGCTGAGCCTGGGGGTGCGGAGTCTGGGGGTGCTGAGCCTGGGGGTGCTGTGACTGGGGGTGCTGAGCCAGGGGGTGCTGCGTCTGGAGCTACTGAGCCTGGAGCTGCGGAGCCTGCGGCCACTGGACCTCCCCTTGTGGTGTCTGGCGGTGCGGGACCTGGCGGTTCTCCGGGTGCTTCGCCTCGGCGGGAGCCCCTCTCTCCACAGGAGCTGCGCGAGTGGTTTGCTCGCCGCTGGAGACGTACTGCTGGAGCTGGAGCTCCTTCGGCTGCTGAGGGTACTTGTGCCGCTGGTCCCGGAGCTGCTGGGCCCTCGGGTCCGCCTGGAGCTGGAGCTGCCGCGGGTGTTGGTGCTGAGACTGCTGCTGTCCTTCCTGGCGGTGGTCCTGCTGCGGGTACTGCTGGTGCTGCTGGAGGTACTGGAGCTGGAGGTGCTGTTGGCGCTGGTGCTGCTGCTGAGGGTGCTGTCCCTGCTGTGTCTGGAGTCGCCGCGCGGCCTCGGCCGTACTTCGTTCCACTCCTACAGCAGGTTCTTGGTCTTTCTCCTCCTGCAGCGTGTCCACAGCCTGTTCAGTCACAGTCCCAGTTAGAGCCCGCCTCCCCACTTCCTGCTCCCTCTCCTTACACTGGTCCCACTGGAGGTCTTACTGAGCGTCGTGAGCCTGCGTCTCGTCCTGCGTCGCCTGTTCGTGCTGCTCGCGCTAGTGGTCGCGGTTCGCGTCAGCGTCCTCCTCCTGTCCCTGGCACGCACCGGATGTCTTTGCGTCCGTCCACTGCTCCTCTGCGTGCCCCTTTGCCTTCTCCTCCTGAGTCCTCCCTTCCTGCACTTACCGACCCAGAGTCCGACTCTCTTCGTGCTGCTCGTCCTACTGTCACACGTCTCCTTGCTACTGTCGTCACTGACCCCTCTTTTGAGTCCACTGCTGCGTCTGCTCTTGTTGCTGAGCTCGTCGACTTTGCTGCTAGCTGTCGTCTAGACTACGCTGCCGGTCTTGTTGCTGAGTCTGCGTCTGTCTGTCCTCCGTCCGTCGGGGGTGAGTGTGCTCTTGGCACGGACGTCCTTGAGGACAGGCAGGAGGAGTTCCAGTGTCTGGCTGCTGCTTCACCTCATCTCGCGTCCGTACTACTTGCCCCTGAGGGAGACCCGGATGCACTAGACATCCCGACTCCGCGCTCTTACGCGGAGGCCGTAGAGGGTCCCTACTCCTCTCAGTGGCAGGCAGCTATGGATGCAGAGATGGCGTCCTGGAAGTCCACAGGCACCTACGTTGACGCGGTTCCCCCTCCTGGGGCGAACATCGTCAGTGGCATGTGGATCTTCAGGGTGAAGCGGCCGCCGGGCTCTCCACCTGTCTTCAAGGCGCGGTACGTCGCTCGTGGCTTCAGTCAGCGGCAGGGAGTTGACTACTTTCAGACCTTCTCTCCCACCCCGAAGATGACCACTCTTCGGGTGCTGCTGCACATAGCCGCTCAGCGCGACTACGAGCTCCACTCTCTTGACTTCAGCACTGCTTTCTTGCAGGGCAGCCTGCACGAGGAGATCTGGCTGCGCCGTCCACCTGGCTTCACTGGGACTTTCCCTACTGGCACCCAGTGGAGCCTCCGACGGCCAGTCTACGGTCTCCGCCAGGCACCGCGTGAGTGGCACGACACACTGAGGACTACGCTTGCGGCTCTTGGGTTTGCTCCCTCTACGGCTGACCCGTCGTTGTTTCTGCGCACCGACACTTCTTTGCCGCCGTTCTACATCCTCGTGTACGTCGACGACTTGGTCTTTGCCACAGCTGACACTGCTGGACTCGCCCACGTGAAGTCCGAGCTGCAGAAGAGACACACGTGCACAGACCTGGGTGAACTGCGCAGCTACCTTGGCTTGCAGATCACTCGGGACAGAGCACGCCGCACCATTACCTTGACTCAGTCACACATGGTGCAGCAGGTCCTTCAGCGCTTCGGCTTCACGTACTCCTCGCCTCAGGCCACTCCTCTGTCTACTCGCCACTCGCTCTCAGCTCTGCCTTCGGATGAGTCCGTAGAGTCGAGTGGCCCGTACCCAGAGCTTGTTGGCTGCCTCATGTACCTGATGACCTGCACACGACCTGACCTTGCATACCCTCTTAGCATTCTTGCACGCTATGTTGCTCCTGGGAGACACCGACCAGAGCACATGGCTGCAGCGAAGAGGGTGTTGCGCTACTTGTGCAGTACGTCGGGCATGGGGCTAGTGCTTGGAGGGCGGAGTCCAGTGGTCCTCACTGGGCACGCGGACGCTTCTTGGGCTGACGACCAGGCTACGCAGCGGTCGTCGCAGGGTTACACCTTCAGTCTTGGTTCCGGCTCTGTCTCGTGGCGGGCTACTCGCTCGTCCTCTGTTCTCGGCTCCAGTTGTGAGGCTGAGATCTACGCCGGGGCCATGGCTGCACAGGAGCTTCGCTGGCTCACCTACCTGCTGACTGACCTTGGAGAGCCGCCTCGTTCTCCTCCAGTGCTGTACGTAGATAACAAGGCCATGCTGGCCTTGTGTCGAGAGCAGCGCTTGGAGCACAGAACGAAGCACATTGCTCTCCGTTACTTTCTTGCTCGTGAGCTGCAGCAGCGTGGTCAGTTGCGACTTGCGTACGTGGCCTCTGAGGCCAACACTGCTGATGTGTTCACCAAGGCACTTGCGCCTTGTGACCATCAGCGCTTCTGCACTCAGCTGGGTCTTGTACCTGTCTTGCCTCACTTGCTCTCCTCTTGACCTTGCTTGTACTGTCACATATATATACCTGCTCTTGCTTGTCTAGCTCTATATATATATGTGCACTCCTGCATGTGAACTGGCCTTGTGGCCTTGTCGTTGTGCTCGGACTGTGTGGTGACTTTGTGATCCACCCTGAGCTTGCTGTGCTTTGCGTGACTGGTCTTGTGACCCCTTGTTCTCCCCCACTTTGCCTATGGGGGTGTGTCAGAACATATATATAGCTTATGCTGTTGTGTAGGCTATAGTGGGGTATCCCATAGGGGGTACAACCCAATTAGGGTTTCCTATATGTACTCACTTCATTCATAGTTCATTCATTCTTGTTCAAATCTTCTCAGTGCGAGGTTTGGTGAAACAGTGCGCGCGAAGTCGGCGAAGTTCCGTTAGCAGTAACGGGCGAACAACGGCTGTTGCTGTACGCGATGTAGTCGGGCTCCGTAAGGAATGCCGAGAAAATTCCTTACAGGTACACAACAGATCACATACACAACGTACTATCACCTTTATTCCAAGGCTTCTGTAGTCAAGGCCAGAACTATACTGTTGGTGATTTGAGAATCTGCATTATAGGAATATATGGTTTTCTTCCTTTAATAGTTTAATATAACAGTAACATTCTTATTTATCTTCTTGCGAAAAAAATCAAATTATAATTAAAATTATATGCAAAAAATGTTACTCTATCTAAGAATACAAACGATAAAGTTTCGCCTCTTAATCAAGATATCTCATATCAGCAAAACAATAAAAGTACGATGTATAAATTACACTATATATATGACTCAATTCGAAATGTCATGTGAAAAAATGATTATATTTGTGTAGAATACACGCTAGAAATTCAAGTTAATATTATTGTGGTCATTTAGATGAACTATCTAGTAGAAAATGTCCACATTAAATATATTTTGTTCTTATTAGAAAATCTTCTTCAAAACATTATGATATTTTTTCAAGTCTTTATAATTTGCTTTTGAAGAAAAAAACAAGCAAAATAAATAACTTACACAAAGCCAATAAATAACACAAATGGATACTATTTGGTATTTATAAATCATGCTATTCAATATTTTCTTAACTTGAATAATATTGAAATTCCTTTAAAACTTAATACTTATTACTATTACATAATACATCTAGTTTCATGTCTATTACCGTGTCATTTTTTTACACATCTTTAGAAAATAAATGTAAGTGCTGTTGAATATGGGCAAAAAAACCAGCCAAGAAATTGCAACTACTGAGTGTTAGTAAATGTTAAACTCAAATGTTGATCGTAGTCAATTTAAATGTACATTTCATAAAAATGGTCGGAGTGGCTAGCATCATAATAGGAACACATATAACATCTCCCAGAGGCCTAGGGAGAAGCTTTATATTGGAACCATTTTACGTCGGTTGATACGAGTTCCCGAGGAAACAATAGTATCGAAGGTCAGGATGAATGAATTTACGGTCACACCTGTCAAAAAAAAGGAAGTCTATTTATAAAATAGGGGGTTTGTTGTCAGTTTTTGGTGAATAGGCGACTGTTTTTCCACATAAAAATCTTGAAGGCAATGGGAAAGCACATCAATATCGTTGCCTCTAGGTGTTTAGGGTTGGTGCATCCCTAACGCATGCCTTACCTATAGGGGTTTTATTTTTGCCCGCGGGCAGCATAATCCAGAACTTAACTAAAATTCGCTTGAAGGTTGTGATAACAATAAAACAGATCGCGGTTCACGCGATCATAGGCTCGCCACGTGGCGAAAATAAACCAAACCGCGCTTCCGCGGGATTGAGCAAAATTCTCCGTGACCTGCCTTTCCTCTCTAGGGCACAGAAACCCTAGCGTACCTTCACCGGGAAAAACCGGGCGTACTTCCCATTCTGTTGGGCCTAGCATTTGTCAATAAAGATTTGCTTAAGGGCCTTGTTTGGTGATTCTCTCTTGCCCACGTGTCCCCGAATTGCTCGTGTGGCCATCCAATTCAGTGATAATTGCTCGACTGGCCACGCCGGGGCATTTTCGAGGTTTGTACCCCCGAAATTCCTCGTTCGCACGAGTCTCATCCCGTGGTAGTGTTTCGTACTATTCCCCACCCAAAAATTTCGGGTGGGTGGCGGGCGCGAACGTGGCCCACACACTGTACACAAAACCGACAAAAATTCACGACCAACAGTAGATGCTGTCAGAAGAATGAACGAGAATGAATGAACTATGAAAGAGTTGGGTACAAGTACTAACCCTAATTGGGTTGTACCCCTTATGGGCTACCCCACTATAGCCTACACAAATGTAAGCACTATAACATTCTGACACACCTCCATAGGCAAAGTGAGGGAGAACAAGTGGTCACAAGACCAATCAAGAAAGGTTGAGCAAGCTCAGGGTGGATCACAAAGTCACCACACAGTCCGAGCACAAGCAAAGGGCCACAAGGCCAGTTCACATGCAGAGTTATATAAAAGAGAACAAACAATACAGTGATCATACCCTAGCAAGTGTAAGCATGCAGCTATATATATATATATATCACAGCACAAGCAAAGTCACGCGGTGAGCAAGTGAGGCAAGGTAGGCACAAGGCCAAACAGAGTAGAGAAGCGATGATGATCACCAGACTGAAGTGCCTTGGTGAATATATCAGCAGTGTTGGCCCTAGTGGCCACGTACGCAAGACCAAGCTGACCACGCTGCTGCAACTCTCGAGCAAGGAAGTATCGCAGAGCGATGTGCTTCGTTCTGTGCTCCAGCCTGTGCTCCTGACACAAGGCAATCATGACCTTGTTGTCTACGTACAGAACTGGAGGCAAACGAGGCTGCTCTCCCGAGTCAGTCAGCAGGTAGGTGAGCCAGCGTAGCTCCTGTGCAGCCATGGCCCCTGCGTAGATCTCAGCCTCACAACTGGAGCTGAGAACCGAAGACGAGCGGGTAGACCGCCAGGAAACACTAGGACGTAGAACGGCAGCAGCGAGGTGTCGGTGCGTAGAAACAGCGACGGGTCAGCAGTAGAAGGAGCAAACCCAAGAGCCGCAAGTGTAGTCCTCAGTGTGTCGTGCCACTCGCGAGGCGCCTGGCAAAGACTGTAGACTGGCCGCCTAAGGCTCCACTGGGTACCTGCAGGAAACGACCCAGTGAAGCCAGGTGGGCGGCGCAGCCAGATCTCCTCGTGTAGGCTGCCCTGCAAGAAAGATATGCTGAAGTCAAGAGAGTGCAACTCGTAGTCACGTTGGGCAGCGACCTGCAGCAACACCCGAAGAGTAGTCATCTTTGGGGTGGGAGACAAGGTGTGAAAGTAGTTGACCCTCTGTCGCTAACTGAAGCCTCGAGCAACGTAACGTGCCTTGAAGGCAGGCGAAGAACCCGGCGGCCGCTTCACCCTGAAAATCCACATGCCATCGACTATGTTCGCCCCAGGTGGGAGAACCTGGTCGACGTAGGTGCCTGTGGACTTCCAGGATGCCATGTCGGCATCCATGGCTGCATGCCACTGAGAGGAGTAAGGACCCGTAATCGCCTCTGCGTAAGAGCGCAGGGTCGGGATGTCTGGTGCATCCGGGTCTCCCTCAGAGGCAAGCAGTATGGAAGCGAAACGAGGTACAGCAACTGCAAGACACTCAAAGTCCTCGTGCCTATCCTCAAGGACGTCCGTGCCAAGAGCACACTCACCCCCGACGGACGGAGGACTGGCAGACTCAGACTCAGCAACAAGAGCGATGGCGTAGTCTAGACGACAAGCAGCAGCAAAGTCAAGAAGCTCAGCAACGAGGGCAGACGCAGCAGTGGACTCAAAAGAAGGGTCAGTGACAGCAGTGGCGAGGAGACGAGAGACAGTGGGACTGCCAGCACGAGCGTGGTCAGACTCAGGGTAAGGGACCTCAGGAAGAGAGGACGCAGGAGGAGCAGGCAGAGGAACACGCAGTGGAACAGAGGAAGGACGAAGTGCCATAGCGTGCGTGCCGGGGACAGGAGGAGGACGCGAAAAAGGAACGCGACGAGCAATGCGAACAGGCGAGACAGGACGAGACGCAGGCTCACGACGCTCGGTAAGACTGCCAGACTGCTCAGTGTAAGGAGAAGGAGCAGGCAGTGGGGAGGCTGGCTCTAACTGCAGCTGCGACTGGTCAGGCGGTGGACACAGGAGGGGAGGAGTAAGGCTAGTAGAAGACGGGACACCAAGAACATGCTGAAGCAGGGGAACAAAGTACGGTCGCGGCCGCACAGTGCCTCCAGGGTCATCAGCTCCAGCTCCTCCAGCTCCAGCGCCTCCCTCGCCAGAGTCTCCAACTCTAGCTCCACCAGCTCTAGCGCCCCCAGCGCCAGTGCCACCAGCTCCAGCTCCTCCAGCTCCATCGCCTCAAGTGCCAGTGCCACCAGCTATAGCGCCTCCAGCTCCATCAGCCCCAGGCTCCATAGGGTCTCCAGCTCCAGCTCCCCCAACACCACCAGTCCCGGCAGCTCCAGTACCCCTGGTACGAGCACCTCCAGGACCAGCAGCCGCAGTACCCCCAATACCACCAGCTCCAGCCGTAACCCCAGCACCTCCAGCTCCAGCGTCTCCAGTGCCTCCAGCTCCGGTAGCTCCACTCCGAAGGTGTGCGCGCCGAACAAGCCACTTACGCAGCTGCTGCGCAGACAGTCGCGGCGAAGCACCAGCAGGACCTCCAGACGAAGCAGCACCCCGAGGCTCAGCACCCCAAGACTCCGCACCCTCCGACTCAGCACCCCCAGGCTCAACACCCTCAGGCTCAGCAACCCCAGGCTCCACACCCGTAGGCTCAGCACCCCGAGACTCCTCACCCCCAGGCTCAGCACCCCTAGACCCAGCACCCTCAGACTCCGTACCCCCCGGCTCCGCACCCCCAGACGCAGCACCCCCAGACGCACCACCTGAGCCGACAGCTACCTCAACGGGCGCAGTACCAGGGAGAGGGTCTACCTGAGACACACCTGAAGGAGCAGGACCCTTGGGGGGGAGGGGGTCTACCGGAGGGAGACCTGGAGAAAGGAAGAGCGGCGGGGGTGGAGGAGGGGTAGAGCAGTAGGGGAAGAGACTGTAAAAGGGAACGTGACGTCCTGAGAGGGGAAGACACGGCGCAAGGTGGGGTGGTAAAATTGCCAGCCAGGCGCGTCAGGGGAAAAGCCAAGGAAGACGTAGGGAATAGCGCGGGCGGAGAGCTTGTCCGCGGATGTTTCGCGAACAAAGGCACGAGAACCCCAGACCCGGAACACCGACGCATCGCCAACCTTCCCCGTCCAGCGCAGTGTAGGCGAGGTCTCCGGGAAGGAGACACGGGGCCAGAGGTTGAGCTGATGCGTAGCGTACCGGACCGCAAACGGCCACAGAAAATGGGGAGCAGCCGCATGGATCATGGAGGTACGAGCGACCTCCATGACTAAACCAATGCGGCGCTCAGCATTCCCATTTTGCTGAGGGGAGTCCGGAAGAGTGAACGAGTGGAGAATGCCCTCCCCACGACAAAAGTCCCGCAAGAGGTCGGAGGAGAACTCACCACCTCTGTCAGAGTGCAGACGCAAGACAGGAAGGTCTGCACGGAACCGCTCGCGGAGCTGGAGACGGACTGAGCGGATCCAAGGGATCAAGACATCAACGACCTGACCCTTGCTGCGCAAGGGGAAGACCATGGTGTACCGCGTGTAGTCGTCAACAACCAGCAGAAAGTAGTGCTCGCGGCCCTGTCCACTGACGCGGGCTGGGCCCCACACGTCCATGTGGAGAGTCTGCAGGGGAGCAGTCGTCGGGGGAAACGAGGAGGAGTGAGGAGTGGCGCGCTGCCGCCCCTCGACGCAAGGAAGGCAGGGCGGGGCAGGCGAGGGCGGGAGGGGAGGCAGAGACCTGGGAAGACCAGAGACAAGGAGGTGGGAGTGCATGCCACGAAGGCGTGGCAGGGAGGGGTGACCCAGGCGGTGGTGCCACAGAAGAGTCTGGTGCGACAGGAGGTGACACAAGCAAGAGGCGGCTGCCTGACGTGACGCGGACACCTGAGCAGACGCAGCTACATGAGGAGGCTCGGTAGCTAGTGTGTACAGACTCGACCCTGGCCGACGAGTGAACGTGGCCAGGTGACGCCCCGTCCGTGTACACGTGCAGATCGACACACGCTGACCCCCAGGACTGGTGGTTGTGACCATCGCGTCCTGGAGGGCAGCGGTACTCACCAAGTTCGTAGAGAACAAGGGGAGGTGAAGACCTGACACTGAGCCGGACCGAACCGCCGGACACAGGAGGACAGTGGAGGAACGGGCAACGACCGGGCCCTCAGAGGGGTCAGCCAGTCTGACTGGGACATGTGCAAGGAGAGGAGTGAGGGTGGTGCTGTCACAATAGAAATAGCGTGAGGCTCGTGAGTCCAGCGTGAAGGTGTGCAAGGCCTCAGCAGGCGCAGTACCATGGAGAGAAGACTCACCAGCACCTAGAGCAGCAGCCTCTATACCTGGATCAGGCGGTACACACCGGTAACAGTCACCCTCAGCACTAGCAGACAAAGCATACATAGCAGAAAGAATAGCATCATAGTCTAGGTCAAAGATTGCAACACCAGACCTAAGCAACTCTGCCCAGTGGGGGCGCAAGACCTCATCACCAAACTCAGCACGCCACGCATCGTTGAGACGGAAGAAGCAGCGGTGCTGCGTGTGCGCCTTCCTGCATGTCTTACCAGCACGGTCACCCGTGCGAATGACATACGGGCAGCTCACACTACCCCCAGACGCCCCACGCTGAAACAACCACTCATGAAGCTGCTGGGGCGACGGGGTCTTGCTCCGACGCTGCTGCCACTACCGCTAGCCTCCTCCAGAACCTCCACGCAGAGCTCCAGTCCTACCGCCACCACTGCCACCGCTGCCACTACCGCCACTCCCACTGCTGCCTCCACCGCTGCCACCAACGCCCCCACTCCCTCCACCACTCCCACCGCTGCCACCACCTCCACTGCCTCCACTGCTGCCCCCACCACTGTCAAACTTATATGCTATAGTCTGTCTAGGCTGTAGTCGGGTAGTTCATATAGGGTACAACACTTTTAGGTTTCCTACTTGTACCCACCTGCTTGCTAGTTCAGTCATTCCTTCCTTCACGATTCTGACATGGTATTCTGAGCAGGTTCCCTCGTGGGAACGTTTTTTTTAGGGCCCACCACGATAACATTTTTTTTCCTGCCCTGCCCGAAGCGCGCCTCGCGCCTGCCTCACCTGCGCCGTCGCGCGCCCTGCCCTAGTGCCGCCCGTCGCGGCCCTGCCTTCTCGGCCTGTCACGGCCCTGCCCTAACGGCCTGTCGCGGCCCCCTGCTTTCTCGGCCCGTCGCGGCCTTGCCCTCTTGCCGCCTCGTCGCGGCCCCGACCTAGCCGCCTAGTCGCGGCCCTGCCCTGCCGCCACCCGCGACCCTGCCTTGCCGCCCTTCGCGGCCTACCCTAGCCGCCTGTCGCGGCCCTACCCTGCCGCCTCTCGTCGCGGCCCGGACCTTGCCGCCCGCCGCGGCCTCTGCCCTGCCGCTGCTCGTTGCGGCCCTGCCCTACCCTGCCGTCCAGCCGCGGCCCTGCCCTGCCGCCGCCCTGTCGCGGCCCTGCGCTGCCGCCCACGCGTCGCGGCCCTGCCCTTCAGCCGCCCCAGTCGTGGCCCTGCTCTACCGCCGCCAAGTAGCGGCCCTGCCCTGCTGCCGCCCCAGTCGCGGCCCTGACCTAACCGCCAGCTGCGGCCCTGCCCTGCACCCGCCTCTGGTAAGCACCCGCGCCGCCCAGCCAAGCCGCGCCGCTCCTCCGAGCCGCGCCGCCCTGTCGCGCCGCGCCGCCAGGAGCCGAGCCGCGCCGCCCAGCCGAGCCGCGCCGCCCTACTGAGCCGCGCCACCCTGCTGAGCCGCGCCGCCCTACTGAGCCGCACTGCCCTGCCCGCGCTTCTCCTGCTGCTACTGCTGCTTCTGCTGCCACTGCTGCTACTGCTGCTACTACTGCTACTACCGCTATGTCTAGCCCTAATGTTCCTACCTTTGATGCTGAGGGGCGTGCGGTTGACTTTGACGTGTGGGTTGACGACCTGCAGCTCTTTCTTCAGTGTGACTCTAAGGACGGAGTATCCCTTTTCGATCACACGTCCGGTGTCTCTCCTGCACCTGCTGCCACTGCTGACAGTACGGTTCGCTCGCAGTGGACCACTCGTGACGCTGTTGCTCGCCTTGCTGTTCGTAGTCACCTGCCGTCTGCTGAGCGCGCGCACTTTGGCCAGTACAAGACTGCTAAGTCTTTGTATGATGCTGCCGTAGCGCGCTACTCCTCCCCTGCCACTGCTGCCCTCAGCCGCCTCATGCTGCGGTACCTGTTCCCTGACCTTGCCGCCTTTGCCACATTCGCTGACCTCATTACTCACCTCCGCACTAGTGACGCCCGCTACCGCGCTGCGCTTCCCACTGAGTTCTGTGCCAAGAACCCCACCCCCATGTACATCACCCTTTACTACCTAGTCACCCGCCTCCCTGACGTCCACTCGAAGGAAAGAGTAGCAGCACGTGGCGTGATTTTCTATGAGCGACTTACTCTCCAAACGTACCTGGACAACTTGGTAGCAGAACGAGACCTCACAAGCGGCTTCCGTGGCAACCGTGTCAAACTTATATGCTATAGTCTGTCTAAGCTGTAGTGGGGTAGTTCATATAGGGTACAACACTTTTAGGCTTCCTACTTGTACCCACCTGCTTTCTAGTTCAGTCATTCCTTCCTTCACTATTCTGACATGGTATTCTGAGCAGGTTCCCTCGTGGGAACGTTTTTTTTTTAGGGCCCACTACGATAACTTTTTTTTTTCCAGCCCTACCCGAAGCGCGCCTCACGCCTGCCTCACCTGCGCCATCGCGCGCCCTGCCCTAGTGCCGCCCGTCGCGGCCCTGCCTTCTCGGCCCGTCGCGGCCCTGCCCTAACGGCCCGTCGCGGCCCCCTGCTTTCTCGGCCCGTCGCGGCCTTGCCCTCTCGCCGCCTCGTCGCGGCCCTGACCTAGCCGCCTAGTCGTGGCCCTGCCCTGCTGCCACCCGCGGCCATGCCTTGCTGCCCGTCGCGGCCTACCCTAGCCGCCTGTCGCGGCCCTGCCCTGCCGCTGCTCGTCGCGGCCCTGCCCTACCCTGCCATCCAGCCGCGGCCCTGCCCTGCCGCCGCCTTGTCGCGGCCCTGCGTTGCCGCCGACGCGTCGCGGCCCTGCCCTTCAGCCGCCCCAGTCGCGGACCTGCTCTACCGCCGCCAAGTAGCGGCCCTGCTCTGCTGCCGCCCCGGTCGCGGCCCTGACCTAACCGCCAGCTGCGGCCCTGCCCTGCACCCGCCCCTGGTAAGCACCCGCGCCGCCTAGCCGAGCCGTGCCGCCTAGCCGAGCCGCGCCGCTCCTCCGAGCCGCGCCGCCCTGCCGCACCGCGCCGCCAGGAGCCGAGCCGCGCCGCCCAGCCGAGCCGCGCCGCCCTACCGAGCCGCGCCGCCCTGCCGAGCCGCGCCGCCCTACTGAGCTGTCGAAAGTAACTAGTTGAACGTAGGAGCCATGGCAAGGGTCCAAGGTACTAGTTTGAGTGACGAGGGAGTAGGGTGAGGCAAAAAGAGCAAAAGAGGTTGTTCACTATAGAGCGAGCAGTACAAATAGGCAAGAATGAAGAAAGGTGCACCACCAAACAGAAAGTTATATGACTACAGTATTCTACACTACAGGCAACTATAGAACAATAAATAGAATTGTATATTATTCTGACACGCCCCCATAATTGCCTGTAGGGAAGAATGTGCAGTCAACGACCCCATTATGGGGTACACCAGACAGGCCGCAGCGGAAATCACAGCAACAGGCAAGTGCAGTGGCAATCGGTGCAATGATGGCAGATCCAGCTATACCAACCCCTCGGCCAAGGCAGAAATAGTAGCAGGTGTAGGGGCGGCAGGTCGCCTGAGGAGCAGGCTCTGTGGCTGCAAAGTGCAGCAGGACAGCAGCGGCTCGACAGCAGCACCTGCAGGCCCCAGCAGCAGGCAGCAGAAACAAAGGCAGCAAAGGCAGGTGGCGGCAGGGGCGGCAGCTGGAGGTGCCACGGCAGCAGCGGGCGACAGCAGCAGATGACCGGCTGACTTCCGTCGCCCCCTCACTCTCCCCCCCACAGCGGCACGTGCGGCAGTGAGGGAGAGAGGAGGGGCGGCAGCTTCTTGCTCACACCCGCCACCCCAAACCCTCCCCCCCCCACTGCTGCACGCGCAGCAGGGAGAGAGAAGGGACGGCGTGTGGCGGCGTAGCGGTGTGGCGCAGCAGCGAACAGAGTGGCGTCAACCCTCGCGCCTCCCCTCCCCCCACCCCGCCACCTCCTCCCACAGCGGCAACCGCGGCGGCGGGATACAGGGCGCTGCAAGTGCACATGTACTTGCGTTCGCCACTGCTGCTGTGCGCACTGCTGTGCGTACTGCTGCTGCTCGCGGGGGCGACTGCTACGCGCGCAGGCGTGCACGCTGCTGCTACGCGCGGCTGTGCGTGCTGCTGTGTGACGGGGCAAGTGACGGGCTGCGCACTGCTGGCGCGTTCGCCACGGTAAATGGCGCGTTCGCCACGGGCAGAACGCGTGACAAAGCCGACGCGCGACGGGGCAGCAAACGGGGATGCTGACGACCAGCGCAAATCGCGCCGCGCTGGTCGTCGCGGCCTGCTTCCTGTTGGTCGCGACGTGACCAACTTGGCGCGACCGGGACAGCAGGGGCGACGGGGCGAGTTGCACGTTGGCCAGTGGTGGGCCCATGATACGAAAACGAGACGGAGGTCCGGAGGACGGACCTGCTCTAGATACCATGTCGAAAGTAACTAGTTGAACGTAGGAGCCATGGCAAGGGTCCAAGGTACTAGTTTGAGTGACGAGGGAGTAGGGTGAGGCAAAAAGAGCAAAAGAGGTTGTTCACTATAGAGCGAGCAGTACAAATAGGCAAGAATGAAGAAAGGTGCACCACCAAACAGAAAGTTATATGACTACAGTATTCTACACTACAGGCAATTATAGAACAATATATAGAATTGTATATTATTCTGACATGAGCCGCACTGCCCTGCCCGCGCTACTCCTGCTGCTACTGCTGCTTCTGCTGCCTCTGCTGCCACTGCTGCTACTGCTGCTACTGCCGCTATGGCTAGCCCTAATGTTCTTACCTTTGATGCTGAGGAGCGTGCAGTTGACTTTGACGTGTGGGTTGACGACCTGCAGCTCTTTCTTTAGTGTGACTCTAAGGACGGAGTATCCCTTTTCGATCACACGTCCCGTGTCTCTCCTGCACCTGCTGCCACTGCTGACAGTACGGTTCGCTCGCAGTGGACCACTCGTGATGCTGTTGCTTGCCTTGCTGTTCGTAGTCACCTGCCGTCTGCTGAGCGCGCGCACTTTGGCCATTACAAGACTACAAAGTCTTTGTATGACGCTGTCGTAGCGCGCTACTCCTCCCCTGCCACTGCTGCCCTCAGCCGCCTCATGCTGCGGTACCTGTTCCCTGACCTTGCCGCCTTTGCCACAGTCGCTGACCTCATTACTCACCTCCGCACTAGTGACGCCCCCTACCGCGCTGCGCTTCCCACTGAGTTCTGTGCCAAGAACCCCCCCCCCCCCCATGTACATCACCCTTTACTACCTAGTCACCCGCCTCCCTGACTCCCTTGCTTCAGTCAGGGACCACTTTCTCTCCCTTTGCCCCACCGAGCTCACCGTCGACCTGCTAGAGGAGCGCCTCACTGCAGCTGAGAAGAGTATCGTTGCTGTAGGTGCTTCTCGCGGCGACCGTAGCGCCCCTTTCTTTGAGGGGTGTTCCCCTGTCCCCCTTCTCCCCTCTGTTGCTTCTGCTGCTGCTGTCGACCTCGTTGGCACTGGGGAGGTCGGGGCTGCGTCTGATCCTAGTGGGAGGCACCGCAACAGCAAGGGCAAGGGGGGAAAGGGTGGTGGAGGGGACGGTGGGGGCGGCGGTGGAGGCGGTGGAGGAGGCGAAGGGGGTGGCGGTGGAGGTGGGGGTGGTGGCGGGAGTGGGGGCTTCGGTGGCGGAGGTGGGGGTGGTGGAGGCAGCGGCAGCGGCAATGGAGGCAGCGGCAGCGGTGGTGGAGGTGGCGGCGGCGGTGGTGCTGGTCGAGGTGGAGCCGCACAGCGTGGAGGCTTTGGTGGTAGCCAGCGCCAGCAGCAGCCGCGTTCCCGTGAGACCCCGTCGACCCAGCAGCTTTGTGAGTGGTACGCTGGGCGTGGGAGGTCTGGGGGTGTTGGTCCCCGCACTTACGTTCTTCGCATCGGCGGGCACCGTAGGGAGACGTGCGGGCTGCCACACACTACGCAGCGCTGCTTCGGTCGCCTGACTGACGCCTGGCGCGCCCAGTTTCCTGACGCTGTTGAGCTCCCTCGCTGGGGTGATCTGCTTAAGCAGAATGTTGCTATCTTTGATCTTGATTTCGATACTATCCTTGCTGCCATGTATGCTGTGACTGATAGTGCTGAGGATGACTGTTACCTTTGTGCTCCGCCCGACCCGGGCATTGAGGCTGCTGCTCTAGGTGCTAGTGAGTCTGCTGCTCCAGGTACTCGTGAGTCTGCTGCTCCAGGTACTAGTGAGTCTGCTGCTCCAGGTGCTGGTGAGTCTGCTCTCTCTGGTACTGCACCTACCGAGGCCTTGCACACTTTCGCACTTGACTCTGGTGCTCCGCGCTCCTTCTTTCGCGACAGCACCACACTCACGCCACCCAGTCGGCCTGTCGCAGTCTCCCTGGCTGACCCCTCTAGGGGCCCAGTCCTTGCGCACTCTTCCACGGTTCTACCGTGTCCTGCGTCCCCGTCGGGCTTGCTGTCGGGACTCCACCTCCTCTCTCTGGTACTGCACCTACTGAGTCCTTGCACACTTTCACACTTGACTCTGGTGCTTCGCGCTCTTTCTTTAGAGACAGCACCACGCTCACGCCGTTCAGTCGGCCTGTTGCGGTCTCCCTTGCTGACCCCTCTTAGGGCCCAGTCCTTGCACACTCCTCCACGGTTCTACCGTGTCCTGCAGCCCCGTCGGGCTTGCTGTCGGGACTCCACCTCCCCTCGTTCTCTACGAACTTGGTGAGTGGAGCTGACCTCCAGGACGCGTGGGTTGACCAGTTCACCCCTGGAGGTCAGCGTGTGACCCACTGCACTTGCTCTCGAACGGGCCGCCACCTGGCCACGTTCACCCGTCGGCCTGGGTTGAGTCTGTACACACTGACTACTGCGTCTCCTTCGGTTACTGCGTCTGGTCAGTTAGCCGCGTCTGGTCAGGTGGTTGCTGCCGCGTCCAGGTCTAGTCCTGCGTCTGCCCCCTGCTCGTGTCGTCCTCTGTCGCACGAGACTCTCCTTTGGCACCACCGCCTTGGTCACCCCTCCCTGCCTCGTCTTCAAGGTATGGCCTCCCGTACCCTTGTCTCTGGTCTCCCCCGGTCCCTCCCTCCCCTTCCTCCGGGGCCTGCCCCTACCTGTGTTCCTTGTGTCGAGGGCCGGCAGCGTGCCGCTCCTCACTCCTCCGAGTTCCCCCCGACAGAGGCTCTCCTGCAGACTCTTCACATGGACGTGTGGGGCCCAGCCCGCGTCCGTGGACAGGGTCACGAGCGCTACTTCCTCCTGGTCGTTGACGACTACTCGCGTTACACCACAGTCTTCCCCTTGCGCCGCAAGGGTGAGGTCACTGAGGTGTTGATCGACTGGATCCGCGGTGCCCGTCGCCAGCTCAGCGAGAGTTTCGGCTCGGACCTTCCTGTTTTGCGTCTGCACTCAGATAGAGGCGGGGAGTTTTCCTCCGACCTCCTGAGAGCCTTCTGTCGTGCGAAGGGCATCCGCCAGACGTTCAGGCTTCCGGCCTCCCCACAGCAAAATGGGATTGCTGAGCACCGCATTGGCATGGTCATGGACGTCGCTCGTACGTCCATGATCCATGCGGCTGCTCCCCATCTTCTGTGGCCGTTCGCGGTTCAGTACGCTGCGCATCAGATCAGCCTTCAGCCTCGTGTCTCCTTGCCGGAGACCACACCTACTCTGCGGTGGATGGGGAAGGTTGGCGATGCGTCTGTGTTCCGTGTCTGGGGATCTCGAGCTTTTGTCCGCGATACTTCCGCGGACAAGCTGTCTTCCCGTGCCGTTCCCTGCGTCTTCCTTGGCTTCTCCCTTGACGCACCTGGGTGGCGGTTTTACCAGCCCACCTCACGTCGTCTTCTGTCCTCTCAGGACGTCATGTTTGACAAGTCGGTATCTTACTACAGTCTCTTTCCCTACCGCACTGCCCCTCTCCCCCCCCCGCCACTCTTCCTAGCACCAGGTGCTCCTCCAGTAGACCCCCTCCCCCCTCAGGTTCCTGCCCCCTCAGGTGTGTCCCAGGTAGACCTTGTCGAGCCTGTCGAGGTAGCTGTCAACTCTTGTGCTGCTAGGGGTGCTGAGCCTGCGGGTGCGGGGCCTGGGGGTGCTGAGCCTGGGGTTGCTGAGTCTGAGGGTGCGGAGCCTGGGGGTGCTGAGCCTGAGCGTGTGGAGCCTAGGGGTGCTGAGCCTGGGGGTGCTGAGTCTGGGGGTGCTGAGCCTGGGGGTGCTGAGCCTGAGCGTGCTGAGTCTGGAGGTCCTCCGGGTGTCCCGTCACGGCGGGAGCCCCTCTCTCCGCAGCGGCTACGTGAGTGGTACGCTCGGCGCTGTAGCCGTGCTGCTGGAGCTACGGGGCCTGCTGCTGGAGGTGCTTCTGGAGCTGGAGCTGCTGGAGGTGCTGCTGGTGCTGGAGCTGCTGGAGCCGCTGGTCCTGGAGGTGCTGGTGCTGGAGGTACTGGCGCTGTTGGGGTCCTGCTGGTGTTGGAGCTGCGGGAGGTGCTGGAGCAGCTGGTCCCGGAGGTGCTCGTACTGGAGGTACTGGAGCTGCTGGGGCTGGTGGTGCTGCAGGAGTTGGAGCTGTAGGTGCTGGAGCTGTTGCTACTGGAGGTGCTGCTGGAGCTGGAGCTGCTGGAGGTACTGGAGCTGGTGGTGCTGCTGGAGTTGTAACTGGAGACCCTGGAGCTGTGGGTACTGGTGCTGTCTCTGCTGTTTCTGGAGGCGCTGCGCGGCCGCGGCCGTACTACGTTCCGCTCCTTCAGCAGGTTCTTGGTCTCCCGCCTTCTACTGGTCCTACTCCTCCCTTACTGAGCCCACCACCTGTCCAGTCACAGTCGCAGTTACAGCCAGCCTCTCCACTGCCTGGTCCTTCTCCTTACTTTGGACTGACTAGAGGTCTTACGGAGCGTCGTGAGCTTGAGTCTCGTCCTGCGTCGCCCGAGTCTCGTCCTGCGTCACCTGAGTCTCGTCCTGAGTCGCCTGTTCGCGCTGTTCGCACTGGTCAACGTGTTCCGCGTCAGCGTCCTCCTCCTCTCCCTGACACTCACTCTATGACTCTGCGTCCTTCCACTGCTCCACAGCGTGTCCCTCTGCCGTCTCCTCCTGCGTCCTCTCTTCCTGAAGGTCTGGACCCAGAGTCTAACTCCCTTCATGCTGCTAGTCCTACTGTCACGCGTTTCTGGCCACTGTTGTCACTGACCCTTCGTTTGAGTCCACTGCTGCGTCTGCTCTAGTTGCTGAGCTTATTGAATTTGTTGCCGCCTGTCGTCTAGACTACGCCGCTAGTCTTGTTGCTGAGTCTGAGTCTGCGTCTGTCTGTCCTCCGTCCGTCGGGGGTGAGTGTGCTCTTGGCACGGACGTCCTTGAGGACAGATAGGAGAAGTTTGAGTGCTTTGCGCTGCTTTACCTCATCTCGTGTCCATGCTGCTTGCCCCTGAGGTAGATCCGGATGCACCAGACATCCCGACCCCGCGCTCTTACGCAGAGGCGATAGAGGGTCCCTACTCCTCTCAGTGGCAGACAGCCATGGACACAGAGATGGCTTCCTGGAAGTCCACATGCACCTACGTCGACGAGGTTCCCTCGCCTGGGGCGAACATCGTTAGTGGCATGTGGATTTTCAGGGCGAACATCGTTAGTGGCATGTGGTCGCCGGGTTCTCCGCCTGTCTTCAAGGCGCATGACGTTGCACGAGGCTTCAGTCAGCGACAGGGAGTTGACTTCTTCCAGACCTTCTCCCCTACCCTGAAGATGACCACTCTTCGGGTGCTGCTGCACGTCGCTGCTCAGCGTGACTACGAGCTACACTCTCTTGACTTCAGCACAGCCTTCCTACAGGGCAGCCTGCACGAGGAGATCTGGCTGTGCCGCCCATCTGGCTGGTCGTTTCCTGCAGGTACCCTGTGGAGCCTCCGGCGGCCTGTCTACGGTCTTCGCCAGGCACCCCGTGAGTGGCATGACACATTGAGGACGACTCTTGCTGCTCTTGGGTTTGCTCCTTCCACTGCAGACCCGTCGCTGTTTCTCCGCACCGACACAACTCTGCCGCCGCTCTACGTTCTCGTGTACGTAGACGACCTCATCTTTGCTACTGTTGACACTGAGGCACTCGCCCACGTGAAGTTGGAGCTGCAGAAGAGACACACGTGCACAGACCTGGGTGAGGTGACAAGCTATCTTGGCTTGCGGATCACCCGGGACAGAGCACAGCGCACCATTACCTTGACTCAGTCTCACATGGTGCAGCAGGTCCTTCAGCGCTTCGGCTTCATGTACTCCTCGCCACAGTCCACTCCTTTGCCTACCGGTCACTCGCTCTCAGCTCCACCTTTGGACGAGTCCGTAGAGCCGAGTGGCCCGTATCTAGAGCTTGTGGGCTGCCTCATGTACCTGATGACCTGCACTCGACCTGACCTTGCCTACCCTTTTAGCATTCTAGCACGCTATGTCGCTCCTGGCAGACACATGAAGGAGCACATGGATGCAGCTAAGAGGGTGTTGCGCTACTTGTGCAGTACGTCGGGCATGGGGCTCGTGTTTGGAGGACGGGCTGGAGTTGTCGTCACTGGTCACGCAGACGCTTCCTGGGCTGACGACTTGACTACGCAGCGGACGTCACAGGGTTACACCTTCAACCTTGGCTCCGGCTCTGTCTCTTGGCGGTCTACCTGCTCGTCTTCTGTTCTCAGCTCCAGTTGTGAGGCTGAGATCTACGCAGGGGCCATGGCTGCACAGGAGTTACGCTGGCTCACCTACCTGCTGACCGACCTAGGAGAGCCGCCTCGTTCTCCTCCAGTGCTGTACGTCGACAACGAGGCCATGATTGCCTTGTGTCAGGAGCACAGACTGGAGCACAGAATGAAGCACATCGCTCTGCGCTACTTCCTTGCTCGAGAGTTGCAGCAGCGTGGTCAGCTTCGTCTTTCTTATGTGGCCACTCGGGCCAACACTGCTGATGTTTTCACCAAGGCACTTCAGCCTTGTGATCATCAGCGTTTCTGTACTGTTCTAGGCCTTGTACCTACTGTGCCTCACTTGCTTACTTCTTGACTTTGCTTGTACTGTGATCTCTATACATATACCTGCATGGTTACACTTGCTAGCTTGTGTTCACTGTATTGCTTGTTCTCCTTTATATAACTCTGCATGTGAACTGGCCTTGTGGCCATTTGCTTGTGCTCAGAATGCGTGGTGACGCCGTGATCCACCCTGAGCTTGCTTTGCCTTTCTTGACCGGTCTTGTGACCTCTTGTTCTCCCCCACTTTGCCTATGGGGGTGTGTCAAACTTATATGCTATAGTCTGTCTAGGCTGTAGTGGGGTAGTTCATATAGGGTACAACACTTTTAGGTTTCCTACTTGTACCCACCTGCTTGCTAGTTCAGTCATTCCTTCCTTCATGATTCTGACAACCACCACTCCCGCTGCCCCCTCCACCACCCCTGCCACCCTTGCCCTTGCTGCTGCGGCGCTTCGCACTAGCAGAAGCAGCCCCGACATCCTCAGTACTCAGGACATCTACAGCAACAGCAGAGGCGTAGGGGGGGACATGGTGGGAGGGGGAGCACCCCTCAAAGAAGGGCGTGCGCGGAGTGCCACGAGCAGCACCTACAGCTACTACACTAGTCTCAGCTGCAAGGAGGTGCTGCTCGAGTAGGTCAACAGTGAGGGAGGTGGGGTCAAGTGAGAGAAAGTGGTCCCTGATAGAGCGAAGAGAGTCAGGGAGGCGGGTGACTATAAAGTAGAGAGTGATGAACATCGGGGGCTGGTTCTTGTCAAGGAACTCAGCGGGGGCGGCAGCGCGGTAGCGAGCGTCGCTAGCGCGAAGGTGGGAAACCAGGTCCTCGACTGTGGCAAAGGCGGTCAGCTCGGGGAACAGGTAGGGCAGGAGGAGGCGGCCTAGAGCAGCAGTGGCAGGCGAGGAGTAGTGAGCGACTATAGCGTCGTACAGTGTCTGCGTTGTCCTGTGCTGTCCGAAGTGAGCGCATTCGGCCAACGGGAGGTGGTTGCGAATGGCTAAGTGGGCAGCAGCGTCGCGGGTCAGCCACTGGGAACGGGTCGCACTGTCAGCTGTGGCGGGAGGGGCGGGAGCGGTGCCAGACGTTTGGTCAATCAACGAAACACTGTCCCTAGATTCGCTCAGCAGGTACAGCTGCAGGTTGTCGAGCCACGTGTCAAACTGCAGGGGGCGGCCCTCATGATAGAACGCTAGCACGCGGAGAGAAGCCATAGTGGCACAGCACGTAGGAGCAGCTGAGAGGGGCGGCAGTATTAGCAGCAGCAGTAGCAGCAGTAGCAGCAGCAGCAGTAGCAGTACTAGTAGCAGTAGTAGCAGCAGTAGTAGCAGCAGTTGCACGCAAGAAGCGGCGTGCGGGGCCTGGGGTCTGTTAGAATCTAGCAGCAGGAATGATTGAACTATGAAAGAGTTGGGTACAAATATGAAACCCTAAAGTGGGCTGTACCCCATATTGGCTACCCCACTACAGCCTAAACATATATAGCAGATATAACATTTGACACACCCCCATAGGCAAAGTGGGGGAGAGCAAGGGGTCACAAGACCAGTCAGAAGAAGCAAAGCAAGCTCAAGGTGGATCACAACGTCACCACACACACTGAGCACAAGCAAAGGGCCACAAGGCCAGTTCACATGCAGAGGTATATATGCAACAACAACAGCACAGTGATCTCTACCTAGCAGAACAGGCATGCAGGTATATATATATATATAATTATCACAGTACAAGCAAAGTCTACAGCAATTGAGGCAAAGTGGGCACAAGGCCTAACAAAGTGCAGAAACGCTGATGATCACCAGACGGAAGTGCCTTGGTGAATATATCAGCAGTGTTGGCCCGAGTGGCCACGTGAGCAAGACAAAGCTGACCACGCTGCTGCAACTCTCGAGCCAGGAAGTAACGCAGAGCGATGTGCTTCGTTCTGTGCTCCAGTCTGTGCTCCTGACACAAGGCAATGCCGGCCTTGTTGTCGACGTACAGCACTGGAGGAGAACAAGGCCGCTCTCCCAAGTCGGTTAGCAGGTAGGTGAGCCAGCGTAACTCCTGTGCAGCCATGGCTTGTGGCGTAGATCTCAGCCTCACAACTGGAGCTGAGAACAGAAGTCGAGCGTGTAGAACGCCAAGAAACTGAACCAGAGCCAAGGCTGAAGGTGTAACCCTGTGACGGCCGCTGCATAGCCTGGTCGTCAACCGAAGAAGCGTCTGAGTGCCCAATGAGGACAACTGCGCTCTGCCCTCCAAGCACGAGCCTCATGCCCGATGTACTGCACAAGTAGCGCAGTACCCTCTTCCCAGCATCCATGTGCACCTTTCGGTGCCGACCAGGAGCCATGTAGTGAGCCAGAAGGCCAAGAGGGTACGCAAGGTCAGGTCGAGTGCAAGTCATCAGGTACATGAGGCAGCCCACTAGCTCTGGGTACGGGCCACTCGGCTCTACGGACTCGTCCGAAGGTGGAGCTGAGAGCGAGTGGCCTGTAGCCAGAGGAGTGTGCTGTGGCGAGGACCAGGTGAAGCCGAAGCGCTAAAGGACCTGCTGCACCATGTGTGACTGAGTCAGTGTGATGGTGCGACGTGCTCTGTCCCGAGTGATCTGCAAGCCAAGGTAGCTGCGCTGTGAGAGTACGCCGACGTTCGATGTCAGATTTATATGACATAGCTTCTGTAGGCTATAGTGGGGTAGCACATATGGGGTACAGTTCTCTAGGGTTTGCCTTTTTGTACCCAACTTTCACTTAGTCATTTCATTCCTGTTTTCTTGTTTCACATGGTATAGAGCGGGTTCCTACATGGGACCGTTCCTTCCTAAGGGCCCACCATAACGAATTTTTTTTTAGCTGCCCGACGCGCATTGCGCCCCTGCCCTAATTTTTTTTTTAGCGCCCCCCCCCCCCCCCCCCTAGCGGCCCCTACGCGACCCCTACGCGGCCCCCACGCGGCCCCTACGCGGCCCCTACCCGGCCCCTACGTCGCCCCTGACGCGGCCCCTACGCGGCCCCTGACGCGGCCCCTACGCGGCCCCTGACGCGGCCCCTGCGCAGCCCCTGACGCGGCCCCTGACGCGGCCCCTGACGCTGCCCCTGAGGCGGCCCCTGACGCGGCCCCCTGACGCGGCCCCTCCGCCGCCACTACCGCGGCCCCTACGCCGCCCCTGACGCCGCCCCTGACGCGGCCCCTGCCGCGGCCCCTGACGAGGCCCCTGGCGTGGCCCCTGACGCGGCCCCTGCCGCGGCCCCTGACGAGGCCCCTGGCGCGGCCCCTGACGCGGCCCCTCCGCCGCCTCTACCGCGGCCCCTACGCCGCCCCTGACGCCGCCCCTGACGCGGCCCCTGCCGCGGCCCCCTGACGAGGCCCCTGACGCGGCCCCTGCCGTGGCCCCTACGCCGCCCCTGACGCGGCCCCTGACGCGGCCCGTGACGCGGCCCTTCGCCGCCCCTGTTGCGACCCCTACGCCGCCCCTGTCGCGGCCCCTACGCCGCCCCTGACGCGGCCCTCTACTGCACCAGACGCGGCCCCTAGCGGCCGGCCACTGCCGTCCCTGAGGCAGCAGCCGCCGCCGTCTCTGCAGCAGCAGTCGCACCAACCACACCAGCCGCCGAGCCGTCGAGACGCCCAGCAGCCGAGCCGCCGAGCCGCCCAGCAACCGACCGCCGAGCCGCCCGGACCGCCGAGTCGCCGAGCCACCCGAGCCGCCCGAGCCGCCGAGTCGCCGAGCCGCTGTTGCCGCTGAGCCGCCCGGGCCGCCGAGCTGCCGAGCCGCCGAGCCACCCGAGCCGCCGTGTCCGGTAAGAGCAGAGCCTCTGTCACTGCACTGCCCTTGCCCTACTGTTCCTGCTGCTAGTCTACTGCAGTCATGGCTACCCCTAGTGTCCTCGCTTTTGACGCTGAGGGTCGGGCCATTGACTTTGAAGTCTGGGTAGATGACCTGCAGCTTTTCCTACAGTGCGATAGGGCAGACGGTCTCTCCTTCTTTGACCTCACCTCTGGTGCCTCTCCTGCCCCTGCTGCTGATGCCGACGCCACTGTTCGCTCACAGTGGGCCACTCGCGATGCTGCTGCACGTCTTGCTGTGCGTCGCCACCTGCCTACCTCTGAGCGTGCGCACTTTAGCCAGTACAAGAGTGCTCAGACCTTGTACGACGCTGTAGTTGCGCGCTACTCCTCCCCTGCCACTGCTGCACTGAGCCGTCTCATGCTACCGTACCTCTTCCCTGACCTTGCCTGCCTTTCCCACAGTCGCTGACCTTATTACGCACCTTCGCACTAGTGACACTCGCTACCGCGCTGCGCTTCCTGCTGAGTTCTGCGCCAAGAACCCCCCCCCCCATGTACATCACCCTCTACTATATAGTCACCCGGCTCCCTGACTCCCTTCGCGTAGTCAGGGACCACTTCCTCTCAGTCTGCCCCACCACTCTCACCGTTGACCTCCTCGAGAAGTCCCTCCTAGCAGCAGAGAAGAGCATAGTCGCTGTAGGAGCCTCTCATGGTGACCCTCGCACCCCCGTCTTTGAGGGGTGTTCCCCCTCCCCCCTTTTGCCCTCTGTTGCCTCTGCTGCTGCGGCCGACCTCGTTGGGCTTGAGTCGGTCGGTGCGGCGTCTACCCCTAGCGGGAGACGTCGCCCTGGCAAGGGCAAGGGGGGCAGGGGCACTGGAGGAGCTAGCGGGGGCGGTGGAGGCGGAGGTGGAGGCGGTGGAGGGGGTGGGGGTGGCGGTGGGGGTGGTGGCGGGGGTGGCGGTGTCGGTGGCGGCAGTGGAGGCGGCGGCGGCGGTGGCGGTGGGAGCGGAGGTGGCGGCGGTGGAGGAGGAGGCGGTGGAGGAGGTGGAGCTGGTCGGGGTGGCGCTGCGCAGAGGGTCGGCTCCGGTGGTGGTCAGCGCCAGCAGCAGCAGCAGCAGCAGCAGCAGCAGCGCACTCGTGACATCCCCTCCCCTCAGCAACTCCGTGAGTGGTACGCTGCACGCCAGAGGAGTGGGGGTACTGGTCCGTGCACCTACGTCCTCCGCACCGGCGACCGCGCGGGTGAGCAGTGCGGGGGTGCGCACTCCACCCAGCGCTGCTTTGGCCGCCTCACGGACGCTTGGCGTCACCAGTTCCCTGAGGCCACTGAGATCCCCCGCTGGGGTGAGCTGTCTAGGGCGGGTGTAGCTGTCTTTGACCTTGACTTTGATGCTATTCTTGCTGCCATGTATACTGTGACTATTAGTGATGAGGGTGACTGTTACCGGTGTTTTCCGCCCGACCCGGGCATTGAGACTGCTGCTCTAGGTACTGGTGAGGCTGCTGCTCTAGGTGCTAGCGAGGCTGCTGCTCTAGGTGCGTCTGCTCCCTCAGGTACTGGTGAGTCTTCTCTCTCAGGTTCTGCGTCGACTTCGGCCTCCCACACCTTCACCCTTGACTCGGGGGCTTCTCGCTCCTTCTTTCGAGACCGCACCACACTCACGCCGCTTGGCCGGCCAGTTGCAGTCTCTCTGGCAGACCCCTCTGGGGGTCCTGTCCTTGCTCACTTCTCCACTGTCCTCCCGTGTCCGGCGGCCCCCTCTGGCACCCTGTCTGGTCTTTACCTTCCCTCGTTCTCTACGAACTTGGTGAGTGGTGCTGACCTACAGGATGCGGGGGTTCACCAGTTCACCCCTGCGAGTCAGCGGGTGACCCACTGCACGGACGCTCGGACAGGCCGACACCTGGCCACGTTTACCCGTCGGCAGGGGTCGAGCCTGTACACCCTGACCACTGAGTCTCCTCCAGTCACTGCGTCTGGTCAGGTAGCTGCGTCGGGTTAGGTGTTTGCTGCAGCGTCCAGGTCTGGTCCTGAGTCTGCCCCCTGTTCGTGTCGCCTCCTGTCTCACGAGACTCTCCTCTGGCACCACCGCCTTGGTCACCCCTCCCTGCTTCGTCTCCGAGGCATGGCCTCCCGTGTCCTTGTCTCTGGTCTTCCCCGGTCCCTCCCACCCCTTCCTCCGGGGCCCGGCCCTACCTGCGTCCCCTGTGTCGAGGGGCGGCAGCGGGCTGCCCCTCATTCCTCCCAGTTTTCCTCCGACAGAGGTCCCGCTGCAGACGCTTCACATGGACGTGTGGGGCCCGGCCCGCGTCCGTGGACAGGGTCACGAGCGCTACTTCCTGCTGGTGGTTGAAGACTACTCGCGTTACACCACAGTCTTCCCCTTGCGCAGCAAGGGTGATGTCACTGAGGTGTTGATCGACTGGATCCGCGCAGCTCGTCTCCAGCTCAGGCAGAGCTTCGGCTCGGACTTTCCTGTTCAGCGTCTGCACTCTGACAGAGGTGGAGAGTTCTCCTCTGGCCTTCTGCGAGCCTACTGTCGTGCACGAGGTATCCGCCAGACCTTCACGCTTCCGGACTCTCCACAGCAAAATGGGATTGCTGAGCGCCGCATTGGCATGGTCATGGACGTCGCCCGTACGTCCATGATGCATGCGGCTGCCCCCCATTTTCTGTGGCCGTTTGCGGTTCGGTACGCGGCGCATCAGATCAATCTTCACCCCAGGGTCTCCATGCCGGAGACCTCTCCAGCCTTGCTGTGGACGGGGAAGGTTGGCGATGCGTCTGCGTTCCGTGTCTGGGGATCTCGGGCGTTTGTCCGCGACTTGTCTGCGGACAAGCTGTCCCCTCGTGCTGCTCCTTGCGTCTTCCTTGGCTTCCCCCCTGACGCGCCAGGGTGGCAGTTCTACCACCCCACCTCTCGCCGTGTTCTGTCCTCCCAGGACGTCACGTTTGACGAGTCGGTCCCCTACTACCGCCTCTTCCCCTACCGCACTCCGTCCCTCCCCCCGCCACCGCTCTTCCTTGTACCAGGTCCCCCCCGGTAGACCCCCTCCCCCCTCAGGGTCCTGCCCCTTCACGTGTGTCCCAGGTAGACGCAGTCGAGCCTGTCGAGGTTACTGGTGACACTGGTGCTGCTGAGGGTGCTGAGCCTGGGGGTGCTGACTCTGGGGGTGCTGAGCGTGTGGGTGCTACGCCTGGGGGTGCTGAGCCTGAGGGTGCTACTACTGGGGGTCCTGAGCCTGGGGGTGCTGAGCTTGAGGGTGCTACGCCTGGGGGTGCTGAGCCTGGGGGTGCCACGCCTGGAGGTGCTGAGCTTGGGGGTGCGGAGCCTGAGGGAGCTGGGCCTGCTCGTGTGGCGTCTGGCGGTGCTGAGCCTGGAGGTTCTCCGGGTGCTTCGTCTCGGCGGGAGCCACTCTCTCCACAGGAGCTGCGCGAGTGGTTTGGCCCGGCGCTGGAGGCGTACTGCTGGAGCTGGAGGTTCTTCGGCTGCTGAGGGTGCCTGGTGCCGAGGGGGTCCCGGAGGTGCTCGTACTGGGAGTACTGGAGCTGCTGGGCCTGCGGGTACGACTGGAGCTGGAGCTTCTGAGGGTGTTGGCGCTGAGGCTACTGCTGTCGGTCCTGGAGGCGGTCCAGCTGGGGGTGCTACTGTGCTGCTGGAGGTACTGGAGCTGGAGGTGCTGCTGGCGCTGGTGCTGCCGCTGGGGGTGCTGGTGCTGTCCCTGCTGTGTCTGGAGTCGCCGCACGGCCTAGGCCGTACTTCGTTCCGCTCCTTCAGCAGTTTCTTGGTCTCCCGCCTTCTACTGGTCCTCCTCCTCCCTTAGAGTGTCCACAGCCTGTCCCGTCACAGTTACAGTTACAGCCGGCCTCCCCACTGCCCGCTCCTTCTCCCTACACTGGTCCTACTGGAGGTCTTGCTGAGCGTCGTGAGCCTGCGTCTCGCCCTGCGTCGCCTGTCCGTGCTGTTCGCACTAGTGGTCGTGGTTCGCGTCAGCGTCCTCCTCCTGTCCCTGGCACGCACCGGATGTCTCTGCGTCCGTCCACTGCTCCTCTGCGTGCCCCTTTACCTTCTCCTCCTGAGTCCTCTCTTCCTGCTCTTCCTGACCCGGAGTCGGACTCTCTTCGTGCTGCCAGTCCTACTGTCACGCGTCTCCTTGCTACTGTTGTCACTGACCCTTCCTTTGAGTCCACTGCTGCGTCTGCCCCTAGTTACAGAGCTCGTCGACTTTGCTGCTCGCTGTCGCCTAGACTACGCTGCTAGTCTTGTTGCTGAGTCTGAGTCTGTCTGTCCTCCGTCCGTCGGGGGTGAGTGTGCCCTTGGCACGGGACGTCCCTTGAGGACAGGCAGGAGGAGTTCCAGTGTTTGGCTGCTGCTTCACCTCATCTCGTGTCCGTACTGCTTACCCCTGAGGGAGACCCGGATGCACTTGACATCCCGACTCCGCGCTCTTACGCGGAGGCGATAGGGGTCCCTACTCCTCTCAGTGGCAGGCAGCTATGGACGCAGAGATGGCTTCCTGGAAGTCCACAGGCACCTACGTTGACGAGGTTCCCCCGCCTGGGGCGAACATCGTCAGTGGCATGTGGATTTTCAGGGTGAAGCGGCCCGCCGGGTTCTCCGCCTGTCTTCAAGGCGCGTTACGTGGCTCGTGGCTTCAGTCAGCGGCAGGGAGTTGACTACTTTCAGACCTTCTCTCCCACCCCGAAGATGACCACCTCTTCGGGTACTGCTGCACATAGCTGCTCACCGCGACTACGAGCTGCACTCTCTTGACTTCAGCACTGCTTTCTTGCAGGGCAGCCTGCACGAGGAGATCTGGCTGCGTCGCCCACCTGGCTTCACTGGGTCTTTTCCTCCTGGCACCCAGTGGAGCCTCAGGCGCCCAGTCTACGGTCTCCACCAGGCACCGCGTGAGTGGCACGACACACTGAGGACTACACTTGCGGCTCTTGGTTTGCTCCCTCTACTGCCGACCCGTCGCTGTTTCTGCGCACCGACACTTTCTTTGCCGCCGTTCTACATCCTCGTGTACGTCGACGACTTGGTCTTCGCCACAGCTGACACTGCTGGACTCGCCCACGTGAAGTCCGAGCTGCAGAAGAGACACACGTGCACAGACCTGGGTGAACTGCGCAGCTACCTTGGCTTGCAGATCACCCGGGACAGAGCACGCCGCACCATTACCCTGACTCAGTCACACATGGTGCCAGCAGGTCCTTCAGCGCTTCGGCTTCACGTACTCCTCGCCTCAGGCCACTCCTCTGCCTACTCGCCACTCACTCTCAGCTCTGCCTTCGGATGAGTCCGTAGAGTCGAGTGGCCCGTACCCAGAGCTTGTTGGCTGCCTCAATGTACCTGATGACCTGCACACGACCTGACCTTGCATACCCTCTTAGCATTCTTGCACGCTATGTTGCTCCTGGGAGACACAGACCGGAGCACATGGCTGCAGCGAAGAGGGTGTTGCGCTACTTGTGCAGTACGTCGGGCATGGGGCTTGTGCTTGGAGGGCAGAGTCTAGTGGTCCTCACTGGCACGCAGACGCCTCTTGGGCTGACGACCAGGCTACGCAGCGGTCGTCACAGGGTTACACCTTCATCCTTGGTTCCGGCTCTGTTTCGTGGCGGGCTACCCGCTCGTCTTCTGTTCTCGGCTCCAGTTGTGAGGCTGAGATCTACGCCGGGGCCATGGCTGCACAGGAGCTTCGCTGGCTCACCTACCTGCTGACTGACCTCGGAGAGCCGCCTCGTTCTCCTCCAGTGCTGTACGTAGACAACAAGGCCATACTGGCCTTGTGTCGAGAGCAGAGACTGGAGCACAGAACGAAGCACATTGCTCTCCGCTACTTCCTTGCTCGTGAGCTACAGCAGCGTGGTCAGCTGCGGCTTGCGTACGTGGCCTCTCAGGCCAACACTGCTGATATCTTCACCAAGGCACTTGCGCCTTGTGATCATCAGCGCTTCTGTACTCAGCTGGGCCTTGTGCCTACCTTGCCTCACTTGCTGACCCCTTGACCTTGTTTGTACTGTTGCATATATATATATACACCTGCTCTTGCTTGTCTAGTCTTATATATATATGTAATCCTGCATGTGAACTGGCCTTGTGGCCTTGAACTTGTGCTCGGAATGTGTGGTGACTTTGTGATCCACCCTGAGCTTGCTTTGTTTTTGCTTGACTGGTCTTGTGACCCCTTGTTCTCCCCCACTCTGCCTATAGGGGTGTGTCAGAATTTATATGACATAGCTACTGTAGGCTATAGTGGGGTAGCACATATGGGGTACAGTTTGTCTAGGGTTTGCCTTTTTGTACCAACTTTCACTTAGTCATTTCATTCCTGTTTTCTTGTTTCACATTCGACATATTTCACATTTCCATATTTTTACTCCATCTCATTCTCCTTATTTTTCCTCTTTCAATTTGCACTTTATTTCACCTCAATCGGACTACTATTCTATTTTCTAGAGCTTTCCGATTATTTCACTTATTTGGTATTTTCGGCACCGACATTTACATTATACGGCACCAACAGCACCGACAGTGGTGTACAAGGCGTAATCTTGCCATAATCCGAAGTGCCAATGGGATTGCGTGCTTATGCGCATTTGTGATTATCTATTCTAGAAGAGCGCGTTCCCGAAGGTTCGGATTATCTGTTGTTTCTATGTATTTCTGAGTATCAATACGCCTTGTACTCACCTTTAGTGCAACATTCTCGAGTGGAAATTCGATCCTGTGACACTTGGTACTCAGAGCCGTTTTCACTCGCGGAGTTTTCAGCTAAGCAGCGCGCTCGAGAAATTCCTGCTTCGAAAAACCGCCGGGGGCGACGAATTCGGCGCCGACGCTGGTAAGCACCAGATGTCAGTAGAGCTACACTGTGAGATCCCCGATCGATCCTAGGGGGGGTTACAGGCGCGTTTGCCTGGGGGGTTATGGGCGCACTGACCCGCTACTGAAACAAGCCCTTTTATCCCAATGGTCTAGTGGTTGGGATTCTGACATGGTATTAGAGCGGTCTCGGGTTCGAATCCCGGTGTATGCACATGTTGGCCGTTGCCACTGTGCTCAGTCCTGGGCCTCCCAAGTGTGGGGGGGTGTCAGTAGAGCTACACTGTGAGATCCCCGATCGATCCTAGGGGGGGTTACAGGCGCGTTTGGCCTGGGGGGTTATGGGCGCACTGACCCGCTACTGAAACAAGCCCTTTTATCCCAATGGTCTAGTGGTTTGGGATTCTGACACCAGATTCCGCGTTTTTTTTAATAACCCCCCTCGCGCGTTTTTTTGAACAGGATCGTGAGTTCGGTTGTTGGCGAAAACGTTTGCGATACAGGGACGACAATTGCGAATTGTCGGGACCTATATCGAGCGTGTGCAGAAGTAGCGAGACCGACGCGCGACGGATCGAACGACTTCGGTGAAAGCGCGCGTCATGGCGAAAATTGCGACAGAAGCAGAATCCATCGTGACTTCGCAGCAGTCGCGAAATTTTCCCAAGCGCCCAAGAAATTTGTGAGAATCGAGGAATGAATGGAATAGAAAATGAGTTGGGTACAAATATGAAACCCTAAGAGACTGTACCCCATAGTGTCTACCCCACTACAGCCTAAACAGGCTATGTGATTAATGTTCGACACACCCCCATAGGCAAAGTGGGGGAGAAAAAGGGTCACAAGACCAGTCAAGCAAAGCAAAACAAAGCAAAGCTCAGGGTGGATCACAACGTCACCACACATTCCGAGCACAGGTTCAAAGGCCACAAGGCCAGTTCACATGCAGGATTATATATAAAAGGTAAACAAGCAAGTGCAGGTATATATAGATCGCAGTACAGGTAAAGTCAAGAGGTAAGCAAGTGAGGCAAAGTAGGCACAAGACCTAGCATAGTACAGAAGCGCTGATGATCACAAGGCTGAAGTGCCTTGGTAAAGATATCAGCAGTGTTGGCCTGGGAAGCCCGTAAGCAAGACGCAGGACCACGCTGCTGCAGCTCACGAGCAAGGAAGTAGCGAAGAGCAATGTGCTTCGTTCTGTGCTCCAGTCTGTGCTCCCGACACAAGGCCAGCATGGCCTTGTTGTCTACGTACAGAAACGGAGGAGAACGAGGCGGCTCACCGAGGTCAGTCAGCAGGTAGGTGAGCCATCGTAACTCCTGTGCAGCCATGGCCCCTGCGTAGATCTCAGCCTCACAGCTGGAGCTGAGAACAGAAGACGAGCGAGTAGACCGCCACGAAACAGAGCCGGAACCAAGGCTGAAGGTGTAACCCTGTGACGACCGCTGCGTAGCCAGGTCGTCAACCCAAGACGCGTCTGCGTGACCAGTGAGGACCACAGGACTCCGCCCTCCAAGCACTAGCCCATGCTCGACGTACTGCACAAGAAGCGCAACACCCTCTTCGCTGCAGCCATGTGCTCTGGTCGGTGTCTCCCAGGAGCAACATAGCGTGCCAAGATGCTAAGAGGGTATGCCAGGTCAGGTTGAGTGCAGGTCATCAGGTACATGAGGCAGCCAACAAGCTCTGGGTACGGGCCACTCGGCTCTACGGACTCATCCGAAGGCAGAGCTGAGAGGCGAGTGGCGAGTAGACAGAGGAGTGGCCTGAGGCGAGGAGTACGTGAAGTCGAAGCGCTGAAGGACCTGCTGCACCATGTGTGACTGAGTCAGGATAATGGTGCGGCGTGCTCTGTCCCGAGTGATCTGCAAGCCAAGATAGCTGCGCAGTTCACCCAGGTCTGTGCACGTGGTGTCTTCTGCAGCTCGGACTTCACGTGGCGAGTCCAGCAGTGTCAGCCGTAGCAAAGATCAAGTCGTCGACGTACACGAGGATGTAGAACGGCGGCAGCAAAGTGTCGGTGCGAAGAAACAGCGACGGGTCAGCAGTGGAAGGAGCAAACCAAGAGCCGCAAGCGTAGTCCTCAGTGTGTCGTGCCACTCACGGGGCGCCTGGCGGAGACCGTAGACTGGCGCCGGAGGCTCCACTGGGTACCAGGAGGAAACGACCCAGTGAAGCCAGGTGGGCGGCGCAGCCAGATCTCCTTGTGCAGGCTGCCCTGTAGGAAAGCAGTGCTGAAGTCAAGGGAGTGAAGCTCGTAGTCACGCTGAGCAGCGACGTGCAGTAGAACCCGTAGAGTGGTCATCTTCGGGTCGGGGAGA
>CANJKZ010000413.1:0-147138 GCA_947471745.1 Closterium sp. Naga37s-1
GTAGTGGGGTAGCTCTTAGTGGGTACAACACTTATGTGTTTCTATATGTACCCATCTCATTTCTAGTTCATTCATTCTTTCGTCTATCATTCTCACATGGTATAGAGCTAGTTTCGAGATTTTTTAAAAAGGGCCCACCACTGAAATTTCTCCCCTGCCTACTTGCGCGCGCTTCGCGCCTTCCCTTCGAGGCCCGTCACGGCCCCTGCGCCCGCCCTTAGAGCCTGCGCCCGCTCCGTAAGGCCCCTTAAGGCCTCATTAGGCCCCGTAAGGCCCCTTTAGGCCCCGTTTAGGGCGCGGTTTAAGGCCCCGTAAGGCCCCGTAAGGCCCCGTCAGGCCCCGTTCGGCCCCGTTTAAGGCCCCGTTAGGCCCCGACAGGCCCCGTTAGAGGCCCCGTACGGCCCCGTCAGGCCTCGTTAGAGGCCCCGTACGGCCCAGTCAGGCCCCATTTGGCCCCGTTTAAGGCCCCGTAAGGCCCGTCAGGCCCCGCTAGAGGCCCCGTCAGGCTCCTTCAGGCCCAGTTAGAGGCCCCGTAAGGCCCCGTTAGAGGCCCCGTAAGGCCCGTCAGGCCCCGTTATAGGCCCGTCAGGCCCCGTTATAGGCCCTGCACGGCCCCGTTATCGGCCCCGTAAGGCCCCGTTATAGGCCCCGTCAGGCCCCGTTATAGGCCCCGCACGGCCCCGTTATAGGCCCCGTACGGCCCCGTTATAGGCCCCGTCAGGCCCCGTTATAGGCCCCGTTCGGCCCGTTATAGGCCTCGTCAGGCCCCATTATAGGCCCCGTTCGGCCCAGTCAGGCCCCGTTAGAGGCCCCTTCAGGCCCAGCCGGCCCTGCTGCGGCCCTGTCGCAGCTCTTCCCCGACGCTGCCCCGGCCCTGCTCCTGAACTGCCCCGGCCCTGCTTCTGCACTGCCCCGGCCCTGCTCCTGACCTGCCCCTGCACTGCCCCGGCCCTGGCCCGGCTCTGCCCAGGCCCTGCCCCGGCTCTGCCCCGGCCCTGCCCCGGCCCTGCCCCGCCCTGCCCCGGCCCTGCCCCGGCCCTGCCCTGAAACTGTCCCCGGCCCTGGCCCGGCTCTGCCCTGGCCCTGCCCCGCCCTGCTCCTGAACTGCCCCGGCCCTTGCCCCGGCCCTGCTCCTGAACTGCCCCGGCCCTGCCCCGGCCCTGCTCCTGAACTGCCCCGGCCCTGCCCCGGCCCTGCTCCTGAACTGCCCCGGCCCTGCCCCGGCCCTGCTCCTGAACTGCCCCGGCCCTGCCCCGGCCCCCTGCTCCTGAAACTGCCCCGGCCCTGCCCCGGCCCTGCTCCTGGACTGTCCCGGCCCTACCCCGGCCCTGCCCCAGCCTCTCCCCTGGTAAGAGCGCCGCGCTGCCGAGCCACACCGCCTGCCGAGCTGCGCTGCCCTACCTAGCCTGCTTAGCCGAGTTCCACTGCTGCTACTGCTAGCCTGCTGCTTCTCCTGTCATGGCTAGTCTCAATGTTCTTACCTTTGATGCTGAGGGTCGGGCTGTTGACTTTGAGGTCTGGCTAGATGATCTGCAGCTTTTCCTACAGTGCGATAGCAAGGATGGTCTCTCACTGTTCGATCTCACTTCCGGCGCCTCTACTGCCCCTACTGCTGATGCTGACAGTACTGTTCGCTCGCAGTGGCTCACGCGCGATGCTGCTGCTCGTCTTGCTGTGCGCAACCACCTGCCGTCTACTGAGCGCGCGCAACTTTAGTCAGTACAAGAGTGCTAGGGCTCTGTACGACGCTGTAGTTGCACGCTACTCCTCCCCTACCACTGCTGCCCTCAGCCGCCTCATGCTGCCGTACCTTTTTCCTGACCTTGCCGCCTTTTCCATAGTTGCTGACCTAGTTGCTCACCTCCGCACTAGTGACGCTCGCTACCCGCGCTGCCCTTCCCACTGAGTTTCTTCCCACGAACTCCCCCCCCATGTACATCACCCTTTACTACCTAGTCACCCGCCTCCCTGACTCTCTCTCCTCAGTCAGGGATCACTTTCTCTCCCTTTGCCCTATCGAGCTGACTGTCGACTTGCTAGAGGAGCGCCTTGCTGCAGCTGAGAAGAGTATCTTAGCTGTTGGTGCTTCTCGCGGTGACCGTCGCACCCCCTTCTTTGAGGGGTGTTCCCCTGTCCCCCTTCTCCCCTCTGTTGCCTCTGCTGCTGCTGTCGACCTCGTTGGCACTGAGGAGGTCGGCGCTGCGTCTGCCCCTAGTGGGCGACGCCGCACTGGCAAGGGCAAGGGAAGCAGGGGTGGTGGTGGGGGCGGTGGAGGCAGCGGTGGAGGAGGTGGAGGAGGTGGAGGTGGTGGTGGGGGTGGTTCCGGGAGTGGGGGCGTAGGTAGCGGCAGTGGCGGCCGTGGCGGCGGTGGTGGAGGAGGTGGCGGCGGCGGCGGCGGTGGTGGAGGTAGCGGAGGAGGTGGTGCTGGTCGCGGTGCGGCCACGCAGCGTGGAGGCCTTGGTGGCAGCCAGCGGTCCGCAGCAGCTGCGCACCCGTGAGACCCCGTCTGTTCAGCAGCTTCGTGAGTGGTACGCTGGACGTGGGAGGTCTGGGGGTGCAGGTCCCTGCGCGTACGTTCTTCGCACCGGCACTCGTAGTGGGGAGGTGTGTGGTCTCCCACACACCACGCAGCGCTGCTTTGGCCGCTTGACTGACGCTTGGCGTACCCAGTTTCCTGACGCTGTTGAGCTTCCTCGTTGGCATGATCTGCTTCTGCAGAATGTGCCTATCTTTGATCTAGATTTTGATGCTATCCTTGCTGCCATGTATGCTCTTGCTGATATTACTGAGGGTGACTGTTACCTACGTGTCCCGCCCGACCCGGGCACTGTGGCTGCTGCTCTAGGTGCTAGTGCGTCTGCTGCTCTAGGTGCTAGTGCGTCTGCTGCTCCAGGTGCTGGTACGTCTCCTCCCTCTGGTACTGCACCTACTGAGTCCTTTCACACCTTCACACTTGACTCTGGTGCTTCGCGCTCTTTCTTTAGAGACAGCACCACGCTCACGCCGCTCCGTCGGCCTGTTGCGGTCTCCCTTGCTGACCCCTCCGGGGGACCAGTCCTTGCACACTCCTCCACGGTTCTACCGTGTCCTGCGGCCCCGTCGGGCTTGCTGTCGGGACTCCACCTCCCCTCGTTCTCTACGAACTTGGTGAGTGGAGCTGACCTCCAGGACGCGTGGGTTGACCAGTTCACCCCTGGAGGTCAGCGTGTGACCCACTGCACTTGCTCTCGGACGGGCCGCCACCTGGCCACATTCACCCGTCGGCCAGGGTCGAGTCTGTACACACTGACTACTGCGCCTCCTCCGGTCCCTGCGTCTGGTCAGGTAGCTGCGTCCAGTCAGGTGTTTGCTGCTGCGTCCAGGTCTAGTCCTGCATCTGCCCCCTGCTCGTGTCGTCCTCTGGCGCACGAGACTCTCCTCTGGCACCCACCGCCTTGGTCACCCCTCCCTGCCTCGTCTTCGAGGTATGGCCTCCCGTGCTCTTGTCTCTGGACTCCCCAGGTCCCTCCCTCCCCTTCCTCCGGGGCCTGCCCCCACCTGTGTTCCTTGTGTCGAGGGGCCGGCAGCGCGCCGCTCCTCACTCCTCCTCGTTTCCTCCGACTGAGGCCCCTCTGCAGACTCTTCACATGGACGTGTGGGGCCTAGCCCGCGTTCGTGGACAGGGTCACGAGCGTTACTTCCTGCTGGTCGTTGACGGCTACTCGCGTTACACCACAGTCTTCCCCTTGCGCAGCAAGGGTGAGGTCACTGAGGTGTTGATCGACTGGATCCGCGGTGCTCGTCGCCAACTCAGTGAGAGTTTCGGCTCCGACCTTCCTGTTTTGCGTCTGCACTCAGACAGAGGCGGGGAGTTTTCCTCCGACCTTCAGAGAGCCTTCTGTCGTTTGGAGGGCATCCGCCAGACGTTCACGCTTCCGGCCTCCCCGCAGCAAAATGGGATTGCTGAGCGCCGCATTGGCATGGTCATGGATGTCGCTCGTACGTCCATGATCCATGCGGCTGCTCCCCACTTTCTGTGGCCGTTCGCGGTTCAGTACGCGGCGCATCAGATCAACCTTCAGCCTCGTGTCTCCTTGCCGGAGACCACACCTACTCTGCGGTGGACGGGGAAGGCAATGCGTCCGCGTTCCGTGTCTGGGGATCTCGAGCTTTTGTCCGCGATACTACAGCGGACAAGCTGTCCTCCCGTGCCGTTCCCTGTGTCTTCCTTGGCTTCCCTCCTGACGCACCCGGGTGGCAGTTCTACCACCCCAGCTCGCGTCGTGTTCTGTCCTCTCAGGACGTCACGTTTGACGAGTCGGTGTCGTACTACCGTCTCTTTCCCTACCGCACTGCCTCTCCCCCTCCCCCGCCGCTCTTCCTTGCCCCAGGTACTCCTCCGGTAGACCCCCTCCCCCCCCAGGGTCCTGCCCCCTCAGGTGTGTCCCAGGTAGACCCTGCCGAGCCGGTCGAGGTAGCTGTCGACTCCGGTGCTGCTAGGGGTGCTGACCCTGCGGGTGCGGGGACTGGGGGTGCTGAGACTGGGGGTGCTGAGTCTGGGGGTGCTGAGACTGGGCGTGCTGAGCCTGGGGGTGTGGCGCCTGAGGGTACTGTGTCTGGAGGTGCTGAGCCTGCGCGTGTTGAGTCTGGAGGTGCTCTGGGTGTCCCGTCGCGGCGGGAGCCCCTCTCTCCACAGCGGCTTCGTGAGTGGTACTCTCGGTGCTGTCGGGTTGCTGCTGGAGGTGCTGCTGGTGCGGGTGCTGCTGGAGGTGCTGGCGCTGCTGGAGGTGGTGCTGGTGCTGGAGCTGCTGGAGGTGCTGCTGGTGCTGGAGCTGCTGGAGGTGCTGCTGGTGCTGGAGGTGCTACTGGAGCTACTGGAGGTGCTGGCACTGCTGGAGGTGGTGCTGGTGCTGGAGCTGCTGGAGCTGCTGGAGGTGCTGGTGCTGCTGGAGGTGGTGCTGGTGCTGGAGCTACAGGAGGTGCTGCTGGTGCTGGAGCTGCTGGAGGTGCTGCTAGGACTGGAGACCCTGAGGCTGAGGGTACCGGTTCTGTCTCTGCTGTTTCTCGAGGCGCTGCGCGGCCGCGGCCGTACTACGTTCCGCTTCTTCAGCAGGTTCTTGGCTCCCCACCTTCTCCTGGTCCTCCTCCTCCTTCCCTGAGTCCACCGCCTGTCCCGTCTCAGTCGCAGTTACAGCCGGCCTCTCCGCTGCCTGGTCCTTCTCCTTACTCTGGTCCGACTAGAGGTCTTACGGAGCGTCGTGAGCCTGAGTCGCGTCCTGTGTCGCCTGCGTCTCGTTCTACGTCGCCTGTCCGTTCTGTTCGCGCTGGTCGTGTTTCGCGTCCGCGTCTTCCTCCTGTCCCTGGCACTCACTCTATGACTCTGCGTCCTTCCACTGCTCCACAGCGTGTCCATCTGCCCTCTCCTCCTGCGTCCTCTCTTCCTGACGGTCCGGACCCGGAGTCTGACTCCCTTCGTGCTGCTAGTCCTACTGTCACGCGCTTTCTGGCCACTGCTGTCACTGACCCCCTGTTTGAGTTCTCTGCGGCGTCTGCTCTTGTTGCTGAGCTTGTTGACTTTGCTGCAGCCTGTCGCCTAGACTACGCCGCTAGTCTTGTTGCTGAGTCTGCGTCTGCGTCTGTCTGTCCTCCGTCCATCGGGGGTGAGTGTGCTCTTGGCACGGACGTCCTTGAGGACAGGCAGGAGGACCTTGAGTGCTTTGCTGCTGCTTCACCTCATCTCGTGTCCATGCTGCTTGCCCCTGAGGGAGACCCGGATGCACTAGACATCCCGACCCCGCGCTCTTACGCAGAGGCGATAGAGGGTCCCTACTCCTCCCAGTGGCAGGCAGCCATGGACGCAGAGATGGCTTCCTGGAAGTCCACAGGCACCTACGTAGACGAGGTTCCCCCACCTGGGGCGAACATCGTCAGTGGCATGTGGATCTTCAGAGTGAAGTGGCCGCTGGGTTCTCCGCCTGCCTTCAAGGCGCGTTACGTTGCACGTGGCTTCAGTCAGCGAGAGGGAGTTGACTTCTTTCAGACCTTCTCCCCTACCCCGAAGATGACCACTCTTCGGGTACTGCTGCACGTTGCTGCTCAGCGTGACTACGAGCTCCACTCGCTTGACTTCAGCACAGCCTTCCTACAGGGCAGCCTGCACGAGGAGATCTGGCTGCGCCGCCCACCTGGCTTCACTGGGTCGTTTCTTGCTGGTACCCAGTGGAGCCTCCGGCGGCCAGTCTACGGTCTCCGCCAGGCGCCCCGTGAGTGGCATGATACACTCAGGACGACTCTTGCTGCTCTTGGTTTTGCTCCTTCCACTGCTGACCCTTCTCTGTTTCTACGCACTGACGCTACTCTGCCGCCGTTCTACGTTCTTGTGTACGTAGACGACCTTGTCTTTGCTACTGCTGACACGGAGGCACTCGCCCACGTGAAGTCCGAGCTGCAGAAGAGACACACGTGCACAGACCTGGGTGAGCTCACAAGCTATCTTGGCTTGCGGATCACCCGGGACAGAGCACAGCGCACCATTACCTTGACTCAGTCACACATGGTGCAGCAGGTCCTTCAGCGCTTCGGCTTCACCTACTCCTCGCCACAGTCCACTCCTCTGCCTACTGGTCACTCGCTCTCAGCTCCACCTTCGGACGAGTCCGTAGAGCCGAGTGGCCCGTATCCAGAGCTTGTGGGCTGCCTCATGTACCTGATGACTTGCACACGACCTGACCTCGCATACCCTCTCAGCCTTCTGGCTCGCGAGTTGGCTCCCGGCAGGCACCGAAAGGTGCACTGGGATGCTGTGAAGAGGGTGTTGCGATACTTGTGCAGTACATCGGGCATGGGGCTCGTGCTTGGAGGACGGGCTCGAGTTGTCCTCACTGGTCACGCTGACGCCTCCTGGGTTGACGACTTGGCTACGCAGCGGTCGTCACAGGGTTACACCTTCAGCCTTGGCTCCGGTTCTGTCTCCTGGCGGTCTACCCGCTCTTCTTCTGTTCTCAGCTCTAGTTGTGAGGCTGAGATCTACGCTGGGGCCATGGCTGCACAGGAGCTTCGCTGGCTCACCTACCTGCTGACCGACTTGGGAGAGGCGCCTCGTTCTCCTCCAGTTCTGTACGTCGACAACAAGGCCATGCTGGCCTTGTGTCAGGAGCACAGACTGGAGCACAGAACGAAGCACATTGCTCTGCGCTACTTCCTTGCTCGAGAGTTGCAGCAGCGTGGCCAGCTTCGTCTTGCTTACGTGGCCTCTCAGGCCAACACTGCTGATGTCTTCACCAAGGCACTTCAGCCTTGTGATCATCAGCGTTTCTGTACTGTGTTAGGCCTTGTACCTACTGTGCCTCACTTGTTGACTTCTTGACTCTGCTTGTACTGTACTCTATATACTTATACCTGCATGCTTACACTTGCTAGGTTGTGTTCACTGTACTGTTTACTTTCCTTTATATAACTCTGCATGTGAACTGGCGTTATGGCCCTTTGCTTGTGCTCAGACTGTGTGGTGACTTTGTGATCCACCCTGAGCTTGCTTTGTTTTTCTTGACTGGTCTTGTGACCTCTTGTTCTCCCCCACTTTGCCTATGGGGGTGTGTCAAACTTATATCTGCTATGGTCTATTTAGGCTGTAGTGGGGTAGCTCTTAGTGGGTACAACACTTATGTGTTTCCTATATGTACCCATCTCATTTCTAGTTCATTCATTCTTTCGTCTATCATTCTCACAGAGACGACCCTTTTTTTTGCCTTTCATCGTAATGTCACCACCACCACCAAACTCTCAAAATTGTTGCCAACCAGAACAAAACATTACAGTGATTTTTGGTCTCGCAGGATTGCTTCATTTTCCCAAGTTGCTGATAAACACGAATTATTTACTGTCCAGAATGCACGTAGCGGCGGCTAGCAATTGCCGCTTTGAAATCCTCTCCATGCGTTTTAGAAACAGTCTAGAACGCACCATAAGACACAGCTTCAGCGAGTGGATTCTACTTGTCCTTTTTGCAGTAATGTATAGGGCTTCTGGGTGATTTCATATATCAACAAATCTGCCTTCCAAATTCACTTTGAAAAAACAATAATACACCTAAACATTGGCGGGCGATTAAATGGATATCCCTGAGATTCTACTGAAGGATCACAAAAGTGTGTCGGGGGGGCATTCCTTTCCGTTTTTGTCCCGAGATTCAGAACCTTTAAGGCACGAAGGCTTGACTCAGCTCGTCATCGGACTAAACTTTAGCAAAGAGACGAGTTTGCGGGGTTAGAATTCGGTGTACTGTCCGATGGCGGTGTTTTCTGTGGTCAGAAAATAGTTACTCTCTGGCGGTGGGCATGCCCTGGTGTTTCAAAAACACTACAGAAAATAGCAAAAAGCTGCAAGTTCAACATCTCGGAGATGTCAACCAGAAAAATGGACCCCCTCGCCCTGTGCTGGATAATAGACCCCATCCACGCTTCCCTGTCCTTTGCGGACAAGGTGGTCAGGAACAACTCAAGTGTGGAATGATCGCCTGAACAAAAACTCCCTCTTTGGCCGACTGACTCGCCGGCCGTCAGCTCTCCAGCCGTCAGCTCGTCGGTCACTGGCTTATCCGACCGGCCGGGCAGAGGGAAAACGTTAGGAGTTGGCCGTTTTGGATGTCAAATATCAAAATCTCGATTATGTTTCTCACAATTCCAGAAGGGGTAACGTTTGTATTGAAGTTCGCATTTAGTATCTATGCAAATGTGTATGAATTATATGTTCATAGTTAATATCAGTATTGAGCTAGTAAATATTATGTTTTCAATAATCTGGAAAAAAAAAAAAAAAAAAAAAAAAAAAACCAAGCTTTCCCCTTCTCCAGCTGATAACGTCCGGTATTGCTGAAATGGTGACTTGACAGCAAGGCCTGTCCTTAGACTCCCCTCCTCCCCCCCCAACCCATTCCCCTGCTCTCTCTCCGTCTCCCGTGCTGATAATTTTTGTGGAATAGTGTCATAATCCGGCAGAACAATCTTCCTTTGTACACACTAAAGAGATACTAGAACAGATTCAGGCAAGGACTCACAATGCCAAGCCATCTAACCCTTGCATTGGTTGCAGCAATTGGCAGCATTGCAGCACGAGCAGAGAGAATTCAGCAGATTGCCACACACTGGCCATAGTGGTGCAAATGCAAGGACTCACAAATAGAGAGAGACAATAAAGAGTCTGCCAAAATTGGCAACCGCAGCTTCATCAAGCTCAAGCTGATCCAAAGTATCAAATACTGCATATATAGTACTGTACCACTGTACTTCAAAACTCAAAATGACATTTACTGTAACTTCTCAAGTGGGTACATCCTAAGCCGCACCTCTAGCCATGACTGCAGTTCTTTCCGCACGCCGGCTGCGAAGTCTGAAACCCGGATGGTGCTGTCCCCCCCTAGAAACTCTATTATTGCTGCCGGCATCAATGGCGTCAACATACTGGTAGCTTGCTGCTGGTGCAATGAGCCAAACATTGCGCACTTGGAAGTGGTTGGGAAAGTTGCAAGCTGGTCCGAAGGAGTTGCACACGTTGATAGGACAGGCAGGTTTTGAAGAGCCTCATGACACGTACTGCTCGTATTCTGTTCTGTGCTACTTGTTTTGAATTCTGTGCGGCATGACTTGTAACTAGCGCCACAAACGGCTGGATGTCTGCTGCTCCTGGTACGCAGCTCCTCTGGTAAAATCATAGCCGCCGGGTCCACGCGAGCATAGGCCTGGGCACTGGCTTGGTCACAGGGTTGGGCACAGGCTTGGTCACAGGCTTGGGCACAGGCTTGGGCAAAGGCTTGGGCACAGGCTTGGGCACATTCTTGGGCACAGGCTTGGGCACAGGCTTGGGCATAGGCTTGGGCACAGGCTTGGTCAGTGGCACGGAGAGAAGGAGGCGATGCATTCATGGCTGAGGCGGATCGCTTCCGCACACTCACAAGTATATCAGAAATGGTGGCTCTTAGACGTTGTGAGGCACACTCAGTCGGTGAAATTTCCATCGACTCAAAACTCGCTGCAGGCAGCAGCGGTGCATCCATGGCTGAGGCGGGCCGCTTACGCATATTTTTAAGCATACCAGAGGTGGTGGCTGTAAGAAGCTGTGATATACACGCGCCTGAGTCAGACAGAGCAGCAGAGGGAGATGCAGGGGGAGAGGCAGGGAGAGTGGCAGGGACAGCAGCAACGCTGTCACTTGATCTGTCTGCTTTGACGGCTGCTGCTCCAGCAGCCACCTCTGCTGCTCCTGCTGCTGCTGCTGCTGCTATATTACCATCACATCCTGCTGACTCTGAAACTCAAGAACATCGGATAGAGCACAGCAACCCGTAAAAGGTGACTTTTGAGTCAGCGGAGAAGTCTTCTTCTGGGTATGAAACCCAGGAGCATCGGATACAGCACCGCAGCCAGACAAAGCAGCACCCAGCACAGCATAACCCAGCACATGCTCCCTTGGTGCTGCCATTCACGTCAACAAAGGACCGTGCACCGACCCTTCCTCCCCATCACAGTGCAGATCGAAAATCAAACTCTTATCATTGCCTACCACTGGACCAGCCGTCTCCCCCTCCTCCTCTATCAGCCCTGCGTCAGAGAAGTCTGGTAGAAGTCCTTCTTGGGTGGTACTACTGGAAGGCGGTGACAGCTCTTGGAGCTCTTGAAGGACTTGATTCGTAGGCGATATCGCTCCCAGAGACTTGTAAATCTCATCCGTCGAATCCTCCTCAGCATTATACAATCGACGGCTGCGATCTTCTCCTAGCATGGGTGCGCACTGCTGTACGAGTGCCCTGCTGCATGGGTGTTCCCTGGTGCATGTGCCCTGCTGAATGGGTGTGACACATGTCATGCTCACTATAAGGTGCCTCAAAACTAGTTTGAGGCGCATTAGGAATCCTGCTCTCATCCAGCCCTTCCCTTCGTTACTCACCCTCCTGCTGTAACTGTGTGCATATGGTGACTTACCTCCTCACCAACACAGTCCTTCAACCCCAAAGCCTGGTAATCCTTTCCCCCCCTCACCCTCTCCCCCATCTTGACTCCTTCCATCTGGATTGTTGGAATGGCGACTTGGCAGCAAGATTCTCCTTTGTAGGCACCTCAAACTCTAACTAGCACACCCCTATCCTTTCCTCCTCCCTATTCCCCAGGTTGGTGGCAAATGCCGGAACAGTGATCCGGCAGGAAGGCCTTCCTTTTGCTGATTATAGATATAATGGAGCGAATTCAAGAGGAGATTAAATGCCCTTGCAAGAACTCAAAGGCCAAGGGATCTGACCCTGCATGTTCTACAATTTTGTTGTGGTTGTGATGCAACCGTGAAGATTCCCAGCTTTGTGTTGCTTGCTGTGTTTGGTGTAGCAATGCGACTATTGCAGCAATGGTGTATAGAGCAATTTACAAATACTACGGTATGCCATTGTGGTGTGTAAGTATTCACATACACAGTGAGTCACAAGATTCTGCCACATTGAATGGCAAATACTGGATATGCTGTACAGAGAAACTTAATCTACAAAGTGTAACATACCTGCACTAGTATAACACACAAAGGAAATAATTGAATATGGCCAACCTAAACTGCACCCTCGAGCCACAATTTCAGCTCCTAAAATGAAACTGAACGGAAAAATGTATGCGCATTCCTAAACTGCACCCCCGAGCCACAGCTGCAGCTCATAAGAGGAAACTGAACGGAAATCTAAATACTCATAAACTGCACCCTCACGCCACGACTGCAGCTCCTTTCGCACGTCAACGGCCACAAAGTCTGAAACACGGACGGTGCTCACTCCTCCCAGGAACGCAAACACTGCTGCAGGAATCAAGGGCCCAAGCATTTCCTGCTGGGCCAAAGCACCACTCACTCCGTGCCCTGCTGCGGCCGGGAATGCTGCAAGCTGAGGTGGATGAGGTCTGCGCATTGAAGTTACCGATGCACTTCTATGGGCTTTGATCTGTTGCCTTGGGGTTGTTTGCTGCACCATGCCTGCAGAAGGGATGGTCGTGTGTCGATTGGTTAAGCAACCTTGAAGCTGCTGCTTTGATAAGGCTCCTTGTGTCAATCGTGCCCCCTGCATCCACTGTGTTTCTTGTCTCAAACCCGCACCGCATGTCTCTTCCTGCATTCCCCTACCAACCATTGCTGCTGCACCGGGTGAGTTGCCAGTCAGGAGTGGCATGTCTGGGGTCCAGGGCTGAGCTGCTGCTGGCGTTGGCGTGTGAATAGCACGGTGCTGGAACTTGCTTGAAGAGCCAAGAGGGTCTACCTGCCGCCGCTGCTGCTGCTGCTGCACTAGTCTCACCTTCTCCTTCAGTTCTTCAGAAGTATAAGAATGCAGAGGAGGGGGGCGGTGCTTGTTCCATCGGGATATGAAACCTCCATTGCCTGTATTGAAATTTGTGCCACAACCAGTCAAGTTTCTGCTGCTCCATGCACGTAGCTCCACTGGTGCAAACATTATCTCAGACTCCACACGAGCGCAGGCTTGGTCACAGGCTTGGGCACAGGCTTGGGCACAAGCTTGTGCATACGCTTGGTCACAGGCTTGGTCATAGGCTTGTTCACAGGCTTGGTCACAGGCTTGGGCACAAGCTTGTGCATATGCTTGGTCACAGGCTTGGTCAGTGGCTTGGGCACAGGCTTGGGCAGGGGTTGCAAGCAGCGGTGCATCCATTGCAAAGGCCGGGCGCTTCAGCATATTCACGAGCGCACCAAGGCTGGTGGCTCTTAGGGGTTCTGAGGCACACACAGCTGGGTAACTTTGCATCAAATCGGTAGTCAATGCAGGCCTCTGTGCGTCCAAGGCAGAGGGCAGCCGGTTCTGCTCCTTCACTTGCGTATCAGCGCGGGTGGTTGCTAGAGGTTCTGAGTCACATGTGATTGGGTCAAGTGGAAGAGGAAAGGGAGCTTCGAGGAGATTGAGAGGGTGACTGGGGGGGAGATTGGAGGGGAGGGTAAAAGGGAGAGTGGAAAAAGGAGTGACAGGGCGAGTGGAAGGGGTGGTAGAAGGGAGAGTGGCAGGGAGAGTGGAAGGGAGATTTGCAAAGAAGGTTTCAAGCATGGCTGGGGTAGGTTGATCTACACCGGTGTTGGTGCAAGCTCTGTTGCTGCTCTGTATGAAGGAATCGGTCAGCGACAACAGCAACGTAGTCACTTGTTCCATCTGCTCTGATAGTTGCTCTTGCTCTTGCTGCTGCTGCTGCGGCTGCTGCTGCTGCTGCGGCTGCTGCTGCTGCTGCTGATGCTGGTGCTGATGCTGATGCTGCTGCTGTTGTTGCCACAGTTGCTGCCACCGTAGTTGCAGCAAGATCACATCTCGCTGGGTAGCATCAAGTGCAGCACAGTAGTCAGTCAAAGCAGCAACCAGCCCAGACCCCGTTGGTGCTGCCAACCTCGCCTGGGAAGGGTCATGCACCGGCCCTCCCTCCCCATCGTGATGCAAATCACGACAAAAATTCTCCACACTGCCCACCACCTCACAGCCTGCACTCAGATCCTTCTCAGCCATCCCAATCTCTCTAGTTTCCTGTGAAAGTCTTATGTGGTTGGCAGTGCGACACAGTGACGGGCATTGAAGGTCTTGCTTTGTAGGTGGAATTTCTCCCAGCAAAGAGTATATCTCATCCGTCGGATCATCCTCATTATCATACGATCGATGGCCATCATATTCTCCCAGCATCTCACAACTGAGCGCCACAGGCGGCGTTTCCATAGACACTTTGGACCTCTCTGTGACAACAGCAGCAGCATTTTCGAGGTCATTGGGGCATCCATTCACGGGGATAAGCCCGGCCAGCTGAGGAGGAGGTGATTGGAGGTTGTTCGGCAGGCAACTAATTTTCAAGTAACTGTTCCTCCTCGCAGGGAGGGGGCAGACGGACTGCTGCAGCCCAATCTGCATAACCAGCAGCACCATCAGCAGCACAATCAGCAGGAGCAGAAGCAACAGCATCAGTAGCACCAGCAGCACCAGCAGCTCCACGATCACCAACAGCAGCAGTACCACCACCTGAACTGAGAGCAGTGGCAGCAGCAGCAGCAGCAGTAGCAGCACTCACTTCTTTGTTCTCATTCTGCAATGACGGCACCAGAACGTTCAGATCCCCACCAAAATCAACACCCAGGACATTCAGAGCCTCACACGAATCTGCAGCTGGGGTGCTAAGAGCCGCACAAAAATCATTCCCCAAGGCGTTCAGGCCACCACCGGAATCAACAGGCGGAAAGGCGTCTAGCGCAATGATACCATCACCACTGTGTGAAGCCGCGAGGTTGATACGGGGCCTGTTAGCATGGCATGTGGGAGAGTCGGTAGGGTGGTAGGTAGGTTGATTGTTCAGGTGATTGATAGGGCGGTAGTTCTGGCGCTTGGTAAGGCGCTTGGTGGGGAGATTAACGGGAAGAAAGTGGCGATTGAGTGGACGGGCACGTCTGGAAGGCAAGGGGTGGTTGTGGCTGCGGTTGATGTAGGCGACTTGGATAGAGTCAGGGGAGAGCGGCTCGGTTTCGTTGCGGCAGTTGGGATGGCAGTTGACGTCGACAGTTTTCTTGGCCGGGCAGCGTGGGATGGCTTTGTAGTGACTGCACCTGTAGTAACACCTGATGATGCCGGAGGGGGGAGAGGGGGGAAGGGCGGTAAGGGATGATGAATTCTACAGCTCAGCAATTGTAGTAGCACCTGCGATGCAGGAGCAAGAGTTAAGGATGAGGGCAGTGAGTGGTATGAGTAAAGTGCTTGCACAAAGCACCTCAGGATGGGTAAGATGTGACTCACAAACCATTTCTGTCCTAAATATGTCCTCAGATACTCTCTCCAGACTTCTCAAATTCACCCCATCCCATAAATGCCTAAGAATAAAACTTTGGAGCGGAAAATGTGACCCAAATGTATCCTACCAGACCGTTTCGGAAAGACAAAAGCAGCACAGCACCGTGCTACAAAAAGGCAATGGATTTGAGTCTGCAGTCACATGGTAAACACATATTTTGATGACAATGGACAATGGACAGCTGAAATACACAGTCAACAGGAGTTAAAGCAGGTCTGACATCGTGTCGGACATAGAAGGTCCAAAACACAGCCAAGAGGGCCCTTTCCAGATCCTGAAAAAAAAAAAAAAAAAAATCATTTCCAGACCCAACAAGATTACTCCTTCCAGATTCCACGTGCTCTACGCAGTCCTTTGTAGCATCCTTCAGGGGGCCAAAAAGGGTCCAGAAATTCCCCAAAGCACTGCTGTTGAGTCAATATAAGTCAATGGGAGTCAGCAGGAGGCTGACCTAGTGGCGTTGGAGCGCTGCACTTGCTTCTGGCCATACTTGAGCCAGTTGTGCCCATCGGAGCCCACCACCCATGCCACCACCTCCTCCCACCCTGGCCGCCCCCAGTCCTGCTCACACCCCTCCTTGCTGCCCGACTCATTCTCAGAAAGATGATGGCTAGTAGCCGCCGCGTCTCTTGCTGAGGACTCTGGTGTCAGAATGTTATATTTGTCTAGCCTGCAGTGGGGTACTCAATAGCGAGTACAGCCCAATTTAGGGTTTGCTATATGTACTCAACTGCCTGCTAGTGAAACCCCTCTTCTATGTTTCATTCATTCGTTCACTATTCTAACATGGAATCAGAGTAGGTCGACCCTCCCGGGTCGATCCTGTGCATGGGCCCACCGTTCGCTTCCGCTGCTGTCCTGCCTATCGCGCGCCTCGGGCGCGTGCCGTTTTTCTGCCTGCCGCGCGCTCATGGCGCGCGGCATTTTTTCTTCCCGCCGCGCGCTCGGGGCGCACGGCGGTTTTCTGCCCGTCGCGCCGCCCTGGTGGCCGCGCGACGCCATGCCCTGCCCGTCGCGCGCCCCAAGGCGTGCGGCGGTTTCGTCGCCTGTCGCGGTGCCCCGGGGGCCGCGCGTCGCCCCCCCCTCCGGTCGCCCGTCACGGCGCCCTGGAGGGCCGCGTGTCGCCCCCCTCCCGTTGCCCGTCGTGGCGCCCTCGGGGGCCCGCGCGCGGCCTCCCCTCCTCCCGTCGTCCGTTGTGGCGCCCTCGGAGGCCCGCGCGCTACCCCCCCCCCCCTTGCCGCCCACGAGCCGCCCCTGCAGCCCGCGCGCCACCCCTGCCGCCTCCAGTCCACGTGCTCCTGTGGGGTGGCGGGTATGGGGGTGGCGGGTGTGTGAACCGAAACCTCCTCCGTCTCCCACTGCTGTAGCTGCCGCTGAGGGGGGTGGGTGTGTGGGAGACGAAGGAGTGGTGCTAGAGGGGTGTGTCGTAGGAGTGAAGCTACGGGTGCAGCAGGGGTGTGAACGGGAGTTTTGGGACAGTTAGGGGGAGGTTGGGCGGAGCAGCCGTCGTGTAGCCAACAGCGCCAATAGTCCGGAGGCTACTATCTCCGGTAGCCCAGCGAGCCTGCTGCGCCAGTCGCCCGTGGGTCCGTTGCTCCTGCCGCTCAGAGTTAGCCGCGGAGCCAGTTACTCCAGTGGTCCGGAGGCTACAATCTCCGGTAGCCACAGTGCGCGCCGCTCCTGTTGCCCGTGTATCTACGGCTTCACCCGTCGCCTCCTATCTCCACTCCTCTCACAGTCCTTCCTCCTCCTCACTTACCCTCTGTGACTGCCTCTAACTTTACTTATATTTGTGAACTATTGCTCTGCTTGCTAATTGTGCTGATTACACCACACTTTGGCTATGGGGGTGTGTCAGAATGTTATATTTGTCTAGCCTGCAGTGGGGTACTCAATAGCGAGTACAGCCCAATTTAGGGTTTGCTATATGTACTCAACTGCCTGCTAGTAAAACCCCTCTTCTATGTTTCATTCATTCGTTCACTATTCTAACATCTGGCCTATCAGAGCGCAGCCGGCTAGAGGTTTCGTGGTGACGACTCTCCAAGAGCCGACTCCGAGTTGTGCCTATCTCGGACGGTTCCGCCATAAATGGCTCTGCCACGCAGAGACCTGTCAGAATATTATGTTTCTCTAGTCTGCAGTGGGGTACTCTGTAGTGAGTACAACCCTATTAGGGTTTGCTATATGTATCCCAATGCTTTCTAGTGCAATTATTCTCACTTATTTCATTCTCGATTCTCACATGGTATAGAGCAATTTCGATCCTTCCTAAGGGCCCACCACGTCTTCAACTTTTTTTTTTTACCTCACCTTCCTGCCTTGCGTCGCGCCTAACCTTAAGGCCCCGTAAGGCCCCGTCAGGCCCCGTTTACGGCCCCGTCAGGCCCCGTTTACGGCCCCACTTACGGCCCCGTACGGCCCCTTAAGGCCCCGTCGGCCCCGTTTACGGCCCCGTCAGGCCCCGTCGGCCCCGTTTACGGCCCCGTAAGGCCCTGTTAGCGGCCCCGTCAGGCCCCGTCAGGCCCCGTAAGGCCCAGTCAGGCCTCGTTAGCGGCCCCGTCAGGCCCCGTCAGGCCCCGTAAGGCCCCGTCAGGCCCCGTCAGGCCCCCACCCACCCTGTTGCGGCCCTGTTCCGGCCCTGCCCCGGCCCTACCCCGACCTGTCGCGGCCCTGCTGCGGCCCTGTCGCAGCCCTGTCCCGGCCCCTTCTACGGCCCTGCTCCGACCCGGCCCCGGCTCTGCCCCTACCCTGCCCCTGCCCTGCCCCTGCCCTGCTCCTGCACTGCTGCGGCCCGGCCCCGGCCCTGCCCCGGACCTCTCGCGGCCTCGCCCCGGCCCTGTCCCAGCCCTGCTCCGACCCTGCCCCGGCCCTGCCCCGGCTCTGCCCCGGCCCTGCCCCAACCCTGTCGCGGCCCTTTCGCGGCCCTGCCCCTGCCATGCCCCGACCCTGCCCAGGCCCCGCCCCCCTCGTGCCTGCACCGGCGCACCGGGGGCCCGCGCACCGCCCCCCCCCCCTCAGGTCGCCTCACCAGGCGACGGGAGGGGCGACCTGGGGGGGGCTGCGTGTCGGAGCAGCCGCCCCTGGTGCAGCCGCCCCTGGAGCAGCCGCCCCTGGACCCGGAGCAGCCGCCCCTGGCCCCTGGAGCAGCCGCCCCTGGAGCAGCCGCCCCTGGTGCAGCCGCCCCTGGAGCAGCCGCCCCTGGACCTGGAGCAGCCGCCCCTGGAGCAGCCGCCCCTGGAGCAGCCGCCCCTGGTGCAGCCGCTCCTGGACCTCAGCAGCCGCCCCTGGCCCCTGGCCCCTGGAGCAGCCGCCCCTGGACCCCCTCCTCTCCGCCCTTTTCTCCTCTCCCTCCCCCTGCTGCGGGTGCAGCAGTGGGGGGGAGGGGATCTGCCATCCCCCTGGAGCGGATGCGGCAGTGGGGGGAGGGGACCTGCAGCACCTGCCTGCCCCCCCCCCCCGCCCCCCCCCCCCCCGCCCCTTCTCCTACCTCCCCCCTGCTGCGGGTGCAGCAGTGGGGGGGGAGGGGCTCTGCGGCACCAGCCCCCCCCCCCCCCCCCCCCCCCCTCCTCTCCGCCCTTTTCTCCTCTCCCTCCCCCTGCTGCGGGTGCAGCAGTGGGGGGGAGGGGATCTGCCATCCCCCTGGAGCGGATGCGGCAGTGGGGGGAGGGGACCTGCAGCACCTGCCTGCCCCCCCCGCCCCCCCCCCCCCCATCTCTCTGCTGCGGGTGCAGCAGTGGGGGAGGGTATGGGGGTGGCGGGTGTGGCCGACCCGCCAGCCCTGCTGCGCCCCGCGCGCCCTGCTTCCCTGTGCGCCCCGTGCGCCCTGCTGCCCTGCTGCCCTGTGCGCCCCGCGCGCCCTGCAGCCCTGTGCGCCCCGCGCGCCCTGCTGCCCTGCTGCCCTGTGCGCCCCGTGCGCCCTGCTGCCCTCTGCACGCGCCATGCACAGCACCCCCCCCCCCCCCTTCTCCTCCATCCCCTGCTGCAGGTGCAGCAGTGGGGGAGGGTATGGGGGTGGCGGGTGTGTGACACCCCCTGCTCCTCCTCCTACTCCGTCTCCCACTGCTGCAGCTGCCGCTGAGGGGGGTGGGGTGTGAGTGAACCTAGGGGTGCAGCAGGGGGTGTGTGAATGGGGGGTGCGGCAGTAGAGGGAGGTTGGGTGGAGGTAGCCGTCGTGTTGCTAGCAGTGCCAGTAGTCCGGAGGTGCGCTTCCGGTAGCCCAGTGATGCCGCTGCGCCAGTCGCCTGTGGGTCCGTTGCTCCTGCCGCTCGTCTTAGCCGCGGAGCCAGTTACTCCTGTAGTCCGGAGGTGCGCCTCCGGTAGCCACAGTGCGCGCCGCTCCTGTTGCCCGTGTGTCTGCAGTTTCCGCCGTTGCCTCCTCTCTCCTCTCCTATTAGTCCAGCCTCCTCCTCCTCACTTGCCCTCTGTGATAGCCTCTAGCTTTGCTTATTTATTGTGAACTTTAAACTGTTACTTCTTGTACTTGTGCTAAGAATGTGTGGTGACATTGTGATCCACCCTGAGCTTGCTTTGCTTTGCTTCTTGTGCTGATCATACCCCACTTTGACTATGGGGGTGTGTCAGAATATTATGTTTCTCTAGTCTGCAGTGGGGTACTCTGTAGTGAGTACAACCCTGTTAGGGTTTGCTATATGTATCCCAATGCTTTCTAGTGCAATTATTCTCACTTATTTCATTCTCGATTCTCACAAGACCTACATCCAAGCGGACTGAGGATAATTCGATCAGAGTGGGAAATGAGTGCAAGGTTGTCTGCTGAAAAACATGACCGGTCTGGTATATAGACCAAAGACTGATGTTACTTTGGTCTATGATAGACTAAAGACTGATGTTACTTTCTCGTACTAGGAATGTGGTACCATCAACTTAATAGTACGGCTCGGATCCGAATTTTTTCCCAATGCCGGCTGCGGCTCTGTCCGGCTCCTTGAAGGAGCATCAGAGCAGCCGCCGCTGAAGGTCAGACAAGCACGCTTGTGGACCACTGGCATAGCGAGCGGATGGTCATTCCTTCCTTGAAGGAATGCAACAAAAAAGAAAAAAAGAAAGAAAGAAAACAACATGTTTTCAATAAATTTTCCTCAAGTCATCAGTCATCCACTGGCAGTGGCGCATCCATGATGGACAAAAAGAATACTCATGCTAGATAACTCTTTGACTTGGCAAAAAGTGTGGCTATCCACGATGGACGAGGCGCGGTTCAGCAGGACTGGTATTGTGTCTGGTAGTACTTCCAGTGGGGACACTGTCTCAAGTTACAAGGGTTCCATTGAGATTGCGAATTCCGTAGTCATGCCGTTGTGACTTGCACGTGGTAGCCGTGTTCAGGTGTTATGGGGAAGAGATGACCCCTTTTTTGCCTTTCACCATGACACCACCACCAATGTGTCAATAGTTTTACAAACCAGAAGAAAACACTACCGTGATTTTTGGTCTCGTGTGAATGGTTCATTTTCCATGTTGTTGATAAAACACGAAATCAGCCCCATCCATAGTTCATGGCTAGCAACTGATGCACTGAAAACAATCTGTGTGTTTGCCACGCGTGACACGCAGGGCACAATGAAGAACAGTCTGGAAAGCAGCATCAGACACAGCTGGAGCAAGTGGATTCTTGCCGACGTTTATGCAGGACACACAAACGGGTCACCCGATTTCTGACTTGGCCATTTAAATGCTGCGGGGTAATGTCAAATATAAACATGTCGGCCTTTCAAATTCATGGTATTAAACAATATTCACCCAAAAATGTCGTCCAGTCACTTTATAAGCACGAACACTTCGTTAGATTTCCTTGAGATTCTACTGAACGATCACAAAAGAGTGTCGGAGGATTGGCCCACCAACAGACCTATCTGCCTTGGTATTTCGAAACGAACCGTCTCAAGGTGCGATTACCGTTTCTTTCCGTTTTGCTTACCGAAATTCAGATCCTTCACGGCACGAAGGCTTGTCTCAGCTCAGCCATGAGATAAACATCTAGGAAGCGAGTTTGCGGGGTTATAATTCGGTAAATGTACGATAACGGTGTTTGTTTGATCAGAAAATAGCTCAGCTTTGACAGTAGGCATGGACTGGTATTCAACAAAAACCACCGAAAATAGCAAAACGAGGGCTGTCAGTTCAACATCTTAGAGATCCCGACCAGACAAATGGGCCCCCACGCCCTGGGCTGGATGACAGACCCAATCCACGCAACCCTGTCCTTTGCGGACAAAGTGGCCACGACTCAAGTGTGGAATGATCACCTGAACAAAAACACCCTCTCTGACCGACTGACTCGCCGGCTGTCAGCTCTCTAGCCGTCAGATCGCCGGCCAACTGCTTATCCGACCGGCCGGGCAGAGGGAAAACGTTAGAAGTTGGCCGTTTCGCATGACAAAAATCAATCGCTCAATGATGTTTCTCACACTTCCAGAAATGGTAACGTTTGTATTGAAGTTAATAATGATTATGTATAGTTTGTCAATATCAGAATCGAACTATAATAAGTAAGAATAGTACCTTAATGAGTCAGAACATTGCACAGACTATCGAGATACTAGAGCACATTCAGGAAAGAACTCTAAACGCCAAGCGATCTGGCCCTATGTGTTGCACTGGTTGCAGCAATTGGTTGCATTGCAGCATGAGCAGAGAGAATTTAGCAGAATGCCATGCTCTGACTGTCAGAATCCCAACCACTAGACCATTGGGATAAAAGGGCTTGTTTGTATAGCGGGTTTGTGCGCCCATAACCCCCCAGGCGAACGTGCCTGTAACCCTCCGTAGGATCAATCGGGCATCCACAGTCTAGATCTACTGACACCCCCCCACACTGGGAGGCCCAGGACTGAGCACAACGGCAACGGCCTACATGTGCATACACCGGGATTCGAACCCGAGACTGCTCTGATACCATGTCAGAATCCCAACCACTAGACCATTGGGATAAAAGGGCTTGTTTGTATAGCGGGTTTGTGCGCCCATAACCCCCCAGGCGAACGTGCCTGTAACCCTCCGTAGGATCAATCGGGCATCCACAGTCTAGATCTACTGACACTGACAACCACATAAATAGTTGCAGTTGCAGTGTAAACACATAAGGACAACAGAGAGTCTGCCACAATTGACAACCACAACTACATCAACCTCAAGCCTACCCGAAGTATCAAATACTGCATATACAGTACCACTGTACTTGAAAACTTAAAATAACATATTTACAGGACCTGCCCAATTGGGTACCTCCTAAGCCGCACCCTCCAGCCACGACTGCAGCTCCTTCCGCACGCCAACGGCTGCAAAGTCTGAAACCCGGATGGTGCTGTCACCCCCTAGAAACGCAATCACTGCTGCCGGGATCAGTGGCTTCAACATAGCTTGCTGCTGGTGCAATGTGCCAAACTTTGCGCACTTGGAAGTGGTTGGGAACATTGCAAGCTGGTCTGAAGGAGTTGCACACGTTGATAGGACAGGTGGGTTTTGAGGAGCGTCATGATACCTGCTGCTCGTATTCTGTTCTGTGCTGCTTGTTTTGAATTCTGTGCGGCATGACTTGTAACTAGCTCCACAAACGGCCGGATGTTTGCTGCTCCAGGTACACAGCTCCTCTGGTAAAACCACAGTCGCAGGGTCCACGCGAGCACAGGCTTGAGCACAGGGTTGGCCACAGGCTTGGGCACAGGCTTGGTCACAGGCTTGGTCACAGGCTTGGGCACAGGCTTGGTCACAGGCTTGGTCAGTGGCACAGAGAGCTTCCGCACACTCAGAAGTATGTCAGAAATGGTGGTTGTTGGACGTTGCGAGGCACACCCAGTCGGTGAAATCTCAATCGACTCAAAAGTCACTGCAGGCACCGGTGCATCCATGGCTGAGGCGGGTCGCTTCCGCACATTCCTAAGCGTACCAAAGGTGGTGGCTGTAAGGGGCTGTGATATACACGCGCCTGAGTCAGACAGGGCAGCAGAGGAAGATTCCGGGATTGAGGCAGGGAGAGAGGCAGGGAGAGCGGCTGGGAGAGCGGCTGGGAGAGCAGCTGGGAGAGTGGCAGGGAGAGCGGCAGGGAGAGCGGCTGGGAGAGAAGCAGGGAGACTCCCGGGCGCGGCTGAGGAAGGTCGCTTTACACCAGTGTTGCTCTGCAAGAAGGAATCAATCAGAGACAGCAACAAAGCTGTCACTTGATCCGTCTGCTTTGACGGCTGCTGCTGCTGCCGCTTCGGCTGCTGCTGCTGCTGCTGCTGCTGCTGCTGCTGCTGCTGCTGCTGCTGCTGCTGCTGCTGCTGCTGCTGCTGCTGCTGCTGCTGCTGCTGCTGCTGCTGCTGCTGCTGCTGCTGCTGCTGCTGCTGCTGCTGCTGCTGCTGCTGCTGCTGCTGCTGCTGCTGCTGCTGCTGCTGCTGCTGCTGCTGCTGCTGCTGCTGCTGCTGCTGCTGCTGCTGCTGCTGCTGCTGCTGCTGCTGCTGCTGCTGCTGATGCTGATGCCGCTGTTGCTGCAGCACCATCACATCTCGCTGAGTCTGAAACCCAGGAGCATCATATATAGCACAGGAGTCAGTCAAAGGTGAATTTTGAGTCAACAGAGAAGTCTCTATCGTGGTTTGAAACACAGGAGTATCGGATACAGCACCACAGCCAGACAAAGCAGCACCCTGCACAGCAGCACCCTGCACAGCAGCACCCAGCACACGCCCCATTGGTGCTGCCATTCCCGTCCCATAAGGACCGTGCACAGACCCTTCCTCCCCATCACCATACAAATCAAGAATCAAACTCTTCCCATTGCCCACCACCACACCACCAGCGGTCTGCTCGTCCTCTATCAACCCCGCGTCAAAAAATTCTGGTGGAAGACCCATGTGGTTGGTACTGGAACGCAGTGACAGCTCTCGGAGCTCTTGGAGGCCTTGATTCGTAGGCGATATTGCTCCCAGAGAAGAGAAAATCCAATCCGTCGAATCCTCCTCCGCATCATGGAATCGACGGCTGCCATCTTCTCCTAGCATTTGAGATCTGAGATCCAGAAGCCGCAGTTCCTCATAATTTGAAGACCTCTGACTGTTGAGGTCAGTGGAGCAGCCACTAACGGGGATAAGCCCAGCCAGCCCCCGAGGAGATGGCTGGAGGCGGGTCAACAGGGAAGACACTGGGGAGAAGTCCCACGCAGGCAGGGGATTTTTCTCGGATGGCTGCTCCTTCTGGCAGGGAGAGTGCCAGAGGGCTGCTGCGTCAAAAACAGCATCAGCAGCAGCAGCAGCAGCATCCGCAGCAGCATCACCAATGCCACTGCCATGATAAGCAGAAGCACCAGCATCAGCGTCAGCACCAGAACCAGCATCGGTACCACCATCGACAGCAGCAGCAGCAGCAGCAGCAGCACAACCATCATTGAAAGAACTGCCTGTAGCAGCTATCATGCCCTCATGCTGCAAGGCCGGCACCAGGGCATTCAGAGGCCCACCAAAATCGGAACCCGGGACGTTCAGAGCTTTATCTGAACGAGCGTCTGCGGAAGTGAGAGCTGCATGGGAACGAGCGTCCGGGGAAGTGAGAGCTGCATGGGAACGAATGTCCGGGGAAGTGAGAGCTGCATGGGAACGAGTGTCCGGGGAAGTGAGAGCTGCATGGGAACGAGTGTCCGGGGAAGTGAGAGCTGCATGGGAACGAGCGTCCGGGGAAGTGAGAGCTGCATGGGAACGAGTGTCCGGGGAAGTGAGAGCTGCATGGGAACCACCGTCCGGGGAATTGAGAGCCGCAGCAAGATGATCAAGGCGAGCAGCGTTAGACGCTGCAGTGATGCCAGCTCCACCGTGTGACGCCGCGAGGTTGCTATGGTGGCTCATGGGCCGGTCGAGAGGCCGGTAAGTACGGCGGTAAGTGGGACGCTTGGTAGGGCCTTTAATGGGGACGGTAGGGTGGTTGGGTGGAGGCGCGGGGTGGTTGTGGAGGCGGCAGTGGTAGGTGACTTGGATGGCGTCGGGGGAGAGCGGGTCGGAGCCGTTGCGGCAGTTGATGTCAACGGTCTTCTTGGCCGGACAGCGCTGGTTGGTCTTGGCACGACTGCACTTGTAGTAGCACCTGTGATGGCAGATGAGAGGGGGAAAGGAAGGGGAAGGGGGGGGGGAAGATGATGGATTCAGCGGCACAGCTTAGGGTGAAACGGTGAATTCTGGTCAGCAAAGGACAGAGGATGATGGAGCAAGGGGGAGCACAGCACAGTATAAATTTATATCATCATTCGTTCTAAAGCAGAAACCTCTGAATCAAGGAGGCAAGTGGAGTCATCAGAAGAAGACGAGCAGGAGTCAACACAAGCCAAGAGAATGCGAACGCGAGTCAACGGGAGTCAACGGTGCTGACCTGGTGGCGTTGGAGCGCTGCACTTGCTTCTGGCCGTACTTGAGCCAGTTGTGCCCATCGGATCCCACCAGCCGCGCCACCAGCGCCTCCAACTTCAACCCTCGCAGCCCCAAGTCCTGCTCCCACACCTCTCGGCTGACCGACTCATCCTCAGACAGCTGACGGCTAGCCGACGCATCCTCAGACAGCTGACGGTTAGCCGACGCATCCTCAGAGAGCTGATGGCTAGCCGTCTCATGCTCAGAAAGCTGACGGCTAGCGGGCTCCTGCTTAGATCTCGCCAAGTGCGGAACCGATTGGTGCCGCAAGCTCGTGTCTATCTCGGAGGCGATTGCCATAACAGCAGACAAGCTCTGGCTGTGGTCTTCCTGGAAACTTTCTGTTAGGTGTCTTGACGGGAAAGTTGAAGATGGAGGACCTTTGAAGGCTCGCGGCTGCGGCTGAGGGTTAGTATTAGGGCGAGCATTAGTGCTGCCTCGTAGCAGCGCTAAATGTAGTAATATCAGTAGTAATACATCTCAGACTCGGGAAAATGAAGAGTCAAAGAGTGAGAGGAGTGACAAACGTGACTCTCCTCCAGAAGTCGAGTAGCAGTACTGATTGTAGTGTTACTGCTCATTGTGGTGTTACTGCTCATTGTGGTGCTACTGCTGATCCTCTAGTGGGTGGTGGTTCTTGCTGGGCTCGCGCAAATCTCTGTGCGGCGTCAGAATAAGCACCGCCGAGTGACCTTGAATGGCCAGACAACTGCCGCCTGCTCGATAACCTGTGGACGGTCCTTCTTGATAAGGCTGTGACGCATCTTGCATGGGATACCTGGCCGGACTATGGAGAAAATATCCCTCTCTGTCATCTGCCATCACGCATGCAAGATAATCTCCGATTATCTTGGAGGTTCCGAATCCAGACAAATCCGTCGAGTGGTCAGCCGGACAAGTGGCGAGAACACCGGGCGTGGCCAGCAGGACTTGCCGTTGCAAGTCGGACCGCCAGCTTGGTTCATGGGTGTGGTGTCTATTGCGGTGATTTGTGTCGTGATTTACTCGGAAGCGAACAACTCCTTCCACGTGACTGCTGACGGGGCAGATCGGTTATCATGGGAAAGGAGGTACGGAGACGGAAAGAAAGGCCCCTTTTGGAAGGATCTCCCTAGGAAGACGCGAAGGATTTGTTTTTTTTGTGACGGTCGAGGGTCAGCATGAAATTCCCGTCATTGATCGAGCAACGGAAGAACTACAGGTCCCACATACTGAATCATTGGTCCCACATACTGAATCCTTTTTTTTTTCACACTGTTGTAGTGCATTGTGCCGCCGAGTCTCGCCACGGTGGCCGTTGTACCTGTTGCACATTCTGCTCCACGTGCGAGGGGCTTAGGATCTTCGCGGTTCCAAATTGTACTTACATAATGCGGTCCACACGTTTAGCTGCAGCATAGCTAGAGCAAGCCGCGAAGCAAGTGATTTTTCTTCCCGCCATTTTACGGATGACAGCTCACACAATAGTCAACAGTCTTACGAGATTCAGGGAGTGATGACACCATCACGTTGTCAATGGCGAAACAGTCTTCTTGTCCTGAACAACTGAAAATGCTCTTGAAATGAGTTCTCAGAACAAATGAGATTGACAGTGGGCCTTCGAGATTGACAGTGGGCTTTCAGCAGCATCAAAATACGGGTAGGATTGGAAAGGCAAACACGAACAAGGAAACAACCATCACCTCCAGGACCAGGTTCAATGTACTACCATGTGCGCGCAGTCTGCTGCAGAAGGTACCCCTTGTGCTCCAGAAGGTTTCGAGTATTCATCCGGCTCATCCTCTCGCTTCATTGGCTAAAAAAAATAGCCAATTAGCTTGATTGGGCAGCTGGATTGCCAAGCCCGCAAATGAACGACGGACAGTGCATTCCTTGCGTGACCGCTGGCAAAACGCAAAATGCATACAATTCTGATGAGGTGTGGCTTGAACAAATCCAGTAATATAGGGACGCGTGACGTCAGCACATGCCGCCCCGCGCCCCCTGGCACATTCGGAAATCGGGGGCAAACCGAAAAACCCTCCGAATCCCTCGGGTCACCCCGAAACTCCCGCCTGACCAGGCGAAAAATCCCTCCGAAAAAACCCTCCGAATCCCTCCGTCTCAATGTCGTATTCTGCAGATATATGTCGGCCGTACTGTTGCAATTTCGGGGACATTGATCGAGCACTGCTCGACGGGCATTGGCCAATCGCCGTCGAGCACTGTGCATCCCCGACAAGACGGGTTACAGCAGCCATCGACGTCGCCCGACAGGCCGCGCTGTCGGTCGACGCGAGTGGTAACGGGTTTCGCAACCGGCCGACGGTCACAATCGACGGCGCCTTCAACTGCGGTCGACGTCGCTGTCGGACGGGCGACGGGTTACGTAAGTCGCCATCAAAGGGGTCACGTCAACAGATGACGACCACGTCAAAGGCCAAGGCCTTGAGGACACCTGTAAGGGAAGGGTTATCAGCCCAACAATGGTCTCAATGAAATCCTGAACTGGGAGCAGCAGTAACATCGTTTTTCTGAGTTAGGCCAGCGCTACGGCAACGAGAGCTTTCGGGTAGGCACGGATGGAGAACGATCCGTCGAGGACAACGCCTTTCCGGCAGATAGCGGTCGACGTTGAAACCATCTCGTCACAAGCCATACCGTGCCCTGTCGACGTTGAAACCATCTCGACGCAACCCCCTAGGACGTCACAAGCTATACCGTGCTCGACACCACCACCCTCGACGTCACGAGCCATACCGGGCTCGACAGCTCCACGATCGACGTCACGAGCCATACCGGTATCAACAGCGCCACCCTCGACGTCACGAGCCATACCGGTAGTGGGTCAGCCGGTTGCGCCGGATCAACGCTCGACGGAAGGTGCCGTCAATGTCGACGTGGGGGGGGCACCGACCGAAGTCCCTTCGACGGCGCAATCCATACCTGTAGTAGTAGAACCGATTTCGACAACATCCCCTCCCTCGACACCGGAAGCGACTAACCAGCCGTCATCATCTTCGGCACCACCAACGGAACCAGTAGCCGCTGTCCTGAGCTCGACTGGTGGGCGACGTAGGAGAAGGGGTACGGGTGTTCCGGCTGAGGTTAGGCCACCACCCCCAGCCGGTACATCCGCTTCGCGAGCCACTCCCGCCGTGCCTATGCGCTCATCGAAAAGACCCAGCAAAGCGGACTTAGCCAGCCACGTCCCGACAGAGACGAATGATGACGACGATGAACAGGGAGAACAGTCCGAGGCGGACGATGTCGAAGAGATGGACCCTTTGCGCCATGCCGCGGCAAACATATCAGAAGAGGAGGCAGCCCACATTCTCGGTGACGAACAGGGCGAAGAAAATCCGTACCTGGCGACGGGAACGCTCAAAAGTGCGATTCACCGTTGTTAGCTTCCGCTGCTTGCAATCGACCAGGATTCCACTCGGCCAAACTACGTCTCGGGTTTCATGCATTTCAAGGCTTGGGCCTGTGCAACCCTGGCGCCCGGAAAAACAAGGGAGTGCCGGACGAGGAGCAGGTGATCAACGAGGACGAGGTTGGGAGAGAGATCGGCAAGGATTTAGGGAAGGGGTGGAGGGCGGCGCTCCTTAACGAGGAGCACCTACATGGGCCTTGGACGTCGAAATGGCGGTTGCGGGCTTACGTCGAGTACATGTCGACGGAAACGGACGAACAAGCTGCTTCCTTGGATACCGGGCGGGCCAGAGTAGCGGGACGGAAGCCGAAAAAATGCACCCCACCGATGATGCTGGCGCGCCTAACTGCGCTAGGGTGCTTGTGCAAAGTAGAGGCCATACTCTTCGACGAACCACTCACAAAACCGATGGACGAGATCACCGAGGCTAGGCAGCTACTAGCGGTCAAGCTGCGACAGCTGCACGACGATCAGTTCGAGTAAGTTCGCTTCCCTACCCCGTCGGCTACAACTTCTCACTCACTTTCTCACTTATTAATTGCTGCATCTGCCCACTCTATGCAGGAGCTGCGTCGACCCACATCGTGGCTCGCTCGACGATGTCTACACGGAGGAGCAGTTCCGCATTCTTGTTTCATACATCCTGCCGCACTGGGCCAAGGTGTACTTCGGGTCGTCGCTGTGGAAGGCCTTGGCTGTGAGGGTGATGATTCTGATGGCACATCATATGCTGGGCAGGGGGATAAGCATCCGTACGATCCGCTGCTGCAACATGTTCACTCACGTCCTTCTGCCCATCACGAACAGCCCGGGGGAATCGTCGATCCTCGTTCTCGTGGTCGCCTATCGCAATTCGAAGACCGTCAAAGACAACAAGCTCGGCCACTTGTACCTGACTCGACACATGGACTTCCAGCCTGGGCCGTGGGTGGAGCGTGGCAACCTTCGAAGTGGATGGCTTTGATGAACAGACGCTATTTTTCCGAGATCCGGCGCAGGTGACTTCCCCCTTGCATGCCCATCTCGATGTTGCTCCGCTCCTCTGCTGTTCTGCTCCTCTACATTTCCAATCTCCTGCTGTTCCAATCCTCTCCTGTTCCGCTCCTCTCCTGTTCCGCTCCTCTGCTGTTCCGCTCCTCTCCTGTTCCGCTCCTCTCCTGTTCCGCTCCTCTCCTGTTCCGCTCCTCTCCTGTTCCGCTCCTCTCCTGTTCCGCTCCTCTCCTGTTCCGCTCCTCTCCTGTTCCGCTCCTCTTCTGTTCCGCTCCTCTCCTGTTCCGCTCCTCTCCTGTTCCGCTCCTCTCCTGTTCCGCTCCTCTCCTGTTCCGCTCCTCTCCTGTTCCGCTCCTCTCCTGTTCCGCTCCTCTGCTGTTCCGCTCCTCTGCTGTTCCGCTCCTCCCCTGTTCCGCTCCTCTGCTGTTCCGCTCCTCTGCTGTTCCGCTCCTCTGCTGTTCCGCTCCTTTGCTGTTCCACTCCTCTGCTATTCGGGACCTCTGCTGCTCATCTATTCTTCCGTTCCGCCCCTATGCGCCATGTAATCGTAGGCCTTGGCGGACATGTTTGGAGACCCAGCCAATGCACCCGGCTTTGTGCTGAAGCCACGCATGGACACTGACCCTGAAACCGGCCAGCGACGCTACTCCACCCCAGAGACGGGCACATGGTGGCATAATGCCCAGGTATGCCGCATCTGCGCACCTGCAACTAACACCTCATGACTTCGTTATTCACCTGTTCTTGCCTACGTGCCTTGTTGATTCCATGCCTGTCATGTTTCCTCACCTGCAAGTCACCTCTCTGTGTCTTGTCTAGTCAAACATTACCCTTGTAGCACACTGTCACCTCATACTTGCGTCACTCACATGCTCTTGATTCCATGCCTAGTGTATTCCAGCCCTATACTCCATTCTCACACACACCTCTCACCTCACAATCCTATTACTCGCCTGCTATTGCCTACACTCGTGTAATCTAGGCCTGTCCTTCCATCTCAACCCAACCTCATCCTTGCGTTACTCAACTGCTTTCGCCTGCTTTTTGGTTGGAGGCTGGCAATCCCCCTCTATTCGACCCTATATGCAATTGCAGGATCATGTGGGAGAAGGTGAGGTAGTTGCGGCCATTATGCTCTACAGCGACGTGACGCACCTGAGTGAAAACGGGCGCAAATTGGCTTGGCCTGTTATGATGACATTGGGGAACATCCGGCAGGGCAAGCGCTGGGCATCGTCTGGGCACTGTCTGCTCGGAACTCTCCCTATCCCCCCCACTACCATGTCACCCGGTCAGAAAACTGCCCTTTTCCAACAAGCCGCATTGACCATGCTTGAAAAGCTCCTTGCGGGGCGAGAAAGGTGATCATTGTTTAATAATTAGTGTTACACTAAAATGTCTACCCACTGGCTCCCACTCTGCCATTCCGGCGCCCAATTATGACGTGGTAACTGAAGCGTGTCCCCCCCTTGCCATGTTTGCCATTCCTGCAAAACCCATTGCTCTTGTTTTTTTGCTATATATATATATATTTCTTAACAAAGCAGATTCCCCATGTATCAGCGTGTGATTATGATGACCAAACCCCTTTCGTTCCACAACATGCATTTCCATGACAGTGGCTTCTTGCTCAAGGACCCCAATGGGGTGGAGCATGTGGTCAGACCCATGCTTTACACATGGGTCTGTGATTACCCCGAAAGTGGGAAAGTCACCTGCACCTTATCTGGTGGCACTGCTCGTCCTTGCAGTATCTGCTATGCTGAGAAGGTAAGACACTATTCCGACCGCCTTACTTGCGCCCCCACTACCGTACTTGGCATTCTTGCGCCCCCACTGCCATAGGTTTCACCTTTGCACCCCCACAGCCATGGCGCTCTCATTTGCACCGCCACAACTATGGTTGATATCCTTGCACCCCCTTTCAGGAGCATCTTGACTGTGTCACTGCTGAGAACACGCCTAGGACAGTCGACCAACAACGCTGGATCATGGAGCATGCAGGGGACAAGTTGGGAACTGAAAAGACGGTTGCGGCCCAGTTTTCCACATTCGGCATTGAGGTATGTGCATACATGCTTAATTATATTAGCGTTCTTGAAACCATCTACCTTCTAAAATCGACTATGTTGAGCGATTTGTTTGCAGTGCGCACTCTGGCACTGGGATGTGCCTGGCGCGCCATGGGCGAATCCGTACCAAGCGATCATGCCTGACATAATGCACCAGTCCGACCTGGGCATTCTACACCACATCGTGGCTGCGGTTCGTGCGCCTTGTTCGACGCGTAATTCCCCTTCCAAATCTGCTTCTCCTATCAGCATCCCATCCACATGACTTATTCTGTCACACCCTACTGCCTCCTAAACTCTGTCCATTTCCCACCATGCTTTTTTCGCTCGCCCCATCCCCATCACCCCTGCTGCTTCACTCACTCCCCTGCCACATACATCCCCCATCTGCCAATCACCCTTGCTGTTTTTCGCTCGCCCCATCCCCATCACCCCTGCTGCTTCACTCACTCCCCTGCCACATACATCCCCCATCTGCCAATCACCCTTGCTGTTTTTCGCTCGCCCCATCCCCATCACCCCTGCTGCTTCACTCACTCCCCTGCCACATCCATCCCCCATCTGCCAATCACCCTTGCTGTTTTTTTTCTCGCCCCATCCCCATCACCCCTGCTGCTTCACTCACTCCCCTGCCACATCCATCCCCCATCTGCCAATCACCCTTGCTGTTTTTCGCTCGCCCCATCCCCATCACCCCTGCTGCTTCACTCACTCCCCTGCCACATCTATCCCCCATCTGCCAATCACCCTTGCTGTTCCTTCGTCTGCCCGCCTTATCTTTCGCCCATGCACTCCCATTTTTAGGCGGCTAGCTCAAATCCGCGCTGATACGAGGATGACTAACGTCCGTTTTCCGTCAGCCAACTACTTCACGTCCTCTGCCCGAATTGCGGCATACGAGTATCGTGCGGTGCTCATGGTACGTGTTTGTTTATGCCTATGGAGCTTACGTTTTGTTGCTGATGCCTTATTGTGGACAATGCATACACAATATTTGCACTAACCCACACCCTCCCCAGGTGCTCCTCTTCATCGTCTCAGACACGCTGGAGGAGAAGTGCTTGAGCGCAATCCGAGCGTACCTGGATTGGTACCTATTCTGCGCCAAGCAACCCGGCCACACGGAGAGAGATCTGTCGACTCTAGAGGGTTTGACTGATAGGTACCATTCCATTTCATGATTAACTGTTCTTTTCTGTTTATGTGCTGTAAAAACACCCGAAGGATCCTGAACCCATTACTCAAAGTGTGATCAATAACACCTTACACCCAATGTTGCTGGTGCTTTGTAAATGCACACCTTGCCAAGTGCTGTCTATAATTGATCCCACTCCAACAGGCTGGTCAAAGAGCTGCAGGATGCCTTTCCTGAGCAAAAATCAGAGTGGTGTTTGATCAAAACACACCTCATGACACACTACCCTGGAGCGATAAGGAGAGCAGGCCACGTGTCTGAGTACTCATCAGCGATGTTTGAACATCTGCACGGGCCGTTGGTGAAGCGAATCTATCGACGTACCAACAAACGCGGCGTCGAGGCCCAAATCATGGAACACCATGAGAAAAGGGCGGTATACCAAACTCTGGACACACCCGAGTGCGCCCACGAGACATCAATGCTGCAAGTAAGTCCTCATTTATTGACACAACATATGCAGCACCATTCTGCAATGGTTAACACACACAATATTGGATACATGCAGGCAACAAACCTTGGCACACCGGTAGTTACCCAAGACGCGTATGCGGTGTTTGTCAAGCCTCCAGCTGAGCCAACCAAGATGAACGAGTTCTACAACAAGTGGGCTGCCCAACAGCCAATCGCACATCAGTACTTCGAAACGGCGTTGGCCGAGTATGGCTTGAGCGCCGAAAAGGTCATGGTAAGCTTTTACTCGTGCAGCAATCGAATATTACTACCGTACAACAATTTCTCACACCATTCTTGTACATGTATACTTTCAGGCTCATCCAACAATGGCAATCCCGGCTGATGCGGGTACTCAGTCATCCAAAGAAGCCCATTTTGTGAGGGCTACACCGGACAGCTACAAAAGACCTTGGTTCTCTAACGTTGCAATTTCGTGCGAGGGAGGTGGCGTGGAATACGCTATGTTGATGCTCCTGTTCCATTGCAAGAGGCGCAACGTACGACACAACCTTGCATACGTCAGGTACTACATGACGTCAGGCACAGACGCAACAACAGGGTGCGTGCGTCTGCGATGGCCCGCAGACGAGAATGCATTTCACATAATTCCAATCGCGTCTATCTTGCGCCACGTGCATGTGGTGAAGATGTATGATCCGAAAGAGCCGGATGTGTACATGATGAACAAATACATAGTGTAATCTGTAGTTACAACTAATAATTGCATTCTTGCATTGTAGAAACAAATAATACCGTCTACGTGTTGTTCCTGAAATCATCCATACTTAAATTGCCAGTACACAAAACGAGGCTTACTGCAATGTCGAATTAAAACGAACCGCTGAATTTCCGAACCGCTATTTTGGGAAGCGATGTGCAATCGCGGCTCGGACGAACTGGAAAACAGTCTGGAAACAGGCGGGAGAATTTCGTGAGGGGCGAAATTGAGTGCCTGAAATTTCCGTTGGTGTTGCAGCTGAGTCGCGCCTGAAATTGCTGTTCGACAAATTGCCGAACCCAACCACAAAAAGGCAGGAACATTGTGATGTTCCCCTCGCGGCGTTGCTCCCCATGCATTCTTGCGAGCGCAACGAGCGCAAATAGCCCGCTTCGCATCTCCGTTGCGCGCGTCGCACATCGGTGGGGCACACTGGGGCGACGTTCTGATGGATGGCGAAGACGTCCAAGAAATGGCCGACGCGGTGCAGTGAAAGAATATCCCACTCCGTTCCTATAGGGTATACGCTCGGCAGGCACCTGCATGTTTGACGCTTGGGTGTGGAGTCAAGCATCACGGCAGTCGGACGGATCATCCCAATACAAAGATGGGCTTGTCGTGCAGCATTGGTGTGCTTCTTGCATTTGTCAAGCAACCTTCTACTACTACCAAGTTTGACTCATAATCCGTGTCGCGACGCGAAACGAAATGGTGCAATCAAGGCGATACGTATTCCTTCTCGTGTGCCTGATGCTTATAGGTAAATTGAGTCTCGTGTATGATCCCGCGCGCAAAGCTTCGACTAAACATTTGTTCGATTTGCGGAAGATTTGCACACAAGTCCCTCCATCTTCGAGCTGTTCTTACCTAACGCACGCTCACCACTGATACCAGGCCGACGCTAAGATATATATATATATTTATATATGTATACATATATACGTGTATATATACATATATCATTTTCTTGTGCTTCTCTGCATATCCATGTTTCTTGTTTCTCTGTGGCGGGTCTTTCACCAGGCGCTGCCATGCAGGCATATGCTAAGTTACGTCGTGGTGGGGAAGGGCAGCGGGTCACTGGTCGGGCAGATTTTCACCCCGTGGACGTTTGGCGTGAGCAAATGGAGGGCGCCCAAAGTCTACGCCGGCGACAAGCTCGGTGAGTTGCTGTAGTGGTTCTGAGATTGATTACTAATCATCACATGAGTCGAAAATTCGTTGCCCCTAATTTTCTGCATCTACTACACTCTCTCTACACCCTGTTTCTCACCATAGTGGATTCCAGTACAGTGGAGGAGTGGATAAGCACGGTGAAAGGTGGTTCGATTATGTTTCGGTGGTTCAATTAGGCAATTCCAATAAAACAAGGCCAGCCAGGCAGTTCCGTACACTCTACTATAGCGATAAACAGGGTGTGTCATGGTTCCCCTCGAACCCTTCAGTTTTCCGGTGGATGGCGCCTCACGACGTGGAGAGGTTCCACGACGACATGAGCTATGAGTTGTGCGACTTCACACTCGCGAATAACCTGCACTATGCGACGCACGTCTGCTTCTACGTGTACACCGTCAGGCATGGCGACCAGGGCCAGACGCTCTACTTTGGAAGCGCCGAGGGCTGACTTTTCAAATTTAGGTACCCTGATTTCAACCTTAAAAAAAAAAATTTACCCTGAAGGCACATTTTCCGGAAAAACAGCACCCTGATTGCTCAGGGTTGAGAAGTAGTGAACTCTGAATGTTCAGGGTCGAGAATTGAAAATCAGGGTCGTAGTAACGCGCTCTTTCTTTACCGAGGACAGAAGTGACTGGCACTGTGGCGATGTGACTGGCACTGTGGCGATGTGACTGGCGCTGTGTTAGAGCACATCTATTTCGACCAATAACAGCAACCTAAAATCTGACATTACATATTCGCCCGATATAGATGGTGGGTGTATGGGAACGAAACTTCGAAGAAACTTCGTCTCGATAAAGCGAGGGGGGGGGGGGGGGGGGGAGGATTACGCACGTGGGGGGCACTGAAATCAATGCGAAGGGGTTATCAGGAGGAAATTTCCGAGAAACTTCGCCCCGATAACATCGCATTCAGGGTCCACAGGCCTCGTACTCTGTATTGACAGGGTCCGTGAAAACCCTACACTGAGAGTGTACACAAAATTTCAGGGTCCGCTAAAGCAATACCCTGAATGGATCAGGGACCAAAATGTGAAAAACCTGATTTCTCAGGGTCCAGAAAGTGACAAGTCTGAAATCACCCTGAAATCAGGGTAATTACCCTGATAAAATCAGCCCGTCTCGTCCGACTGCGAGCGGAACCTCTAAGTGCAGATTCCGATACAACTGCCTTGATAAGTATTCGAACCAAGTTTTTCCCAATTCTTGCCGCTAGGAGGAAAGGCCAGACAGTGCTCTGAAGTTCAGACTTCAAACCCTAGGCTACGGGAGGCATGTGAAGGCATTGCCAATATTCGCACTGTGGGTTATGGGGGGGCTGGGGCTGCTACGAGAGTCACGTAGTGTGATTTTTGTGTGTGTGTTTTATTCCAGTTGTTTTTTACCAAATTTTATAATAAGATGCTGCTTGCTACCGTATGTGAGGAAGAGAATTCTGTGAAGTCCCAATAAAGTATCTGGTGATGCATATCTAAAAAATGCCAGCCCTCCGCATTGGAGAGCTCATTCATCTATTGCAATGACGCGTATGCGGCCCCCCCAGCGCCCACATTCCACGACACATGCCATTGGATTTACAACAAGCTTACGTGGAAGCTTTGTGTTGGCTTGTTGGTTTGCGGGTGGTTCAGCTTTGCAGCGACAGCAGAAGCCACGCCGACCATTACGGCCTCACCCATTGTCGGTGACCACCCGACAGCAGCCGCGTTAGTCCAGTGTACTTTACCCTCAAGTCTTTCCGTTATTGGAATGCCTAAGTGATGAGACTTGCAACTGGGTTCCGAACACCTCAAAAGTGGAGCTTTGGTTTTCTAAATGCAGACCAGCAAATCCAAGGCTCTGGCACCGCAACCCAAGGCCGAAGAAGTGATCGGGTTTAGAATCACGGGATGGAAGGTCGGTTCTGGAACCGATGGGGGTCACACTAACAATAGAGAAAGGCTATGGGAAGGGAGGGGGAGTTATGAAGAGCAGCTTCAAGTGGCGAGTAGGAGCTCTGACAGGATCACGCGAGGAAGAGTGGAGCCGTTGTTTCAGGGAGGGAGAAAGTTTCTACCTGGGTAATTCAATAAACGCCTACACAATACACATGATGCTTCTTGCACTACCAGCAGTGAGTTTTGTGTCTAGGCGACTCGGCTGTCTCCGAGCCGCAACAGATTTACATTTGCAACATTGTAATGTAAGTACATCGTGCAGCCATCATTGCCCTTGAACATCATGCACATTCGAAGGTTCCCCTTCGCGTTGTTCGCATGCTATGCATGCGAGAGTAACGACTTGATGTAACCCTCTTCGTTTCTTCTATGTGCGCATCAGCAATGGTTGGCGACTGTTTCCATGGGCGGCGAAGTTCAAGATTTGGCGGTGCAAAACAAGAAAATAGCACCTGTTCTTGCCCTCAGGCATATGCAACTTTGATGCACAGCTCCACAATCAAGCACCACCCCATCAAGACAATCGGACAGAAGGATTTATCGTCCCAACTACAAAAGCAGAGTTCGTCGCCTCAATTCAAGCACCAATCTTGATGAATCCTAGGTCCATTTTCGCGCTCAACTTATACGACTCTATCCTAGATTCTTACGTTTGACAAACAAACTTTGGATACCATTTCAGCTAGAGCCACAATCCTTGTCGGGGAGCAAACGAAATGGCAACATCAAGGCGACACGTGTGCCTTCTCTTGTGCCTCATGCTCATAGGTGAGTCGAGCTTCACCCTCATCATCAACTCAACGCATCGACCAAATTGTCGTTCGACCAACGAACGCTTTGCCCATCAAGTTCCTCCGCCATCCTTCCGTCCGCTTCCTTCTGGCTGGTCGTTCATTGCCGCTTCTTCCAGCTCACCAGTCACTCACTCTCAAGTACTCATCCTCAAGCCGATGCGAAACAGGTGTTGCCGAATTGTGCGCGCGACCCTGTGATGGATGCTGTTTTTATTTTTTTTCCTTCTCTGCAAATCCTGTGTTTTCTTTTCTCGTTTTGTTTTTTCTCTTGCCGCGTTTTCTCCAGGTGCGATGCAGGCCGACGCAAAGTACATTGTGGTGGGGAAGGGCTACGGCTCGTTGTTCGGGCAGGTGTTCAGCCCGTGGACGTTCGGCGTGAGCAATTGGAAGGCGCCCAAAGTCTACGCCGGCGACCAGCTTGGTCAGTCGCTGTAGTAGTGGTTCATATTTTTTGTGCGAACGATATTGATTAAAACTTCACACGTATGTCCCCAGTATTTTTCCTCGGCGTCAAAATTGATTTGCTTAGTATTCGCGATCTACGTTGCTTCTTACCCCGGCGAGTAACTTCCGTCTGCCCGAAACTACGATTTCTCTTTTAACCCGCCCCAATTTTTCCATGGTCCCCCCTCAAACCCTTCAGTTTTCCGGTGGGTGATGCCTCACAACGTGGTAATGTTCAGCGACGGTGCGAGCTACTCTGTGTGCGACTTCACGCTCGCGAGGATTCTTAGCTACGCATCGTACGTCGGCTTTTACTCGTACACGGTGAAGGACGGCGACAAGGGCCAGACGCTCTACTTCGGAAGCTCCGTCTCCTCCGACTGCAAGCGGAACCTCAAAGCGCAGATCCCGATTCAACTGGTGTAACAAAGAATCTGAATAAATTTGAATATTATAATTGCTCTGTAAGGCACTTATTAGAAGTTCTGACTCCATTAACTTAGAGGTTGTGATCTGGCTGGTGTGACACGCTCAGGACTGGATCGCTTTTTCTTTTGTCTACGATGAGCTTTTGGCTTCGGTGTAGATTGTTGTACGGTATGCCATAAGAGGAAGAGGAATTATTTATAATATTCCAGGAGAAATATGTGTCACTGCAAATCTCAGAACATGCCAGCTCTTCTTCTCTACTTTTACCCCACCCTTTCCAGTCCGCCTATGTCCCCTCTTCCCGTACCATCATCCCACTCCCTCGGCCTAGGGTCACAAATCATAAGGCACTTCGAAATTCCTCTCAGCACCTCATCCCTTGCCTAGATAGTCTCTGACCTGTCCCAGCCGTCTCCCTTGCCATACCACCCACCAGCCTTGACCCTTCCCACCAGTACCGCCCAACCCATTAGTGCAGCAGCAGCAGCTTACTGCAGCCCCCAACCCTTCGCCTCCTTTTTCTCAGAACCCCACTCCCCCTACCACCCCCTCAAACCCCCCCATGCCCCCAAGGCTCCGACAGCCGGGCTCTTAACAAGGCTCGCTGAGCTATTCGATGCGACACCAACAGCTTCCTCTGCGCGGCCATGACCACTACATGAACCGCGCCGATTTGCCTCCCTTCAGCGCCTCTAGGCTGGAGCCCGCCTCGCCTCCTCAAACACGCTATATCCTCCTTCATCACTCCCGCTTCGGCTTTTTCGCGTCACGTTTCTCCTTCTGCTCCGCCTTGCGCTTCGCCAACGCTTTCTCCACGTGGGATTTCCCATGTTCCACCGCGGCGGCCCCCGCGCTGAACGCGAGTGCGCCGTGCGGACCCGCCGCCGCGCCGACCGCGACCGAGCCCAAGCCCTTGGCGACATTCACGAAGGCCTTCTTGGCGCCTTCCTTGTCCCCGTTCCGCGCGGCTGAGACGCCCTCCGCCGCGTTAATCGCTATCCCGCTGCCCGGAATCGCCTTGTTAGCCATCATCTTTGCGACGTCCTTTTTAGTCACCTTGCTGGCGGCCCATTTCCAGCATTTCTTAGCCCCATCTACACAAGCCTTCTTGACGCTTTTCTTGTCTGTCGCCTTGGGCGAGGCCCCGAGGGAGCGCCTGCTGGCAACACTCTTAGTACGAGCCGCACTGGTGCTGGTACCGGTGGTTCTAATCGTGGTCGCCGTCGGGATTCCGTCTTCCGCCGGAATGCCGCCGCGAAGCACGGAGGCCGTGGTGGTAAGGGTCAGAGCTGCGAGCACCGACACGGACAGAAGCACGAGAAGGAAAGTTCCTCGAATGGCCATTGCTAGTAACCTTGAAGGAGGCTGCTAGGGTCTCGTGGGAAGCTGGTATGTTGAGTCTTGGGATTTGTCGCGAAATCTGAGAATATGCGAACTGCCGCTGGGTGCCACTTCGGAATGTCGATTCCTCACGGTGTGAGTCAGTGCGAAGGATTCGCAATGAGGGGATTGTCGATGTGGATCTGATGATGCTCATAAACAGTCTGAGGCAGGCACTTACATAGGGACGGGAGAGCGGAGGGTGGTCTGGGAGAATGTGCGCCCCGCAGCAGCAAGTTCGTCCTTATAACCGCCGCAATTTGCGGCGTGAGGGCCCAAACTTGGCGGGTGCTTTCATTTGTCACCCTACGTAGCGACCCGCCGCAAGTTGCGGCGTCAGCGCCCAACTCGGCGGGTGCTTTAAATTGTCACCCTACGTAGCGAGGAGGAATGTAAGCAGTTCTGCTACCCGCCGCAAGTTGCGGCGTGAGCGCCCAACCTGGTGGGTGCTTACAATTGTCATCCTACGTAGCGAGGAGGAATGGAAGCACCTCGACCCTCCTTGTATAATGGTCGTCGGCGTGTGAATGGTGAATTCGTACGGGAAGAGATCATCGAGGGGCCGAACATTAGCAGGAAAGTGGCCGAATTAGGGCCGCGTGAGTCGCACCCCTAGTACGTAAGTCCGAACCTGCGTACGAGCCTAAATTTTATTTTTTCGAGCAATAACAAATATAAACCCCTATTCGATGGCACGCTTTTAGGGAGAAATCAAACCTAAACACAACGCGAAAGGCAGTTACGACTGTCAAGGCTTGTATGCACCATTATTGTGTATATGGCTTTATATAAAAAAGAGCACAATGCGAAAGGGTGTTTATGGTTGACTTGTTTCTAAACAAAATTCTGTCAGCTTGTTGGGTGTTTAGGTTCGAAAAATTTTCGGGCTAGTTGCGGCGCTGGTTCGGCACTGCTTCGGTGGGGTGCGACTCACATGGCCCTAATTCGGCCATCTCTCTGCTATTATTCGGCCCTAATTTGGTCATTTCCGAATTCGTACTGCGCAGAACGCGGGCAGAGAGGGAAGCAATATATAATGCACTAGGTTCGCTATCAAGTTTGATTTGGTGCTTTCTATAACACTTCCATCCACGCACCGCTATATGATTGATAAATACAAAAACTCATAATTTTGATGGGTTGAGCCAGTTCAGCACAATGACGGAGCTGTCGGAATGTGAGTTCGTCTGTAGTGTAATTGCGAGTGTCCTAGTCTGATAGTGCATATTTATTGTCTTTTTCTTTAGCAACCTAGTCTGCTGCTTGGTTTAACTCGAGTGTTCACGATCCAACACTTATGATTTCCATTTCCATTCGCGATAGTGACTTTCCGTGTAGCCATTTTGCGGAATCGCGATTCGGGAAATTTGAATTCAAGTCCCACCGAAACTGAAATAACAAATTCGAATTTTGAATACAACCCAAGGCCCCCCAACCCCGACATTTCTTCAGCCCACGCAAGAAGGGCATCTCCTCCCCGAACCAGCCGAGTCCTCTGAACTGAAGCCTCCCTGCTCCAACTCATTCAAAGGGCCTTGGGTGTTGCATCCAGCTCCCATCCCACTCACTTGCGCCCCGATGCGACCACACGAGGGCTTGCCTCGCCATATTTGCCTTACAACCGCCATATTCGATAAGCAGTCGCCTCCGCTGCCTGTCATTTTCGAGCAAGGTATTTCTTCAACGCCAAGTCTTAGGCGTCAGTCGCCCTTCTGCTGGTTACGCAAGCCAGATGTTTTATCCTGCACGATACTCCGCCGCTACATTGGCCGATGGGTGCGTATTCCCCCCGTACCAAGATATTGGTACCGTATCACAGACACACCGCACCCGGTTTCAAATGAACTCATCAGCATTCTCCCTACAGCTCGCACGTCTCCACAGTTTTTTTATTCATATTGGTACTGACGTCAACGCCGGTTCGTGGGGCGCAACGCTGCAGGAACTACGAAGACGACGAAACCGTCAGTGACACCGCCTCACTCAGGCAGGGTGAAGCGGACGAGATATTCGACAATGTCAAGAACATCTTTCCAGAGCTTCTTGAAATAGAAGAGGCTTCCTCCGCGCGCACTAACCTCAGAGTTGCCGCCGGAAGTCTCGGGGAAGCAGCTTTGGCGCCAGAGCTATGCGGCGTGGAGAAGATGGCACGTCAATTTGCTTTTCGAGATATCGGTAGGTGCATTTATCAGCAGTCCCGTCGTTTTTCTCTCTCTATCTCTCCACAGTCTTTATCAGCGCATTGTAACCCCGCCGCTATGCTACATATCTTCGTCCCAAAAGCCATCCTCCCAAACACCCATTCAGGAACGAATATACCTCATGAAAGCAACTCCGACAGCGCAGCAACACAGCCCGATGCGACTGAAGCGTCTCATGCTGGAGAGACTCCATCAGCATTCACGTTGTCCTCGGAAACCGCCTCGGTAGTAGATGATCCGATAGAGGAGTGTGCTGAAAGGGCATCCACAGTGGATGAGGTGGTTGGAGGGCGCAGGGTAATAGGTTCAAACTCAGTTCGTGGTGATTCGTGTTTTAAACAAAGCGTGAAACGAAGCAGGGTGGGGTTTATTCGTAGTGAGCGCGTCAGCAGTTACTTCCGCGATTGCAGTTGGGGCTGCTCCACTAGCCCACCGTGGATACGGTGCTGACACGGACATTGACACAAAGATTGACACGAACGTTGACACGGGCACTGACGGCATTCACGGATTCCCTGCCTGGGTCATCAATGGACGTGCGAGAAGGCCAATGACGTGGGCTAGGAAGCGCCGTGCTATGCGCCAGCAGTGGACGCCAAGAGCATGCGGAACTAGAAGTAGCAGCAGCATTGGCACCAGCAGTGCTGGGGCGCTGGCTTCAGTGGCTGCTGTTTTGCCAGACGGAAACAACGATAGTAAAGCGATGGCTGATTTTCCTGTGTGGGCCAGGAAGGGCCGTGCCCGGCGCCGGATACGGCAGGGAGGGAGAATAACAGCGAATGGCGCGCACACAGTGTGTGAGTGTGAAGAGGGGAGTGGAGTGGATGAGGAGGGGAGCTGGTTGCACGAAGAAGGATCTGGGCAGAGCGAGTTAGGTTTAGAGGGATGCAGCCTGGACATTGCACCTGCATGGGACACTGAAGACAACAATAACATTAGAGGTCATAAACGAGGCCGCAGAACTCAGGGAAGGGATTGGGAAGTTTTTGTAGTGACTAGGTCGGGAAGACTAGTGCGTACTCCTAGGAGATTGACCTGATTCTTTGGAACTCAAAATAGAATGCTTGTGAAACGTGGTTGGACAATGTATAGAAGGATCTTCTAATTTCCAATATTACAGGCCAAAATGAACACCTAAGAAGGTGTTGTCGGGCGTTCTCTATAGAAGTCTGAACAAAAAGTGCCAACCGTTTTGCACGAAGTGCACAATCTATTCTGGCATCCTAGTTCCTATGATACCAAATTGTATAATTTCCGCTATAAACATTTCCTGGATCGTTGTACACTTTCACCAAGTCACGTGGATGGATTAGCCTTGAGAAGCTGTCACAGGAGTGGAAGAAGGCTGAACACCCCAATCTCCGTCCACCACGTGGCAAATCGACACGCTGGCCGTTCATCACTGAGATGGAATGTGCGATCCGTCGCTCGCTTCCTCACCATGACCACCAATCCCCCAAGCCTCCGCGTTGACCGCCAATGTAAGCAAAATTCATCGCATACTGGACTCCCGCACCGCGGTATTCGTCCCGAACGCATCTGGCCCGCCTCTCTGAAGTTGACAGATGGTTTGGGTGTCAACTGCACTCCAAACGCCCTCCAAATTTCGAGTGTGAATTGTACAAATCGTGCAGACAGAACTACATTTGTAGAACCAACCTGAGTAATTTGGTTTCCCGCAGACAGTCACTTCGCATACCAAAGCAGAGGGCTTTGTCGTAAGTCGCGCACAATGGCGACTGTAAGCTTTGCCTCGCGGGGCACCAAGCTGCTCACCCCCTCCCAATCCAGCGCCAACTCGCGCGCCGCTGGTCCGCAGCAGTGGGAAGATGGCTCGCTCCGCAGCGTCTCGCTGCGAAGGGTCCCGCGCGCGCATGCCCACGCGGCGAGGCGCGCGCAAGCGGCGGAGCACAAGGGGCGGAAGCCGTTGGTGGTGAAGGCGCTGGTGGATGTCAGCTCCATCGACGCCGTAAAATTCGACTCGCTGGTTCGGCGCCGCGTCGTCTTCGGCCATGACGAGTGGAAGGTCCGTGGCGCGGCCGATCCGGTTTCCAAGTTCCTCAAAAGCAGTATTTTTGTCCGCGTTTTAAGGCTGGTTCGTGTCAGTCCTCGCTTACCCGGTAAAATGTCCCCTCGCACATGCTCCCCTACTTTCCTCCTTCCACTCCACTCACTCTCCCCCACTCCCCCTCCGCGTTGCTCTTTTTCCGCGCGACATTGCGCAGAAGCACAAGTCGAGCGGGCGCTACTTCCGCCACATCAAAACCATCCTCACCTCCAAGGTCATCGGCGCGCTCGGCCTGCCCGTCGGCGTTATGACCGGCATCGCAACCGCAATTTGCGGGTGGAACGAGCTCGCAGGCATGGGCGCGCTCCCAGAATGGGCTCATATTCTCCACATCTCCAACCTCCCGTTCACCCTCACGGCGCCAGCGCTCTCCTTCCTCCTGGTTTTCCGGACCAACTCCAGCTACGGGCGCTTCGACGAGGCGCGCAAGATGTGGGGGCTCATGCTGAATCGCTCGCGTGACATCACGCGACAGGCACTGTCGTATATGGCGCGTGACGACCACACGTACGAGTACCCGAAGCTTGCGCAGTTCATTCGGCACCTGCAGGCGTTCCCGCTCGCGTACAAGCACCACTTCCTGCAGGAAGGCTCGCTCGATGAAGATCTCCGGGTAAGTGTTTCATCTTAGTAGGCACGTCAATACGATTGGATGTGGGGTAAAGAAATAGATCCGCTTGGAATCACATCTTCCCACCCTTCCCAATCCATTGTTTTTATTCGCGCACCAACTTGCTCCTCGTTTCGAATTTCCCCCCCTCAGCAATTCACGACTCTGAGCGACGCGGAGATCAAGGGCGTGCTGGGCGCGACGCATCGCCCCAACTACGTGCTGCAGATGATGTCGGAGTGCATGCGCTCCTGCACCATGGAGCCCGCGCACCGCCTCGCTATGGTACGTTTCGATACACGCTCTGGTTCATGTATTATCACGTGTATAGCACAAACCTACTAGGGTAATAGATTTCCAGTATTTTTGTTTGACATTGCCGAATGTCCTTTTCTCAATTTCTGCTCTTTCAGGAGGCCAACTTCGCCACGTTCGCTGATGACGTGGGAGGCAGCGAGAGGCTGTTCAAAACGCCCATCCCGCTTTCCTACACGCGCCTCACCTCGAGATTCCTCGTCCTCTACCACATGTTCCTGCCTCTCGCGCTCTGGGACCCCCTCGGCTGGCTCACCATCCCCGTCACCGCCATGTGCGCGGGGGTCTTTTTCTGCATCGAGGAGGTCGGCGTGATCATCGAGAATCCGTTCCCCATTCTCGCCCTCGATGTTATCGCGCAATCCGCGCGCAACAACGCCGCGGTACGAAACAGCGCCCCCCCCCCCCCCTCCCCCCCCCAACCCCCTTCTCCCCCGGACCTCCGAATTTTCCTTGTGTCCCCTTGCCCCTTCCCACCCGTGTATCCTTTCTTCGCATATACCCGTCCCTGCTGGTATCTCCCCTTCCTCCACGTCTCCTGAATATGTTGAAGTCTTATCTTCACTCTCTCGCCATGGTTGCGCCAGGAGTTGGTGTCGCTGCACGAGGGCATTCGCGAGTTGGTAGTGGGCGACGATGAGGAGATGAAGATGCTGTCGATCGTTTCACAGCAGGCGCTGCTGCCGGCCGAGCCTGCATTTGTCGCCGAGCCTGAACCGGAATACTCGTCGGATTGGGATGAGGATGTCGCGGCTCTCGTCTCTCCCCCGAACTCTCGTTAGGCTCAACCCCAGTTGGGAGTACGTCCTGTGCGAGTGTAGTTTATCACACCGAACACCTTTGGATAATGTTATGCACTCTATATTATTACTACATTTTTACTGTCTCATTATTATGTAAAATGCCATTCAATAGCTATCTGGCAAAACTTTAGATCAAACCTACTGAACTGATATCCACAAATCTTTCTATAATTCCTGAACCTAAGTGAAGATAAGTATCGACATGAGATCGTGTTATCATAGCACACCACAAAACTGTTGCACATATTATTCCTAATCATATTTGTTTCCTGTCCAAATCTCCACAAGGACCGTCTTGCGCACTTGGTTTGGTTCTTTGGCTCGAACCTGGCTTTTAATAGTGATCCCACAGAAATGTTCCTTCAAAAGCACTCCACACAACAGCCTGACAGTCAAAAGCTCCAAGCTACACACTGCAACCCAGATCTGGCCAGACCGAAACAAAATCTCCAAGAGCAGAGACAGCATCCCAGTTTCCTGCTTAGGCAACGAGGGTGCTGGCAGTGCCGGACTCGCTGCGAGGACAAGTAGAGAGAAAAGATGGGATGGGAAGGATGAGATATCAGTAGGAAGGGTCATGCATGCAGCATGGCTCTCGGAACCCTTGCACGGTACCCATTGCTTCTAGGTTCACGGGTCAGCTTATGGCGCCAAGTGCAAGCAGCAATGACGGTTTGAGCCCTTAGAGCCGAATTCACACAAAGAAGACATCAACAAAGCACTACAGGAGAGAGAGGGAGAGAGAGTGAGAGAGAGAGAGAGAGTGAGAGAGTGAGAGAGAATGGGGGAGGAGAGGGGGGGGGAAAAAGGTAAGGAAGCAGCAGCAAAATGCACTCACTACTTCCAGTTGGGCGGCAGCTTCTTGGTCCACTTGTAGTAGCGCGCGAGGCGGTGCACGCGGCTCTCGATGAGAATGAGGCGGAACTTGGAGTCCTTGTCCTTGCGGTTGCGCTCCAAGTGCTTGCGCACCGCCAGCGCCTTCTTGATCAAATGGTACAGATCCTCGGGGATCTCCGGTGCAAGACCTATTGGTGAAGGGGGAAGGGGGGGGTGGGGGGGGGGGGGGGGGCGGCAGGGTGGGGAGGGGGGGAAGGGTCGGAGGAAGGGGTGAACATTACAAACCGCCAGCGCCTAGGAGATCGGATGGTACAGATCCTCGGGGATTTCGGGCGCCAGGCCTCAGACCCGAAAACATTGACAAGAAAGATGCATCAACCTGTACCTAACTCATAACCCTGAATCAACATTTCTGCTTGAGAATCTGAACGAAGACGAGCGCCCGAGAGCAACGGAGGAATGGAGGGGCACATACCGATAACGCCCTCTGACCGCTCACTGCTCCGGCCGTGCGGCCCGCAGTGAAGCTTACAGAAAGGGACGTTGGAATATTCGAGGGGGGTTTACCCCAGCAGAGAAGAGTTTCAGGTCAGGTACCGTGAGCCTTGAGAATGCGCAGGACCTTGCTGCCAGTGACGCCCGACACCTGCGCGATACCGTGCGAGTCCCTCAGAATGACGCCGATCTGCGACGGCGTCAGACCCTTCTTCGCGAGCTTGCAGATGTGCTCGTCGACCTGCCATCAATCAGTGGACAAAAAGTGCAGAATGAATGAGCTGGACGTAAAGCGTGGCTCGAAGAATCAATTCTTTCGTCGCGAATTTGCGGATGTGCTAGGTCGTATGAGCGTGCCGGCCGACTTTGTTTGTTTTCCATGCCGACGCGAAGCCTTAACGAAAGTAAAGCGTCGGGCACTGTGTCTTTCCGAAAGGGGTATTGTATGCACATTGCCAAAAAGGTAAGAATCTAGACACAGAAGCTCGTCCTTAGAGCTCACGCAGGTACGCTGATTCGGGGTTTCTGGGATGATTTCCGATGGGTGGTCAAAAAGTAAGGATCTACGTTAAGTGAGAGAACGAACGTGCCTCGGGGGCGGAGATCTTCAACCAGCTCGGAGGAGTGCGCTTGTAGGGCAGGGCGGAGCGCGAAATACCCTTTCTGCATCAACCAAGTAAGGCGCGACAGAAAAAAAAATCGCGAACTACGCGCGTCAGCGTTCCCTCCGACAAAGCAAGGAACAGCAGCGCGAGGAAAATCAACTGACCCGTGACTGTGCATACGACCCATGGCGGCGGCTGTTTAGGGGACTGCCCACAAGGCGAGGAAGACGTGAGAGATGGAACTACGGGAAAGGGAAAAGCCCGTAGCTGTTGGAGCCAAAATAGGGGTTGCAGGTTCTGAAGGACAGCCACAGAAGGACTGCTACGGGGGGCAGGAAGGGTTTGAGAACGAGAGGAAGAGAAGGGGAATCGGACATGAAAAGCCTGATCCAACGGACACCGTTTCTGCCTGTGGGGGGGAGAGGGTTTATATGACAAGTAAATTCATTTGTCACGATACCGTGTACCGTTTACAGTTTTAGGGTCGGGAAAATATGCCGTTCGTAACCATCATGGGACTCTAAAACATTTTTGGTAAAAAAATAAAGGGTACGGTCACTCCAAAGGGTGTTTTCACGCGACTGATAAAGCGTTTCACGGAATCAGTCACAATCAGCTGGTAAAAAAAAACGCGAATGGTCACAGATGAAACTCCCGCCAAAACAAAATGAAACCCAGAAAGAACCTGGATGCATTTTCGGATGATCAACCCTAAACACGTAACTCGCCAGGTGTTTAGGGTTGATCCGTTCCCAAACCGCATCCGATTCCGATTGGGTTTTAGTTTTTTTACAAGTTCGCAGATTGGTTGGGCGCGAGCGGGAATTTTGTTGAGTTTCAAGTTTTTTTGGCGGGAGTTACATGTGTGACCATTCGCGTGATTTTTTACCTGTTGTTAGTGACTGAATCCGTGACCCCGCTTACCAAACCCGTCAGAAAACCCGATACAGTGACCTGAGAAGAAACGAGGAATGGGAAATGACTAAGGGAAAGTTGGGTACAAAATGCAAACCCTAGAAAACTGTACCCCATATGTGCTACCCCACTATAGCCTACAGTGGCTCTGTCATATAAATCTGACACACCCCCATAGGCAAAGTGGGGGAGAACAAGGGGTCACAAGACCAGTCAAGCAAAGCAAAGCAAGCTCAGGGTGGATCACAAAGTCACCACACATTCCGAGCACAGGTTCAAGGCCACAAGGCCAGTTCACATGCAGGATTACATATATATATAAGGCTAGACAAGCAAGAGCAGGTGTATATATATATGCAACAGTACAAACAAGGTCAAGGGGTGAGCAAGTGAGGCAAGGTAGGCACAAGGCCCAGCTGAGTACGGAAACGCTGATGATCACAAGGCGCAAGTGCCTTGGTGAAGATATCAGCAGTGTTGGCCTGAGAGGCCACGTACGCAAGCCGCAGCTGACCACGCTGCTGTAGCTCACGAGCAAGGAAGTAGCGGAGAGCAATATGCTTCGTTCTGTGCTCCAGTCTCTGCTCTCGACACAAGGCCAGCATGGCCTTGTTGTCTACGTACAGCACTGGAGGAGAACGAGGCGGCTCTCCGAGGTCAGTCAGCAGGTAGGTGAGCCAGCGAAGCTCCTGTGCAGCCATGGCCCCGGCGTAGATCTCAGCCTCACAACTGGAGCCGAGAACAGAAGACGAGCGGGTAGCCCGCCACGAAACAGAGCCGGAACCAAGGCTGAAGGTGTAACCCTGTGACGACCGCTGCGTAGCCTGGTCGTCAGCCCAAGAAGCGTCTGCGTGCCCAGTGAGGACCACTGGACTCTGCCCTCCAAGCACAAGCCCCATGCTCGACGTACTGCACAAGTAACGCAACACCCTCTTCGCTGCAGCCATGTGCTCCGGTCTGTGTCTCCCAGGAGCAACATAGCGTGCGAGAATGCTAAGAGGGTATGCGAGGTCAGGTCGTGTGCAGGTCATCAGGTACATGAGGCAGCCAACAAGCTCTGGGTACGGGCCACTCGACTCTACGGACTCATCCGAAGGCAGAGCTGAGAGCGAGTGGCGAGTAGGCAGAGGAGTGGCCTGAGGCGAGGAGTACGTGAAGCCGAAGCGCTGAAGGACTTGCTGCACCATGTGTGACTGAGTCAGGGTAATGGTGCGGCGTGCTCTGTCCCGGGTGATCTGCAAGCCAAGGTAGCTGCGCAGTTCACCCAGGTCTGTGCACGTGTGTCTCTTCTGCAGCTCGGACTTCACGTGGGCGAGTCCAGCAGTGTCAGCTGTGGCAAAGACCAAGTCGTCGACGTACACGAGGATGTAGAACGGCGGCAAAGAAGTGTCGGTGCGCAGAAACAGCGACGGGTCGGCAGTAGAGGGAGCAAACCCAAGAGCCGCAAGTGTAGTCCTCAGTGTGTCGTGCCACTCACGCGGTGCCTGGCGGAGACCGTAGACTGGCCGCCGGAGGCTCCACTGGGTGCCAGGAGGAAAAGACCCAGTGAAGCCAGGTGGGCGACGCAGCCAGATCTCCTCGTGCAGGCTGCCCTGCAAGAAAGCAGTGCTGAAGTCAAGAGAGTGCAGCTCGTAGTCGCGGTGAGCAGCTATGTGCAGCAGTACCCGAAGAGTGGTCATCTTCGGGGTGGGAGAGAAGGTCTGAAAGTAGTCAACTCCCTGCCGCTGACTGAAGCCACGAGCCACGTAACGCGCCTTGAAGACAGGCGGAGAACCCGGCGGCCGCTTCACCCTGAAAATCCACATGCCACTGACGATGTTCGCCCCAGGCGGGGGAACCTCGTCAACGTAGGTGCCTGTGGACTTCCAGGAAGCCATCTCTGTGTCCATAGCTGCCTGCCACTGAGAGGAGTAGGGACCCTCTATCGCCTCCGCGTAAGAGCGCGGAGTCGGGATGTCAAGTGCATCCGGGTCTCCCTCAGGGGTAAGCAGTACGGACACGAGATGAGGTGAAGCAGCAGCCAAACACTGGAACTCCTCCTGCCTGTCCTCAAGGACGTCCGTGCCAAGGGCACACTCACCCCCGACGGACGGAGGACAGACAGACTCAGACTCAGCGACAAGACAAGCAGCGTAGTCTAGACGACAGCGAGCAGCAAAGTCGACGAGCTCAGCAACTAGGGCAGACGCAGCAGTGGACGCAAAGGAAGGGTCAGTGACGACAGTAGCAAGGAGACGCGTGACAGTAGGACTGGCAGCACGAAGAGAGTCCGACTCCGGGTCGGGAAGAGCAGGAAGAGAGGACTCAGGAGGAGAAGGCAAAGGGGCACGCAGAGGAGCAGTGGACGGACGCAGAGACATCCGGTGCGTGCCAGGGACAGGAGGAGGACGCTGACGCGAACCACGACCACTAGCGCGAGCAGTACGGACAGGCGACGCAGGACGCGACGCAGGCTCACGACGCTCAGCAAGACCTCCAGTAGGACCAGTGTAGGGAGAAGGAGCGGGCAGTGGGGAGGCCGGCTGTAACTGTAACTGTGACAGGACAGGCTGTGGACACTCTAAGGGAGGAGGAGGACCAGTAGAAGGCGGGAGACCAAGAACCTGCTGAAGGAGCGGAACGAAGTACGGCCGAGGCCGCGCGGCGACTCCAGACACAGCAGGGACAGCACCAGTACCCCCAGCGGCAGCACCAGCGCCAGCAGCACCTCCAGCTCCAGTACCTCCAGCAGCACCAGTAGCACCCCCAGCAGAACCGCCTCCAGGACCGACAGCAGTAGCCTCAGCGTCAACACCCTCCGCAGCTCCAGCTCCAGTCGTACCCGTAGGCCCAGCAGCTCCAGTACTCCCAGTACGAGCACCTCCGGGACCCGCGGCACCAGCACCCTCAGTAGCCGAAGAACCTCTAGCACCAGCAGCACGCCTCCAGCGCTGGGCAAACCACTCGCGCAGCTCCTGTGGAGAGAGTGGCTCCCGCCGAGACGAAGCACCCGGAGAACCTCCAGGCTCAGCACCGCCAGACGCCACACAAGCAGGCCCAGCTCCCTCAGGCTCCGCACCCCCAGGCTCAGCACCTCCAGTAGTAGCACCCTCAGGCTCAGCACCCCCAGGCGTAGCACCCACACGCTCAGCACCCCCAGCGTCAGCACCCCCAGGCTCAGCACCCTCAGCAGCACCAGAGTCACCAGTAACCTCGACAGGCTCGACTGCGTCTACCTGGGACACACCTGAAGGGGCAGGACCCTGAGGGGGGAGGGGGTCTACCGGGGGGGGACCTGGCACAAGGAAGAGCGGTGGTGGGGGGAGGGACGGAGTGCGGTAGGGGAAGAGGCGGTAGTAGGGGACCGACTCGTCAAACGTGACGTCCTGGGAGGACAAAACACGGCGAGAGGTGGGGTGGTAGAACTGCCACCCTGGCGCGTCAGGGGGGAAGCCAAGGAAGACGCAAGGAGCAGCACGAGGGGACAGCTTGTCCGCAGACAAGTCGCGGACAAACGCCCGAGATCCCCAGACACGGAACGCAGACGCATCGCCAACCTTCCCCGTCCACAGCAAAGCTGGGGAGGTCTCCGGCCTGGAGACCCGAGGGTGAAGGTTGATCTGATGCGCCGCGTACCGAACCGCAAACGGCCACAGAAAATGGGGGGCAGCCGCATGCATCATGGACGTACGGGCGACGTCCATGACCATGCCAATGCGGCGCTCAGCAATCCCATTTTGCTGTGGAGAGTCCGGAAGCGTGAAGGTCTGGCGGATGCCTCGCGCACGACAGTAGGCTCGCAGAAGGCCAGAGGAGAACTCTCCACCTCTGTCAGAGTGCAGACGCAGAACAGGAAAGTCCGAGCCGAAGCTCTGCCTGAGCTGGAGACGAGCTGCGCGGATCCAGTCGATCAACACCTCAGTGACATCACCCTTGCTGCGCAAGGGGAAGACTGTGGTGTAACGCGAGTAGTCGTCAACCACCAGCAGGAAGTAGCGCTCGTGACCCTGTCCACGGACGCGGGCCGGGCCCCACACGTCCATGTGAAGCGTCTGCAGCGGGGCCTCTGTCGGAGGAAACTGGGAGGAGTGAGGGGCAGCCCGCTGCCGCCCCTCGACACAGGGGACGCAGGTAGGGCCAGGCCCCGGAGGAAGGGGAGGGAGGGACTGGGGAAGACCAGAGACAAGGACACGGGAGGCCATGCCTCGGAGACGAAGCAGGGAGGGGTGACCAAGGCGCTGGTGCCAGAGGAGAGTCTCGTGAGACAGGAGGCGACACGAACAGGGGGCAGACTCAGGACCAGACCTGGACGCTGCAGCAAACACCTGACCCGACGCAGCTACCTGACCAGACGCAGTGACTGGAGGAGACGCAGTGGTCAGGGTGTACAGGCTCGACCCCGGCCGACGGGTAAACGTGGCCAGGTGTCGGCCAGTCCGAGCGTCCGTGCAGTGGGTCACCCGCTGACTCGCAGGAGTGAACTGGTGAACCCCCGCATCCTGTAGGTCAGCACCACTCACCAAGTTCGTAGAGAACGAGGGGAGGTAAAGACCAGACAGGGTGCCAGAGGGGGCCGCCGGACACGGGAGGACAGTGGAGAAGTGAGCAAGGACAGGACCCCCAGAGGGGTCTGCCAGAGAGACTGCAACTGGCCGGCCAAGCGGCGTGAGTGTGGTGCGGTCTCGAAAGAAGGAGCGAGAAGCCCCCGAGTCAAGGGTGAAGGTGTGGGAGGCCGAAGCCGACGCAGTACCTGAGAGAGCAGACTCACCAGCACCTGAGTGAGCAGACGCATGAGCACCTAGAGCAGCAGCCTCGCTAGCACCTAGAGCAGCAGCCTCACCAGTACCTAGAGCAGCAGTCTCAATGCCCGGGTCGGGCGGAAAACACCGGTAACAGTCACCCTCATCACTAATAGTCACAGTATACATAGCAGCAAGAATAGCATCAAAGTCAAGGTCAAAGACAGCGACACCCGCCCTAGACAGCTCACCCCAGCGGGGGATCTCAGTGGCCTCAGGGAACTGGTGACACCAAGCGTCCGTCAGGCGGCCAAAGCAGCGCTGGGTGGAGTGCGCCCCCCCGCACTGGTCACCCGCGCGGTCGCCGGTGCGGAGGACGTAGGTGCACGGACCAGTACCCCCACCCCGCTGGCGTGCAGCGTACCACTCACGGAGCTGCTGAGGGGGGGGGATGTCACGAGTGCGCTGCTGCTGCTGCTGCTGCTGGCGCTGACCACCACCGGAGCCAACCCTCTGCGCAGCGCCACCCCGACCAGCTCCACCTCCTCCGCCGCCGCCTCCTCCACCGCCGCTACCTCCGCTCCCACCGCCACCGCCGCCGCCGCCTCCGCCTCCACCGCCGCCACCGACACCTCCACCCCCACCACCACCCCCACCGCCACCCCCACCCCCTCCACTGCCTCCACCGCCGCCTCCACCGCCCCCGCTAGCTCCTCCAGTGCCCCTGCCCCCCTTGCCCTTGCCAGGGCGGCGTCTCCCGCTAGGGGTAGACGCCGCACCGACCGACTCAAGCCCAACGAGGTCGGCCGCAGCAGCAGAGGCAACAGAGGGCAAAAGGGGGGAGGGGGAACACCCCTCAAAGATGGGGGTGCGAGGGTCACCACGAGAGGCTCCTACAGCGACTATGCTCTTCTCTGCTGCTAGGAGGGACTGCTCGAGGAGGTCAACGGTGAGAGTGGTGGGGCAAACTGAGAGGAAGTGGTCCCTGACTACGCGAAGGGAGTCAGGGAGCCGGGTGACTATGTAGTAGAGGGTGATGTACATGGGGGGGGGGTTCTTGGCGCAGAACTCAGCAGGAAGCGCAGCGCGGTAGCGAGTGTCACTAGTGCGGAGGTGCGTAATGAGGTCAGCGACTGTGGGAAAGGCAGCAAGGTCAGGGAAGAGGTACGGTAGCATGAGGCGGCTCAGTGCAGCAGTGGCAGGGGAGGAGTAGCGCGCAACTACAGCGTCGTACAAGGTGTGAGCACTCTTGTACTGGCTAAAGTGCGCACGCTCAGAGGTAGGCAGGTGGCGACGCACAGCAAGACGTGCAGCAGCATCGCGCGTGGCCCACTGTGAGCGAACAGTGGCGTCAGCATCAGCAGCGGGGGCAGGGGAGGCACCAGAAGTGAGGTCAAAGAGGGAGAGGCCGTCTGCTCTGTCGCACTGTAAGAAAAGCTGCAGGTCATCTATCCAGACGTCAAAGTCAATGGCCCGACCCTCAGCATCAAAAGCGAGGACACTAGGGGTAGCCATGACAGCAGTAGACTAGCAGCGCAAACAGTAGGGTGAGGGCAGTGCTGTGAAAGAGGCGCTGCTCTTACCGGACAGGGCGGCTCGGGTGGCTCGGTTGCAGGGCGGCTCGGCGGCTCGGCTGCTGGGCGGCTCGGCGGCTCGGCTGCAGGGCGGCTCGGCGGCGCGGCTGCTGGGCGGCTCGGCGGCTCGGCTGCTGGGCGGCTCGGCGGCTCGACTGCTGGGCGGCTCGGCGGCTCGGCTTCTGGGCGGCTCGGCTGCCGGGCGGCTCGGCGGCTGGGCGGCTCGGCTGCTTGGCGGCGCGGCGGGGCCGCTGAGAGGGCGGCGCCCGGGGCCGCTGGGAGGAGGCGGCGAGGCCGCTGAGAGGAGGCGGCGGGGCCGCAGGTAGGTGGCGGGGCCGCTAGTAGGTGGCGGGGCCGTCGGTAGGTGGCGGGGCCGCTGGTAGGTGGCGGGGCCAGCACAGGTAGGTGGCGGGGCCGCGGGTAGGTGGCGGGGCCGCTGGTAGGTGGCGGGGCCGCAGGTAGGTGGCGGGGCCGCTAGGAGGTGGCGGGGCCGCAGGTAGGTGGCGGGGCCGCAGGTAGGTGGCGGGGCCGCTAGTAGGTGGCGGGGCCGCAGGTAGGTGGCGGGGCCGCTAGTAGGTGGCGGGGCCGCAGGTAGGTGGCGGGGCCGCACAGGTAGGTGGTGGGGCCGCACAGGTAGGTGGCGGGGCCGCGGAGGGCGGCGACGAGCCGTAGGGGGCCGTGAGGGGCCGCGCGAGGGGCCGTAAGGGGCGTAAGGGGCCGTGCGAGGGGCCGTAAGGGACGGCGCGAGGGGCCGTAAGGGGCGGCACGAGGGGCCGTAAGGGCGGCGCGACGGGCGCGACGGGCCGTAAGGGCGGCACGAAGGGCCGTAAGGGGCGGCGCGACGAGCCGTGAGGGGGCCGCTAAGGGCAACGCGACGGGGCCGTGAGGGGCCTAGCGAGGGCGCGACGGTAGGGGGGGAGCACCCAGGGCGCGACTCGGGCCTGAGCGAAGCGCGCTCCGGGCAGGAAAAAAAAATTTCGTGGTGGTGGGCCCTAGGAATCGTTCCCACTAGGGAACCTGCTCGATACCATGAGAAGAAACGAGGAATGGGAAATGACTAAGGGAAAGTTGGGTACAAAATGCAAACCCTAGAAAACTGTACCCCATATGTGCTACCCCACTATAGCCTACAGTGGCTCTGTCATATAAATCTGACATGACCGTACGCATTTTTTTTTTACCATTCACGTTATCGAGTTCCAAGTTGGTTACTTGTGGCATATTTTTCCTTTAGGGTCACAGCTACTTCGCAGAATGTAAACGGTATCAACTAACACATATACAGAACACATCTCACATAGCACATCATTGCAAATGACGGTTCCAATGTTGAAGCAAATTGTTGGGCTGAGAAATAGCCCTTAGGATCTTTCAAGGCTAAGACTTTGTTGAAGTAGTGATGTTGTAGTTGCGGAAGCGTAATAGTAGTATTAACTTGAACCACCTTGCACTGGTATGTGAGAACAAGATTAGTTGATAATAGCATGGGCATACAAGGCTTTTATATGATTACAAAGGAATATGGAACGTTCTATTTTAACTGTTTCTGCTGTTGCGGTTCGATACAGTGACGACTCGGGTAATTGCTCAGTATGGAGTCAATTATGTGTCCTTGCTGTCGCACAGCATTTTTCGTCAGGTCAAAGGTCAGTGAGCTTTGACCTTCGCGTAACCTCCAGCGTTTGTCTTTAGTTGACTCGCGTGTTGTTTCACTTGTAGTCTGCTTCGTTTCGTGTCGATGCTTCGATTACTTCAGAAACGTTTAAGTTATTTGTTTCCAACACTCCCCTTCGCTTCTAGAGTGTCGCTACTGATGACGTGTCCTTGTCCAGTCAGCAGCATGCAGTAGTCGAACTTCTGTTTTCCGAGTTTCTTGGTTAGGTAATCGGCTGCCATCTCGGATGTGGGGCAGTAGGATAACTCGAGTCTTCCCTTCTCGATTTCGTCTTTTACGAAGAAGTACCGGAGGGCGATGTGCTTCGTTCGGTTCGCGAACCCATTTTTGTTCGCTATGCGAATGGCCGATTGATTGTCGCAGAAGAGAGAGAAGCTGGGTAACTGAGCCAATTTTGCTTCTTCCAGCAATTCGCGAAGATATAGTCCTTCCTTGGTGGCTGAGCAGAGTGCGATGTATTCTGCTTCAGCTGAGGAGAGAGCAATTAGCTCTTGCTTGTTCGACTGCCATGAGATAGGGCCGATAGGTTCGAGTCGGTAGATGTAGCCAGTTCGAGATCGTCTGTTGTCGGAGTCTCCAGCGTGATCGGCGTCGACGTAACCGATTAACTTAGGTGTCGTAGTTCGGGTCTTGTGGTAGGTTAATCCAGTCGTCGGGGTGCTGACGAGGTTGTGAAGTGCACGGTCGAGCTCCAGCATGTGCTCTGCTTCAGGCTTCTTGAGGTAGGTAGCAAGTTGACTAGCTGAGTAAGATAGATCCGGTCGGCAGGTGACGGCTGCGAAGAGTAGACAGCCTAACTTCCGTTGGTAGTCGCGAATGCCGACGGGTTTGAGTAGGGCGGAGACTTTGCGATTTCCGTCGGTGTAGCGGTATGGCGTGGTGATGGTAGTTGGAGTGAGTCCGAATCGTTTAGCGATGGTGTCCGTGTAATTTTCGGCATTGAGGTAGATTGAGTTGTCGCCGTCTTGTATGTTGAGTCCCAAGTACTGTGTCACGGTAGTCGCGACGGTGAGTGTGAGATCCCGCTGTAGCTCCCCTTCAAACCAGGTCGTTATGGTGTCGATGGAGCCTATGTAGAGGAGGTCGTATACGTAGACGATGAGTAGGATATAATCAGTACCCTTCGTGAGTCGGTACATCCCTTGGTCGTGCGGTAGTTGGAGGAATCCGATGCGGATTAGGCGGGCGTGAAGATGCTGCTGCCACAGTCTCGGGGCTTGTTTGATGCCGTACAGTGACTTTTCCAGCTGACAGACTTGGTTGGGGTCTGCGTTAGACCCGTGTGGGAGTTCGACGAAGATCTCAGCATCGACGGGGGCGTAGAGGAATGCATTGGCGACATCGATTTGTCGAAGTTTCTTCCGGTTCATGGCGGCTATCGCGAGGAGAATCCGCAGTGAGGTATGTCGGCTTACTGGTGCAAATGTTTCCGTGAAGTCTCGTCCTTGCTCTTGGTCGAAGCCACGCACGACCCAGCGTGCTTTGAATTTGTCGATTGTTCCGTCGGCTTTTGTTTTCACGCGAAAAACCCATTTTCCCGTGAGGATGGTCTTGTTGCGTACCACTCCGATAGGCACGACTTTCCAGGTGTTGCGTTCTTGCAGCGCCTTTAACTCTCTGTCCATGGCTTCGCGCCATTTTTCCCTGTGTTCCCCTCCCAGAGCCTGCGGAATGTTGGCAGGCTCCTTAGGAGGTGCTGTTCCGTGGACAGCGGTGACGAGTCCCAGTATCTGCAGTCCACTCTGTGTGTAGCGGGGGAGATTTGTGTCCTCAGGATAAGCTGCTTCATCTCCCGCTTCTGGATCCGGTAGGAAATTTGGTCCTGTGCGCTCGGAGACGTTGGTGTCGACTAGTTGGGGTGTAACGTAACCGGTATCGGCGAAGTCGAAGTAGGTTTCTGCGTTGACACTTTCGCGAGGGTTGTCGTCATCCATGGGGATGTCCACAGAGCAGTACGGAAGAGGTCCGGCTTCTTCCGAAGCTCCGTCCACGTTCTGCTCGTCCTAGTCAGCTTCGTCTGCTGCTGAGGCAAAAGCTCGGTTGCCACAGAAGCCGCCCGTGAGGTCTCGATTTGCTGCCAGGTTGTCCAGGTACGTTTGAAGTGGGAGTCGCTCGTAGAAAATGACATCACGTGCTGCTACTGTTTCCTTCGAGTGGATGTCGAAAATCTTCCATGCGTTGTAATGCTTTTCGATGCCCAGGTGTAGCCCCCACTGTGCGCGTTGGGAAAATCTTCCGGCTCTCGCAGTGTGCGGTCGGTATTGTACCATGCACCCAAAAACTCGTAACATTTTTGTGTTGCCCAATTTTCCTGTCCACAGCAGGTGCGGTGATGCGTTGTTCGGGAGCGATGATGACGAGAGCAGGTTGTGCAGCATGACAGCGTGGTCCGTCGCATCAGGCCACTGGTGGTTGGGCAGTCGCATGCCACGCAATAGTTTGCGCATGGTGTTCTTGAGAGTTCTGTTCATCCGTTCTGCCACGCCTTCCCGCCGCCCCTTCACTCCTGGCCGTAGCAGGTCTTGACCTGCTTGACTACTCCGCTGAGTTCGGAGCAGTGCAGGTACTGCTGACGGGGCAGTTTCTTCGTGAGGAAATCTGCTGCCACGTCACCCGTCGGGCAGTAGGTTAAGTCAACCTTGCCCTTGTCAACTTCGTCCTTGACGAAGAAGTACCGCAGTGCGATGTGCTTGGTGCGGTTGACGAAACCAGACTTGTTCGCGATTCTTATCGCACTCTGATTGTCGCAGTGCAGGCGAAAGTTCGCCGAGGCCGGAATTTTCGCCTCCTGTAGCAGCTCCTGAAGGTAGAGCCCTTCGCGAACAGCTGCTGTTGCTGCGATGAACTCCGTTTCTGCCGATGACAGGGCAACCAGCTCCTGCTTTTGTGAGTTCCAGGAGATGGGGCCGCTGGGCTCGAGGCGGAAGAGGAAACCTGTCCTGTACCGTCGATTGTCGGGATCGGCGGCATGATCAGCGTCCACGTAGCCGATGAGACTGAAAGATGCGGTTGGGGTGGTGGAGTAGCAGAGCCCAACATTGGGCGTGGAGATGAAGAATTGAAGTGCTCGCTGAAGATCTGAGAGATTCTCAGCCGTTGGTTTGCGTGAGTACTGGGCCAGCTGACTTGCAATGTAGGATAGGTCTGGCCTACAGGTGACTGAGGCAAAGAGCAGGCATCCCAACTGCTGTTGATAAGTCTAAAGCCCAGCTGGGGATATGGTTTTGTTGTCAGGCTTGTGGTTGGGTCCTGGAGTGCGGTAAGGGGTGGAGAGCGGTGCAGGTTTAATGTTGAAGCGCTTGCCAAGTTCCTCTGCGTACTTGGCTGCTGAAAGGTGAATGGCTTCCGGCGAGTAGGTGATGTTGAGGCCGAGGAACTGCTTCACGTCGTGGTTGCAGGTGATGTCGACGCGCCCGGCGAGGTTTTTCTCGAACTGCTCGAGTAACTCGGGGCTTGACCCTGTGTAAAGCAGATCATCGACGTAAACCGTGAGTAGGATGTATTCGCCGCGGAAGTCGCGGCAATACATCCCTGGATCGTGAGGCAGCTGCTTGAACCCGATTTCAAGCAGGATGTTGTGCAGATACTGCTGCCAGAGTCTCGGCGCTTGTTTAATCCCGTAAAGGGATTTTCGTAGCTGGCAGACACGTGGGTCCCCGTCGTCGTACGTGTGCGGCTGCTCCACGTAGATCACTGCATCTACTAACGCGTACAGGAACGTGTTCTTCACATCAATCTGCCGGAGCGGTAGGTGTCCTGCGGCAGCAATGGCGAGGAGGATTCTGACGGATGTGTGACGGCTGACCGGTGCGAATGTCTGGTCGAAGTCAATGCCGTGCCTCTTATCGTAGCCGCGCACTACCCAGCGTGCCTTGAATCGTTCGATCGTCCCGTCAGCTGCGGTCTTCACGCGGAAGACCCATTTGCCGGAGAGGATCCTTCTCCCCTTCACTGCTGCACGGTCGACGAGTACCCAGGTGTCGCGTGACTCGAGTGCCCTTATCTCCGCATCCATTGCCTCACACCACTCCTTGCTGTGGGGTCCCGTGAGTGCTTGCCGTGGGTTTTTAGGCTCGATGATGTGCGGCGTCGTTGAGGTGGCAGCGTGGAGCCCGAGGAGTTGCATTCCGGTGACGGTGCTGTCGTGGCGATGCTGCGGGACGACCTCCTGCACATCGTCGTCGTCGCTTTCTGGCTCTGGTGGGGCTGGTGGTGCTGTGCTTCCGCCGCTTTCGCTTCCTCCGGTTGCGCCTCCTGCTGTGCCCGCTCCTCCTTCTCCTGAATTATCGTCGTCGTCGGCGTCGTGACAATCGCCTCTCGTGAACTCGCCTCTGGGGTCTTGCTCCAGAATGGCCGCGGCAGCTTCGTCTTCTGGCGTGGCGTAGCTGTGACCGTCGTTGGCGTAGACGCGTTTCGCGTTCGTCTGCTCGTCTTCGCGAAATTGCTGGAGGAAGAGGTGCTCGTAGAAGATGACGTCGCGCGCATGCTTGATTTTCTGGCTCAGGAGGTCCAGAATGATCCACGCCTTTTACTCGTGGCTGATGCCGAGGTGGATCCCCTAGCGTGCGCGGTTCTTGAATTTGCCGATGGTTGATGTTGGCGGGCGGTACTGAACCATGCATCCCCACACACGGAGCATGGAGGTATCACCCTTAGTGCCCGTCCACTTCACGTGAGGGGATAGGTTGCCGGTGATTGCGGTGGTTGAGAGCAGGTTGTGCACCCGCACGGCGTGGTGCATCGCGTACGTCCAGTAGATTGGAGGAAGCTTCGACTGCTTCATCAGCGCGCGCACCTTCATCATGAGCGTGCGATTGGTGCGCTCGGCTACGCCCTGCTGCTGATGCGCATAGGGGAGAGAAATGTGATGCTCAATCCCCTTTTGCGCAAGGTAATCCTGCGGCTCCTTGCTCCTGAACTCCGCTGCTCCATCAGACTGCCAGACCTTCAGCTTCTCCCCGGATTGCCGCTGTGCGTGCGCCAGCCACAGGCGGAATGCTTCGTACGCTCTGCTGCGTGCTTCTACGTTCACGACCCATACGTAGCGCGTTCCGGCATCGATGAAGGTGAGCGTGTACAACTCATCGTCGATGCCGCAATGTCCCACGTTGAGGAAGTCACTGTAGCTTAGCGTAGCGGTTGGTTCCTGGCTCGAGTAGAGGGAAAGGCTGGTGACTCAGTGCGGCCTCGGGGCAGATGGTGCAGGTGCGCGGGTGTGTTCCGCCTCTTACTTCGGAGCCGTCAGGGTGCGGGAGTGTGCCTGGTGCGAATACGCCAGCCTTGATGCAGTTCTCAAGTGTGACGCGCGAGGGGTGACCAAGGCGCTGATGCCAGAGCGCATCGTCGGCGCGGAATCCAGAGGTGCGCATGTAGCGCGCGCGTGCTTCTATGAGATCCTCGTCAGGTGCTTGAACAGGTGCTGCCACTGCTTCCTCATCTTCTTCTCCTTCTTCGTTCGAAGTCGTTAGTATCAGGGCGAGGAATTCCCTGTCGCGGATGATGGAATAGGGGATGTTAGTCCCTGGGATTGTTCCGAGGACTAATATCGGCTCGCGCAGCTCGGGAGCAGGTCCGTAGACGGTGCGTCGCGGAGTGGATGGTTCGTTGCCCCAATCGATGGTTCCCCAAGGATCGCGCTCCGGCTGGAGGTCAGGTGGAGGTAAGGCAGGTGCGAAGTGGCGCGGTGGGCGACCAAGAGGAACAATTGCAGGTGCTGCTGCTTCTTCGGCTGCTTCTTCTTCCCCCCCTTGGTCCTCGCAGGAAGCTCCCCAGCCTTCGCCAGAGGTGCCTCAACCCCCGGTTTCACCGCCAGATGCGGCGCCCCATCCTCCAGTGGTGTCGGTGTTTGCTGCTCCCCATCCACCAGTGTTGCCGCCAGTTGCGGCGCCCCATCCGCCCGTGTCGCTCGTTCCCCATCCACTGGTGCTCCCCCACCCCCCTTCATTGGAAGCACTGTCCTCCTCATTCTCCCAGGCGAGCGTTCCGCGCGCCTCGGCGACGCTTTTCTGACGAAGCTCCTCAGCTTCGCGTCGCGCCAATGCCTCTTCTTCCGCCACCGAGAGTTTCTTCTTCGAGTCGTGCCGGTGAGAGTATTTCCCAGCCGCCTTTTCCTTGGTGTAGGGTCGCGGCGTGCCGTGCGCATCGAAGGTGCCGACGCCAATGCCGCGAAGCATCCCTTGGAGATGTTTTTTTTTTTTTTTTTTTTTGGTGGATAAAAGTATACTACACGCATACAACCATCCGCAGTCGTAACTGTTGCCTTGGAGATGCTGAGATGCGGGTCCAGGGAGTGGGTGTTCCGGTGTGCCGAAGATAACGCGTGTCGCAGTTTCCAACTCCAAATTGGACAGTCCTTCCTCAGGCGGTGCGTCGCGTTCTGCTTCGATGATGGCGGCAAGGCCGCGGCCGGCAATTGCGCTCGTCGAGGATGTGGGCGTGTGGCAGTCCTGCAGATACCGTCTGGGTCAGGGTCATGTAGTGCCAGCTCGCGCGGATGTGGGTGATGCGGTACCCATGGGCGCCCATCAGGGTGCTTCCAGTCGCGGCGATGAATGTGTTCGAAGCGCAGGGGGACAAGGTCAATCACCTCATGCGAATCGCCGCTGCAGTCGGTAATGTCAAAGTCAAGAACGTACACTTCGTTCTCCGCGTGTGCTCGTCCGATCTGCTTGCGTATCTTGTTCGGCATCGTGAAGTGAAGCAGTGAAAGGGACGTTGGAATATTCGAGGGGGGTTTACCCCAGCAGAGAAGAGTTTCAGGTCAGGTACCGTGAGCCTTGAGAATGCGCAGGACCTTGCTGCCAGTGACGCCCGACACCTGCGCGATACCGTGCGAGTCCCTCAGAATGACGCCGATCTGCGACGGCGTCAGACCCTTCTTCGCGAGCTTGCAGATGTGCTCGTCGACCTGCCATCAATCAGTGGACAAAAAGTGCAGAATGAATGAGCTGGACGTAAAGCGTGGCTCGAAGAATCAATTCTTTCGTCGCGAATTTGCGGATGTGCTAGGTCGTATGAGCGTGCCGGCCGACTTTGTTTTCCATGCCGACGCGAAGCCTTAACGAAAGTAAAGCGTCGGGCACTGTGTCTTTCCGAAAGGGGTATTGTATGCACATTGCCAAAAAGGTAAGAATCTAGACACAGAAGCTCGTCCTTAGAGCTCACGCAGGTACGCTGATTCGGGGTTTCTGGGATGATTTCCGATGGGTGGTCAAAAAGTAAGGATCTACGTTAAGTGAGAGAACGAACGTGCCTCGGGGGCGGAGATCTTCAACCAGCTCGGAGGAGTGCGTTTGTAGGGCAGGGCGGAGCGCGAAATACCCTTTCTGCATCAACCAAGTAAGGCGCGACAGAAAAAAAAATCGCGAACTACGCGCGTCAGCGTTCCCTCCGACAAAGCAAGGAACAGCAGCGCGAGGAAAATCAACTGACCCGTGACTGTGCATACGACCCATGGCGGCGGCTGTTTAGGGGACTGCCCACAAGGCGAGGAAGACGTGAGAGATGGAACTACGGGAAAGGGAAAAGCCCGTAGCTGTTGGAGCCAAAATAGGGGTTGCAGGTTCTGAAGGACAGCCACAGAAGGACTGCTACGGGGGGCAGGAAGGGTTTGAGAACGAGAGGAAGAGAAGGGGAATCGGACATGAAAAGCCTGATCCAACGGACACCGTTTCTGCCTGTGGGGGGGAGAGGGTTTATATGACAAGTAAATTCATTTGTCACGATACCGTGTACCGTTTACAGTTTTAGGGTCGGGAAAATATGCCGTTCGTAACCATCATGGGACTCGAAAACATTTTTGGTAAAAAAATAAAGGGTACGGTCACTGCAAAGGGTGTTTTCACGCGACTGATAAAGCGTTTCACGGAATCAGTCACAATCAGCTGGTAAAAAAAAACGCGAATGGTCACAGATGAAACTCCCGCCAAAACAAAATGAAACCCAGAAAGAATCTGGATGCATTTTCGGATGATCAACCCTAAACACGTAACTCGCCAGGTGTTTAGGGTTGATCCGTTCCCAAACCGCATCCGATTCCGATTGGGTTTTAGTTTTTTTACAAGTTCGCAGATTGGTTGGGCGCGAGCGCGAATTTTGTTGAGTTTCAAGTTTTTTTGGCGGGAGTTACATGTGTGACCATTCGCGTGATTTTTTACCTGTTGTTAGTGACTGAATCCGTGACCCCGCTTACCAAACCCGTCAGAAAACCCGATACAGTGACCGTACGCGTTTTTTTTTTACCATTCACGTTATCGAGTTCCAAGTTGGTTACTTGTGGCATATTTTCCCTTTAGGGTCACAGCTACTTCGCAGAATGTAAACGGTATCAACTAACACATATACAAAATACATCTCACATAGCACATCATTGCAAATGACGGTTCCAATGTTGAAGCAAATTGTTGGGCTGAGAAATAGCCCTTAGGATCTTTCAAGGCTGAGACTTTGTTGAAGTAGTGATGTTGTAGTTGCGGAAGCGTAATAGTAGTATTAACTTGAACCACCTTGCACTGGTATGTGAGAACAAGATTAGTTGATAATAGCATGGGCATACAAGGCTTATATATGATTACAAAGGAATATGGAAAGTTCTATTTTAACTGTTTCTGCTGTTGCGGTTCGATACAGTGATGACTCGGGTAATTGCTCAGTATCGAGTCAGTTATGTGTCCTTGCTGTCGCACAGCATTTTTCGTCAGGTCAAAGGTCAGTGACCTTTGACCTTCGCGTAACCTCCAGCGTTTGTCTTTAGTTGACTCGCGTGTTGTTTCGCTTGTAGTCTGCTTCGTTTCGTGTCGATGCTTCGATTACTTCAGAAACGTTTAAGTTATTTGTTTCCAACACTCCCCTTTGCTTCTAGAGTGTCGCTGCTGATGACGTGTCCTTGTACAGTCAGCAGCATGCAGTAGTCGAACTTCTGTTTTCCGAGTTTCTTGGTTAGGTAATCGGCTGCCATCTCGGATGTGGGGCAGTAGGATAACTCGAGTCTTCCCTTCTCGATTTCGTCTTTTACGAAGAAGTACCGGAGGGCGATGTGCTTCGTTCGGTTCGCGAACCCATTTTTGTTCGCTATGCGAATGGCCGATTGATTGTCGCAGAAGAGAGAGAAGCTGGGTAACTGAGCCAATTTTGCTTCTTCCAGCAATTCGCAAAGATATAGTCCTTCCTTGGTGGCTGAGCAGAGTGCGATGTATTCTGCTTCAGCTGAGGAGAGAGCAATTAGCTCTTGCTTGTTCGACTGCCATGAGATAGGGCCGATAGGTTCGAGTCGGTAGATGTAGCCAGTTCGAGATCGTCTGTTGTCGGAGTCTCCAGCGTGATCGGCGTCGACGTAACCGATTAACTTAGGTGTCGTAGTTCGGGTCTTGTGGTAGGTTAATCCGGTCGTCGGGGTGCTGACGAGGTTGTGAAGTGCACGGTCGAGCTCCAGCATGTGCTCTGCTTCAGGCTTCTTGAGGTAGGTAGCAAGTTGACTAGCTGAGTAAGATAGATCCGGTCGGCAGGTGACGGCTGCGAAGAGTAGACAGCCTAACTTCCGTTGGTAGTCGCGAATGCCGGCGGGTTTGAGTAGGGCGGAGACTTTGCGATTTCCGTCGGTGTAGCGGTATGGCGTGGTGATGGTAGTTGGAGTGAGTCCGAATCGTTTAGCGATGGTGTCCGTGTACTTTTCGGCATTGAGGTAGATTGAGTTGTCGCCGTCTTGTATGTTGAGTCCCAAGTACTGTGTCACGGTAGTCGCGACGGTGAGTGTGAGATCCCGCTGTAGCTCCCCTTCAAACCAGGTCGTTATGGTGTCGATGGAGCCTATGTAGAGGAGGTCGTATACGTAGACGATGAGTAGGATATAATCAGTACCCTTCGTGAGTCGGTACATCCCTTGGTCGTGCGGTAGTTGGAGGAATCCGATGCGGATTAGGCGGGCGTGAAGATGCTGCTGCCACAGTCTCGGGGCTTGTTTGATGCCGTACAGTGACTTTTCCAGCTGACAGACTTGGTTGGGGTCTGCGTTAGACCCGTGTGGGAGTTCGACGAAGATCTCAGCATCGACGGGGGCGTAGAGGAATGCATTGGCGACATCGATTTGTCGAAGTTTCTTCCGGTTCATGGCGGCTATCGCGAGGAGAATCCGCAGTGAGGTATGTCGGCTTACTGGTGCAAATGTTTCCGTGAAGTCTCGTCCTTGCTCTTGGTCGAAGCCACGCACGACCCAGCGTGCTTTGAATTTGTCGATTGTTCCGTCGGCTTTTGTTTTCACGCGAAAAACCCATTTTCCCGTGAGGATGGTCTTGTTGCGTACCACTCCGATAGGCACGACTTTCCAGGTGTTGCGTTCTTGCAGCGCCTTTAACTCTCTGTCCATGGCTTCGCGCCATTTTTCCCTGTGTTCCCCTCCCAGAGCCTGCGGAATGTTGGCAGGCTCCTTAGGAGGTGCTGTTCCGTGGACAGCGGTGACGAGTCCCAGTATCTGCAGTCCACTCTGTGTGTAGCGGGGGAGATTTGTGTCCTCAGGATAAGCTGCTTCATCTCCCGCTTCTGGATCCGGTAGGAAATTTGGTCCTGTGCGCTCGGAGACGTTGGTGTCGACTGGTTGGGGTGTAACGTAACCGGTGTCGGCGAAGTCGAAGTAGGTTTCTGCGTTGACACTTTCGCGAGGGTTGTCGTCATCCATGGGGATGTCCACAGAGCAGTACGGAAGAGGTCCGGCTTCTTCCGAAGCTCCGTCCACGTTCTGCTCGTCCTAGTCAGCTTCGTCTGCTGCTGAGGCAAAAGCTCGGTTGCCACAGAAGCCGCCCGTGAGGTCTCGATTTGCTGCCAGGTTGTCCAGGTACGTTTGAAGTGGGAGTCGCTCGTAGAAAATGACATCACGTGCTGCTAATGTTTCCTTCGAGTGGATGTCGAAAATCTTCCATGCGTTGTAATGCTTTTCGATGCCCAGGTGTAGCCCCCACTGTGCGCGTTGGGAAAATCTTCCGGCTCTCGCAGTGTGCGGTCGGTATTGTACCATGCACCCAAAAACTCGTAACATTTTTGTGTTGCCCAATTTTCCTGTCCACAGTAGGTGCGGTGATGCGTTGTTCGGGAGCGATGATGACGAGAGCAGGTTGTGCAGCATGACAGCGTGGTCCGCCGCATCAGGCCACTGGTGGTTGGGCAGTCGCATGCCACGCAATAGTTTGCGCATGGTGTTCTTGAGAGTTCTGTTCATCCGTTCTGCCACGCCTTGCTGTTGATGCGCGTAGGGAAGCGAGATGAGTCGCTTGATGCCTCGTTCTGCGAGGTACTGCTTGAACCTTTGTGACTGATATTCCCCTCCCCCGTCTGACTGGAAGCTTTTCAGCTTTGCTCCTGATTCTCGTTCTGCCACAGGTAGCCAGGCGACAAAGGCTTCGAAGGCCATGTCGCGACTTGCGAGGTTGAGGTGCCAGACGTATCGGGTGGCGGCGTCGATGAAAGTAATCACATAGTTGTATGCTTCTTGACCTTGTTCGCGAGTATACAGGATGTCGCTGTATACTTTCTCCAGTGGTGCGTAGGCTGGCGCGCTTGGATTGTGGTGAGAGACGAACGGTTGATGAGGTAAGTCGGCTTCGAGACAAGTAAAACAGGTTCCTCGGACTCGTTGAAGTTCTCTGCCGTCGGGTAGAAGTAAAGAATCTTTGTCGAGTACTGCTGCCTTGATCGGGTTATTTAACGTTGTGTTGCTTGGATGACCCAGTCTTTCGTGCCACAGTGATTCGCTCGCACGATGTCCTGGTGAGCGCTTGTACAGGTCGGAGTTGGGAGTAAAATCCGGCGGTGAGGTTAGCGCTTCTGTGAACTTCGTGTGGAGTGGGAGTTAACTGTTGCGCAGGAGTCGGTGGAGTGTCGTCGATGAGAACTGGTGCCGTTGAAGAGCTCGCGATTGGTGCTGTAGGTGTTGCTGCTGCTGCCGATGTTGTCTTTGCTGCTGTCAATGTTGTTTCTTCTTGCCGGATTGTTGCTAATGCCCTTGTTCTTTCTGCTTCAGGTATGGTATGTGAATACCAAAATCCTCCAGGACTGAAGTCAGGATCGAGATCGGGTGGATGTGTCCAGGAAGCGAAGTTGACGATGGCGTCGCTGTCGGCGGTACCTTGGTCTGGAACGAAGTCAAGGACGAAGACGTTGTTCTTCAGGACTGCTTTGCCAATGTAGAGTCCGCCCTTTCCGTGAAATAACTTAAATTCCTAAGTGGTGCTGTCTGCTTCGAGATGAATTCCTGAGTAAGTTGTAGCCGAGTCCTTCTGCAATCAAAACTTTTGACATTTGTAAAATGACGTTAGTTTCTCGAGACTGAAGTTGCACTATCCCTTGTCGTCGTGTGTGCAGGTTCTGGTTGTTGGCGACGGTGATTACAACTTCGCGCTGAAGTTGATGTTCCTGTTGAACGAAGCGACCCGAGGAGCACATGTGCTGTCCACAGCAACTGTCCAAGAACCAAGTGTCTTTTCCAGACGGCTCGCTCTGGGCGATGGCTACATATATCGGGTTGGGCTCCAGTGATTCACGGCGAGGAGTGCTCTCGTTGAGCTGTTCTTCTGGTGAGTAGTGGGGTGGTGATCCGATGATGCAGGAGTCTGTTGTTCTTGTCATGCAGCTCACGATGTTTTTTGTTCCTTGTACAGGTTTTGTCGTTGAAGACGTTGAAGACGTTGAAGACTGCACATGATTGGTGGGATGTGCCTGCGTAGAAGCTACTTGACTGCTTGAGGGCCGAAGTTGACTTTGCGGCGATGTCGACTGCTGCCAATTCGGGCAGTGTGTGCGAGGATGTCCAGACGTCTTGCAGGGGTGACAGAATGGTGGGACGTATTGTTGAACGTGACGGTTGTTTTGTCGATTGTTGCTGTTGTTGTAGCGTCGTTGAGTGTGAAACGCGAATTCTGGTATTGACGCTTTCTTCTTGTGTCGTTCTTCGTGCAGGTCCATGTCCTGCTGTTCATCATGAATTTCGGCGCAGGGTGTTGCTTCGGAGATTTTTCCATGAGCTCGAAGGAGTGCTCGAGTCGAGCGCCAATGAGGATCGAGGCTAGCGATGATGATTGTTACGAAGGCTTCTTCGGATATTGATCCTCCGCATCGAAGGAGTTTGTCGCGCAGTCCACGACAACGGCTGATATATGCCATTCCCTTTTCGCCGGGTTTCATTTCCACTGTTGTTAGCTGTGCCATGAGACGACCCTGGTTAATGCTGTCTGTTGCTTGATATAGGCTCTTCAGGTGGCCGTACGCCAGCTCGGCGGAGTTGCCGTATCCTCGATAAGACCGAATGTTCTGCTGCTCGTTTGGCGTTAAATTTCGAAGAAATATCGTGTACGCCATCAGCGACTGATATGTATATTGCTGCTTGTCGTATTGTGTCCCATGCGTTGGGTATGGCAGGGACCCGTCGAAGAATCCGAGTATTTGTGCGCCCTCCATCATCAGCTCAAATTCGAATGACCAGGTATAGAAGTCCTTTCCGTCGAAGGGTGTTGATGTCTGCAGTTTTAACACATGTGCGAACTGTGATTGAACTTGAAGGGCGTCCAACGTCTTCTCTTGTCCAGGTGAAGACTGTGGGTATGGCGCGAAGCTGATGGAGCCACGTTGAGGTTCGTACGGAGCAAAGGTGGGTTGCTGTTGATTTCCGCGCGCATACGATGAACTGTCAAGGCTCATTGGAACAGCCCTGTCGTTGTTGTCGCTGTTGTTTGATTGTGCAGGAACTGCTTGCTGGTGTTGCTCGTAGAAGGGCATGAAGGAGAAGAACTTCTCCATCATACTTGGGTCGAAGCCTGGTGCTTGATTCCCGGGAGTTTCGGTTGACTCCGCAGCTGGTCTTGTTGCTATGCCTTCTTCTGTCTGTAGACCAGAGGCTGGAGGTGGAGTAGGAGTAGTGCCGGGAGATCCGTTAGAGGAGCTCCTCTCCTTCTGTGTTGTCATGCCTTGCGTTGTTGTAGGTATTTGAGAAATCGATCTTGCCATGTTTGCTCTCATACCATGTTGGGCTAAGAAATAGCCCTTAGGATCTTTCAAGGCTAAGATTTTGTTGAAGTAGTGATGTTGCAGTTGCGGAAGCGTAATAGTAGTATTAACTTGAACCACCTTGCACTGGTATGTGAGAACAAGATTAACTGTTTCTGCTGTTGCGGTTCGATACAGTGACGACTCGGGTAACTGCAAGGCTTTTATATGATTACAAAGGAATATGGAAAGCTCGATTTTAACTGTTTCTGCTGTTGCGGTTCGATACAGTGACGACTCGGGTAACTGCTCAGTATCGAGTCAGTTATGTGTCCTTGCTGTCGCACTGCATTTTTCGTCAGGTCAAAGGTCAGTGACCTTTGACCTTCGCGTAACCTCCAGCGTTTGTCTTTAGTTGACTCGCGTGTTGTTTCGCTTGTAGTCTGCTTCGTTTCGTGTCGATGCTTCGATTACTTCAGAAGCGTTTAAGTTATTTGTTTCCAACACAAATGACCGTTTTTGTCTAGCAACTTAGGACCAGGGCTAATTTTTGGTTTTGAGCATGTCGAAAGTAGCTAGTTGCAGTTAGGAACCATGGCTAGGGTCCAAGGGACTAGCTTGAGTGTCGAGAGAGTAGGGGGAGCAGAAAAGAGCAAAAGAGAGGTTTCACTATAGTTCGGAAGGTACACATAGGCAAGACAAACATGCAATGAGGTACACCACCAACAGAAAGGCATATAACTACACTAAGTCTACACTACAGGCAGTTACAGAATAATGTATACAATTACAATTCAACACACCCCCTAACTGCCTATAGTGAAGAACCATGTGCAGAAACATCCCCGGAAGGGGTACACCAAGAAGAAGGACAGGAGGAGGGAGAGCGAGAAGGAGGAGAGGAGGTGGGGGCGGCGGCTGAAGCGCTAGCACACTGGCAACTGGAGCTACTGGCTCACGGGCTACTGGGGTAACGAGCTCATATGCCTGGAGCATCCCGCTCGTACGGCTAGAGCAACTGACCCTCGGGCGACTGGAGCAACGGGCTCACTGGCGAATGGCGCTGCTGGGCCCACAACTCCCCCCAACCCCCTCAAACCTCTTTCTCACCCCCCCCCCCCCCCCCCTTTGTTCAGCCGCACCCCTTTCGCCACCCCCTCCCCCTCCCCCCACAGCGACACGTGCGGCAGTGAGAGAGAGAGTAGGAGGAAACGACTGCTAGCTGGTCACACCCGCCACGCCCACACCCTCCTCCCCTCCCCCCCCCCCTCACTGCTGAAGACGCAGCAGGGAGGAGGTGCAGGCGGGCGGGGGTGCAGCTGCGTAACACAGCAGCTGAGTGGCGGCAGCCTCTGCTTCATCCACCCCCCCGTCATCCCCCTACACCTCTCTCCTCCCCCCCCCCTCCCCACACAGCAACAAGCGCTGCAGTGGGAGAGAGAGGAGGAGAGGCGGCAGCAGGTCACCCACACCCGCCACCCCCATACCCTCCCCCCACTGCTGCACCTGCAGCAAGGGGATGGAGGAGAAGGGGGGGGGGGGGGGGGCGGGGGGGGGGCTGGTGCTGCAGGTCCCCTCCCCCCACTGCTGCACCCGCCACCCCCACATCTCCCCCCCTTCCACTGCAGAAGCTGCGAGAGGGAAGGAGGAGGGGGGGGGGGGGGGGGTGGGGGCGTTAGCTGCTGCCGGCGCTGGCGCTGACGGTGGCGCAGGTGTAGGCTCCGGCGATGGTGCTGGCGCTGGGTGCAGGTGTTGGCGTTGACGCTGGTGCTTGCACTCCGCACTGGCGCTGGCGGCAGTCGCAGGTGCTGGCGCTGGCGGTCTGAGCTGGCGCTGGCGCTTTCGACGGGCAGGGCGACGGGCGGAACGACGACGATGACGGGGAGAGCGCAGGGCGAAGACGGGACGGGACGGGCAGGCGCGTCGGGCGTGACATGGCCGCGGGGCCGTGCTAGGGCGACGGGGCCGCGACAGGCGACGGGGCCGCGACAGGCGACGGGGCCGCGGGGCCATGTTAAAGGCGACGGGGCCGCGGGGCCGTGCTAGGGCAGCGGGGCCGCGGGGCCGTGCTAGGGCGACGAGGGGCGGGCGACGCATTCCGCATTTCGCGCTGCAGCGTGGATGGGCCCATGTTTCACGAAAAAGGATGGGTCCTAAGACCGAAGTAGCTCTTAATACCATGTCGAAAGTAGCTAGTTGCAGTTAGGAACCATGGCTAGGGTCCAAGGGACTAGCTTGAGTGTCGAGAGAGTAGGGGGAGCAGAAAAGAGCAAAAGAGAGGTTTCACTATAGTTCGGAAGGTACACATAGGCAAGACAAACATGCAATGAGGTACACCACCAACAGAAAGGCATATAACTACACTAAGTCTACACTACAGGCAGTTACAGAATAATGTATACAATTACAATTCAACAGAGCAACCCTTGTGATCAGTGTTGCACCTGTTCAAAAACCTGATTATCAGTGTGACACCTTCTTCAAACCCTGATCCATCAGTGTTTTTCTTGTTTTTGAAAATCCAACCCTGTGGCATCAGTGTACCAGTTTAGCAAACCCTTATGAATTGATATTATCGTTGCACACAATATTTTTTTTAGATCATACATGCCACATGGGTGTTGCTCGTCGTCAGTTACTTCAGCAGGCTCAAATTCCGGTTTCGACATTTGGCAATCGGGAATCCCGGGTTACGGGAAAGGGGGGGGTGGGGGAAGTGGGGGGAGGGGGAGGGGGGGGGGTATGGTACTCGCTTCAGGGTAAAACTCGTTATGAAGAACGGTAACCCTGAGGCATCAGTGTGCCTGAAATGTGAACCCTGGCATATCAGGAAAATCATAGCTCCACAAAAAATTACCCTAGGCCATTAGTGTGACTACCAAAAACCACCATGATAATCAGGGTATCAGGGTGATTTACACTGATAAAATTAGCCTTGATTAGGACTCCAAGGTCACCTAAAATCTCAATCCGGTACCAAATATCTTATTTCTGTACATATCTTCAAGAGTTTTGTTTTGTGTCAAATCTAATGCAGCGCAGAAATCGACGCCGAAATCCACGCCGAGCAGCAAGACATGGACCTGCAAGAAGAACGACACAAGAGAAAGGTATCAGTGCCCGAATTCGCGTTTCACACTCAACGGCGCCACAACAACAACAACAATCGACCGAAAATCGTACCTCCGTTCTGCCACCTCTGCAAGACTTCAGGGCATCCTCGTACGCACTGCCCGAATCGACAACAGTCAACGTCGCCGCAACGCCAACTTTGCCCTTCAAGCAGTCAAGTCGCCTCAACGCAAGCAAATCCGACAACTTCAGTACAAGTCTCAACAACATCGACGGGACAACCTGCGAAAGGAACAAGAAACATCGTCAGCTGCATGGCAAGGCTGAGTGACTCCTGCGTAACTGAGTCACCACCATATTACTCACCAGAAGAACAACTCGACAACAGCACGCCTCGCCGCGAGTCACTTCAACCGAACCCGACGTACGCCGCCATCGCTCAAAGCGAGCCGTCCGGGAAGGATACATGGTTCTTGGACAGTTGCTGCGGACAACATGTGTGCTCTTCAGGACGTTTCGTTCAACGCGAGCACCAACTTCAACGAGAAGTCGTCATCACTGTCGCCAATAATCAGAACCTGCGCACACGACGACAAGGAGTAGTGCAACTTCAGTCACGAGAGACGAATGTCATACTGCAAATGTCCAAAGTCCTAATAGCAGAAGGACTTGGCTACAATTTACTGAGCGTCAGTCAGTTGATGGCGAAAGGCATACATCTGGAAGCCGACAGTGCCACCCAGGAGTTCAAGCTGTACCACGGGAAGGGCGGCCTCTACATCGGAAAGGCGGTCCTGAAGAACAATGTCTTCGTTCTCGATTTCGTCCCAGACCTGGGCACCGCAGACAGTGACGGGATCGTCACCTTCACATCTTGGACGCACCCGCCGGATCTCGACCCCGACTTCAGTCCGGAAGGCTTTTGGTATTCACATACCATTCCTGAAGCAGAACGAACACGTGCGTTAGTAACAATACAACATTCGGCAGCAGCAGAGACAACATCGGCAGCAACAGAGACAACATCGGCAGCAGCAGAGACAACATCGGCAGCAGCAGAGACAACATCGGCAGCAGCAGAGACAACATCGGCAGCAGCAGAGACAACATCGGCAGCAGCAGAGACATCATCGGCAGCAGCAGAGACATCATCGGCAGTAGCAGGAACAACAACAGTAGCAGCAACAACGACACCACTCCTCGTTGACGAAGCACCACCAACACCCGCAAAGCAGCTGAATCCGGCTCAACGGGAAGTCCATAGAAGCGCAAACTTCACCGCCAGCTTCTACTCCAACTCCGACGCGTATCGACGCTCACCCGGACACCGCGCCTCCGAAGACATCTGGCACGCACGCATGGGACACCCAAGCAACACTGTGTTAAACAACACAATAAGAGCAGGAGTCCTTGACAAGGACTCGTTACTACTACTCGACGGCAGAGAACTTCAACGGGCACGAGGAACATGTCTTACCTGCCCCGAAGCCGACTTACCACATCGGCCGTTCACTCCTCATCACAACCCGAGCACACCCGCGTACGCACCACTCAAAAAGGTGTATAGCGACATCCTGTACAATCGGGAACCAGGACAAGTAATATACAACTACACAATCACCTTCATCGACGCCGCCACCCGTTACGTCTGGCATCTAAACCTACCCAGCCGCGACATGGTCCTCGAAGCATTCGCTGCTTGGCTACCAGTAGCAGAAAGAGAGTCGGGCGTAAAGCTGAAAAGCTTCCAGTCTGACGGAGGAGGAGAATACACCTCTCAGCGATTCAAGCAGTACCTGGCGGAAAGGGGAATCAAGCAGCTCCTCTCTCTTCCCTACGCCCATCAGCAGCAAGGTGTAGCAGAAAGAATGAACAGGACTCTGCAGAACAGCATGCGCAAACTGTTGCGTGGCATGCGGCTACCCAACCACCAGTGGCCTGACGCGATGGACCACGCTGTCATGCTGCACAACTTGCTCTCATCTTCATCACTACCGAACAACGCATCACCGCATCTGCTGTGGACAGGAAAACAGGGCAGCACAAAAATGTTACGAGTGTTCGGATGGATGGTACAGTACCGACCCCCAGCAGCACGAGCGGGCCGATTTTCACAACGCGCACAGTGGGGACTACACCTCGGCATCGAAAAGAACTACAACGCGTGGAAAATCTTTGACGTCCACTCCAAGGAAACAGTAGCAGCACGCGACGTCATTTTCTACGAACGACTCACGCTCCAGACATACCTTGCCAACCTGCAAGAGGACCAAGATCCCACAGGTGGTTTTCGTGGTGACCGAGCCTTCGCCTCGGCAGCAGACGAAGCTGACTGGGACGAGCAGAATGTGGCCAACGCATCAGAAGAAGCTGGACCCCTTCCGTTCTGCTCCGTCGACGTCCCCATGGACGAAGATAACCCTCGCGAAAGTGTCAACGCCGAAACCTTCTACTACTTCGCCGACAACGGTTACGTAACACCTGCGACAGTCAACACCAACGAAGCAGAACGAGTAGGACCGAATTTCATACCTGATCCAGAAGCGGGAGATGAAGCAGCTTATCCCGAGGATGCAACTCTTCCCCGCTACTCACAGACTGGAGTGCAGATTCTCGGACTCGTCACCGCAGTCCACGGCAACACTCTTCCTAAGGAGCCTGCGACGGTTCAGCAGGCTCTGGGGGGGGAACACAGGGAAAAATGGCGTGAAGCCATGGACAGAGAGTTAAAGGCGCTGGAGGAACGGAACACCTGGAAAGTTGTCCCCATCAGCGTGGCAAGGAACAAGACCATTCTCACCGGGAAATGGGTCTTCCGCGTTAAAACAAAAGCAGACGGCACAATTGAGAAGTTCAAAGCACGCTGGGTTGTGCGTGGATTCGATCAGGAGCACGGACGGGACTTCACCGAGACATTCGCCCCGGTTAGCCGACATACCTCACTTCGAATCCTCCTCGCGATCGCCGCCATGAAGAAAAGGAAGCTACGGCAAATCGATGTCGCCAACGCGTTCCTCTACGCACCTGTCGACGTGGAAATCTTCGTCGAGCTCCCACACGGTACCAACGGGGAACCTAACCAAGTCTGTCAACTGCTGAAATCACTTTACGGGATCAAGCAAGCTCCGCGGCTATGGCAACAGTACCTACACGCTCGCCTCATTCGCATCGGATTCCGCCAACTACCTCACGACCAAGGAATGTACCGACTCACTAAAGACACCGACTACATTCTGCTGATCGTCTACGTAGACGACCTACTCTACATCGGCTCCACTGACGACATCACCACCTGGTTCGAAGGGGAGCTACAGAGGGACCTCACACTCACGGTCTCCTCTACCGTCACACAGTACCTCGGCTTGAACATTCGGGAAGAAGAAGGCGCGATCTACCTCAACGCCGCTAAGTACGCCGACACCATCGCCAAACGCTTCGCGCTCACACCTACCACCATCTCTACGCCCTACCGCTACGCGACAGGAAACCACAAGGAAGGATCCTCTCTACTCAAATCCGCCGGGATACGCGACTACCAGAGAAAGCTAGGATGCCTTCTCTTCGCAGCTGTCACCTGCCGCCCCGACCTCTCATACTCCGCAAGCCAGCTTGCCACCTACCTCAAGAAGCCTGAAGCATAACACCTGGCGGAGCTCGACCGCGCTCTCCACTACTTCGTCAGTACCTCAACGATCGGCCTAACTTACTACAAGAACACAACTACACCGACTAAATTAATCGGCTACGTCGACGCTGATCACGCTGGCGACTCCGACAACAGGCGCTCCCGCACCGGCTACATCTACCGCCTCGAACCTATCGGACCGATCTCCTGGCAATCGAGCAAGCAGGAATTAATTGCTCTCTCGTCAGCTGAAGCAGAATATATTGCACTCTGCTCAGCCACCAAGGAAGGACTCTATCTTTGCGAGCTGCTGGAAGAAGCAAAGTTAGCCGAGTTACCCAACTTCACTCTGTTCTGCGACAACCAATCTGCAATTCGCATCGCCAACAAAAATGGATTCGCGAACAGAACGAAGCATATCGCTCTGCGATATTTCTTCGTGAAAGACGAGATTGAGAAGGGGAGACTTGAACTATCCTACTGTCCCACGTCCGAGATGGCAGCTGACTACTTGACCAAGAAGCTCGGAAAACAGAAGTTCGAGTACTGCATGTTGCTGACTGGACAAAGCCACGTCACCAGCAGCGACACTCCAGAAGCAAAGGGGAGTGTTGGGAACAAACAATCTTAAGCGCCTCTGTCGTGTCGAAACACCAAGGCACAAGCGAAGCAGAGCATATCGAGGCACCAGCGAGTCAACCCTCGGAGGTTGAAGTAACCGCTGGAGGTTACGCGAAAGTCAAAGGTCAGCGACCTTTGACTTGACAAATGCAGCGCGACAGCAAGGACACACAACTGACTCGACATTGAGCAGTTGCCCGAGTTGCACTGTATCGAACCGCAACAGTAAAACAGTTTAATTATATCTCTTCGTATTCTTTGTACTCTTATATAAACCTTTGTACTTGCTTGTTTTAATCAACTTACTTTGCCCTCACATACCAGCGCAAGGTGGTTCAAGGACTTCATTTAAACGCTTCCGCTACTACATCACTCTACCCAGAGTTTAACCCTACCAAAGATCCTAAGGGGCACTCAGCCCAACATGGTATGAGAGCTGGTTAGGGTTAAAATTATTTCTCCTTAACACCTAATACACCAAGAGACATGTCTACCAGAAAGGAGAGGAGCTCCTCCAACGGCTCTCCTGGTACTACTCCTACTCCACCTCCTGCCTCTGGCCTACAGACAGAGGAAGGCACAACAACGAGACCGGCAGCTGGGTCTACTGAAACACCCGCAAACCAAGGCGCGGGCTTCGATCCAAGCATGATGGAGAAGTTCTTCTCCTTCATGTCCTTCTACGAGCAGCATCAGCAAGGAGCACCTGCGCAATCAAACAACAGCAACAACAACAACAACGTGACGCCCATGAGTCTCGATGGCTCATCCTACGCACGCGGGAATCAACAACAGCAACCTACCTTCGCTCCGTACGAGCCCCAGCGCGGCTCCGTCAGCTTCATGCCACAACCACAACCTGCACCGGGACAAGAGAGAACGCTGGACGCACTACAAGTTCAGTCGCAGTTCGCGCACGTTCTAAAACTGCAAACGACAAAACCCTTCGACGGGAAGGATTTCTTTACCTGGTCGTTCGAATTCGAGCTGATGATGGAAGGAGCGCAAATCCTTGGCTTCTTCGACGGGTCCCTGCCATACCCAACAAACGGCACACAGTATGAGAAGCAGCAGTACACCTATCAATCGATGATGGCGTACACGATACTACTGAGGAACATCACTCCAACTCAACAACAAAACATACGGTCTTACCGAGGCTACGGCAACTCCGCGGAGCTCGCGTACAATCACTTGAAGAGGATTGGAACTCTTGCTCGTGATACCATGTTGGGCTGAGTGCCCCTTAGGATCTTTGGTAGGGTTAAACTCTGGGTAGAGTGATGTAGTAGCGGAAGCGTTTAAATGAAGTCCTTGAACCACCTTGCGCTGGTATGTGAGGGCAAAGTAAGTTGATTAAAACAAGCAAGTACAAAGGTTTATATAAGAGTACAAAGAATACGAAGAGATATAATTAAACTGTTTTACTGTTGCGGTTCGATACAGTGCGACTCGGGCAACTGCTCAATGTCGAGTCAGTTGTGTGTCCTTGCTGTCGCGCTGCATTTGTCAAGTCAAAGGTCGCTGACCTTTGACTTTCGCGCTCCCGCACCGGCTACATCTACCGCCTCGAACCTATCGGACCGATCTCCTGGCAATCGAGCAGGCAGGAATTAATTGCTCTCTCGTCAGCTGAAGCAGAATATATTGCACTCTGCTCAGCCACCAAGGAAGGACTCTATCTTCGCGAGCTGCTGGAAGAAGCGAAGTTAGCCGAGTTACCCAACTTCACTCTGTTCTGCGACAACCAATCTGCAATTCGCATCGCCAACAAAAATGGATTCGCGAACAGAACGAAGCATATCGCTCTGCGATATTTCTTCGTGAAAGACGAGATTGAGAAGGGGAGACTTGAACTATCCTACTGTCCCACGTCCGAGATGGCAGCTGACTACTTGACCAAGAAGCTCGGAAAACAAAAGTTCGAGTACTGCATGCTGCTGACTGGACAAAGCCACGTCACCAGCAGCGACACTCCAGAAGCGAAGGGGAGTGTTGGGAACAAACAATCTTAAGCGCCTCTGTCGTGTCGAAACACCAAGGCACAAGCGAAGCAGAGCATATCGAGGCACCAGCGAGTCAACCCTCGGAGGTTGAAGTAACCGCTGGAGGTTACGCGACATTAGAAGAAAAGGATTACCATGTTGTTTTACTTGGAGAAAAACAAGCGACCCAAGCGACGCAGCGCAACTGTTATACAGTTGCGCCTTGGTAACTGTTTGCCCTATGCGTTTGCTATATAACAGAATGTAATGCCTTGCTCATATTACACAATTCTCAAGCTTGTGTCCGGCCTACCCTCGGCCGCTGCTTTGGCACCACGTTACAAGCCAGGAGAGCTACCTCTGAGTGACCAATAGCCCCGCCGTAGGGACGTCGTTAATTCCTAGAGCTTCCGCTGCGCTCTAGCGACTTCTTATTTCCAACATGGTATCAGAGCACATATGTTGTCCGCAGCAACTGTCCAAGAACCATGTATCCTTCCCGGACGGCTCGCTTTGAGCGATGGCGGCGTACGTCGGGTTCGGTTGAAGTGACTCGCGGCGAGGCATGCTGTTGTCGAGTTGTTCTTCTGGTGAGTAATATGGTGGTGACTCAGTTACGCAGGAGTCACTCAGCCTTGCCATGCAGCTGACGATGTTTCTTGTTCCTTTCGCAGGTTGTCCCGTCGATGTTGTTGAGACTTGTACTGAAGTTGTCGGATTTGCTTGCGTTGAGGCGACTTGACTGCTTGAAGGGCGAAGTTGGCGTTGCGGCGACGTTGACTGTTGTCGATTCGGGCAGTGCGTACGAGGATGCCCTGAAGTCTTGCAGAGGTGGCAGAACGGAGGTACGGTTTTCGGTCGATTGTTGTTGTTGTTGTGGCGCCGTTGAGTGTGAAACGCGAATTCGGGCACTGATACCTTTCTCTTGTGTCGTTCTTCTTGCAGGTCCATGTCTTGCTGCTCGGCGTGGATTTCGGCGTCGATTTCTGCGCTGCATTAGATTTGACACAAAACAAAACGCTTGAAGATATGTACAGAAATAAGATATTTGGTACCGGATTGAGATTTTAGGTGACCTTGGAGTCCTAATCAAGGCTAATTTTATCAGTGTAAATCACCCTGATACCCTGATTATCATGGTGGTTTTTGGTAGTCACACTAATGGCCTAGGGTAATTTTTTGTGGAGCTATGATTTTCCTGATATGCCAGGGTTCACATTTCAGGCACACTGATGCCTCAGGGTTACCGTTCTTCATAACGAGTTTTACCCTGAAGCGAGTACCATACCCCCCCCCCCTCCCCCTCCCCCCCACTTCCCCCACCCCCCCCTTTCCCGTAACCCGGGATTCCCGATTGCCAAATGTCGAAACCGGAATTTGAGCCTGCTGAAGTAACTGACGACGAGCAACACCCATGTGGCATGTATGATCTAAAAAAAATATTGTGTGCAACGATAATATCAATTCATAAGGGTTTGCTAAACTGGTACACTGATGCCACAGGGTTGGATTTTCAAAAACAAGAAAAACACTGATGGATCAGGGTTTGAAGAAGGTGTCACACTGATAATCAGGTTTTTGAACAGGTGCAACACTGATCACAAGGGTTGCTCAAAACCAAAAATTAGCCCTGGTCCTAAGTTGCTAGACAAAAACGGTCATTTGTGTTGGAAACAAATAACTTAAACGCTTCTGAAGTAATCGAAGCATCGACACGAAACGAAGCAGACTACAAGCGAAACAACACGCGAGTCAACTAAAGACAAACGCTGGAGGTTACGCGAAGGTCAAAGGTCACTGACCTTTGACCTGACGAAAAATGCAGTGCGACAGCAAGGACACATAACTGACTCGATACTGAGCAGTTACCCGAGTCGTCACTGTATCGAACCGCAACAGCAGAAACAGTTAAAATCGAGCTTTCCATATTCCTTTGTAAGCATATAAAAGCCTTGCAGTTACCCGAGTCGTCACTGTATCGAACCGCAACAGCAGAAACAGTTAATCTTGTTCTCACATACCAGTGCAAGGTGGTTCAAGTTAATACTACTATTACGCTTCCGCAACTGCAACATCACTACTTCAACAAAATCTTAGCCTTGAAAGATCCTAAGGGCTATTTCTTAGCCCAACATGGTATGAGAGCAAACATGGCAAGATCGATTTCTCAAATACCTACAACAACGCAAGGCATGACAACACAGAAGGAGAGGAGCTCCTCTAACGGATCTCCCGGCACTACTCCTACTCCACCTCCAGCCTCTGGTCTACAGACAGAAGAAGGCATAGCAACAAGACCAGCTGCGGAGTCAACCGAAACTCCCGGGAATCAAGCACCAGGCTTCGACCCAAGTATGATGGAGAAGTTCTTCTCCTTCATGCCCTTCTACGAGCAACACCAGCAAGCAGTTCCTGCACAATCAAACAACAGCGACAACAACGACAGGGCTGTTCCAATGAGCCTTGACAGTTCATCGTATGCGCGCGGAAATCAACAGCAACCCACCTTTGCTCCGTACGAACCTCAACGTGGCTCCATCAGCTTCGCGCCATACCCACAGTCTTCACCTGGACAAGAGAAGACGTTGGACGCCCTTCAAGTTGCACATGTGTTAAAACTGCAGACATCAACACCCTTCGACGGAAAGGACTTCTATACCTGGTCATTCGAATTTGAGCTGATGATGGAGGGCGCACAAATACTCGGATTCTTCGACGGGTCCCTGCCATACCCAACGCATGGGACACAATACGACAAGCAGCAGTATACATATCAGTCGCTGATGGCGTACACGATATTTCTTCGAAATTTAACGCCAAACGAGCAGCAGAACATTCGGTCTTATCGAGGATACGGCAACTCCGCCGAGCTGGCGTACGACCACCTGAAGAGCCTATATCAAGCAACAGACAGCATTAACCAGGGTCGTCTCATGGCACAGCTAACAACAGTGGAAATGAAACCCGGCGAAAAGGGAATGGCATATATCAGCCGTTGTCGTGGACTGCGCGACAAACTCCTTCGATGCGGAGGATCAATATCCGAAGAAGCCTTCGTAACAATCATCATCGCTAGCCTCGATCCTCATTGGCGCTCGACTCGAGCACTCCTTCGAGCTCATGGAAAAATCTCCGAAGCAACACTCTGCGCCGAAATTCATGATGAACAGCAGGACATGGACCTGCACGAAGAACGACACAAGAAGAAAGCATCAATACCAGAATTCGCGTTTCACACTCAACGACACTACAACAACAGCAACAATCGACAAAACAACCGTCACGTTCAACAATACGTCCCACCATTCTGTCACCCCTGCAAGACGTCTGGACATCCTCGCACACACTGCCCGAATTGGCAGCAGTCGACATCGCCGCAAAGTCAACTTCGGCCCTCAAGCAGTCAAGTAGCTTCTACGCAGGCACATCCCACCAATCATGTGCAGTCTTCAACGTCTTCAACGTCTTCAACGACAAAACCTGTACAAGGAACAAAAAACATCGTGAGCTGCATGACAAGAACAACAGACTCCTGCATCATCGGATCACCACCCCACTACTCACCAGAAGAACAGCTCAACGAGAGCACTCCTCGCCGTGAATCACTGGAGCCCAACCCGATATATGTAGCCATCGCCCAGAGCGAGCCGTCTGGAAAAGACACTTGGTTCTTGGACAGTTGCTGTGGACAGCACATGTGCTCCTCGGGTCGCTTCGTTCAACAGGAACATCAACTTCAGCGCGAAGTTGTAATCACCGTCGCCAACAACCAGAACCTGCACACACGACGACAAGGGATAGTGCAACTTCAGTCTCGAGAAACTAACGTCATTTTACAAATGTCAAAAGTTTTGATTGCAGAAGGACTCGGCTACAACTTACTCAGGAATTCATCTCGAAGCAGACAGCACCACTCAGGAATTTAAGTTATTTCACGGAAAGGGCGGACTCTACATTGGCAAAGCAGTCCTGAAGAACAACGTCTTCGTCCTTGACTTCGTTCCAGACCAAGGTACCGCCGACAGCGACGCCATCGTCAACTTCGCTTCCTGGACACATCCACCCGATCTCGATCCTGACTTCAGTCCTGGAGGATTTTGGTATCCACATACCATACCTGAAGCAGAAAGAACAAGGGCATTAGCAACAATCCGGCAAGAAGAAACAACATTGACAGCAGCAAAGACAACATCGGCAGCAGCAGCAACACCTACAGCACCAATCGCGAGCTCTTCAACGGCACCAGTTCTCATCGACGACACTCCACCGACTCCTGCGCAACTGTTAACTCCCACTCCACACGAAGTTCACAGAAGCGCTAACCTCACCGCCGGATTTTACTCCCAACTCCGACCTGTACAAGCGCTCACCAGGACATCGTGCGAGCGAATCACTGTGGCACGAAAGACTGGGTCATCCAAGCAACACAACGTTAAATAACCCGATCAAGGCAGCAGTACTCGACAAAGATTCTTTACTTCTACCCGACGGCAGAGAACTTCAACGAGTCCGAGGAACCTCTTTTACTTGTCTCGAAGCCGACTTACCTCATCAACCGTTCGTCTCTCACCACAATCCAAGCGCGCCAGCCTACGCACCACTGGAGAAAGTATACAGCGACATCCTGTATACTCGCGAACAAGGTCAAGAAGCATACAACTATGTGATTACTTTCATCGACGCCGCCACCCGATACGTCTGGCACCTCAACCTCGCAAGTCGCGACATGGCCTTCGAAGCCTTTGTCGCCTGGCTACCTGTGGCAGAACGAGAATCAGGAGCAAAGCTGAAAAGCTTCCAGTCAGACGGGGGAGGGGAATATCAGTCACAAAGGTTCAAGCAGTACCTCGCAGAACGAGGCATCAAGCGACTCATCTCGATTCCCTACGCGCATCAACAGCAAGGCGTGGCAGAACGGATGAACAGAACTCTCAAGAACACCATGCGCAAACTATTGCGTGGCATGCGACTGCCCAACCACCAGTGGCCTGATGCGACGGACCACGCTGTCATGCTGCACAACCTGCTCTCGTCATCATCGCTCCCGAACAACGCATCACCGCACCTGCTGTGGACAGGAAAATTGGGCAACACAAAAATGTTACGAGTTTTTGGGTGCATGGTACAATACCGACCGCACACTGCGAGAGCCGGAAGATTTTCCCAACGCGCACAGTGGGGGCTACACCTGGGCATCGAAAAGCATTACAACGCATGGAAGATTTTCGACATCCACTCGAAGGAAACAGTAGCAGCACGTGATGTCATTTTCTACGAGCGACTCCCACTTCAAACGTACCTGGACAACCTGGCAGCAAATCGAGACCTCACGGGCGGCTTCTGTGGCAACCGAGCTTTTGCCTCAGCAGCAGACGAAGCTGACTAGGACGAGCAGAACGTGGACGGAGCTTCGGAAGAAGCCGGACCTCTTCCGTACTGCTCTGTGGACATCCCCATGGATGACGACAACCCTCGCGAAAGTGTCAACGCAGAAACCTACTTCGACTTCGCCGACACCGGGTACGTTACACCCCAACTAGTCGACACCAACGTCTCCGAGCGCACAGGACCAAATTTCCTACCGGATCCAGAAGCGGGAGATGAAGTAGCTTATCCTGAGGACACAAATCTCCCCCGCTACACACAGAGTGGACTGCAGATACTGGGACTCGTCACCGCTGTCCACGGAACAGCACCTCCTAAGGAGCCTGCCAACATTCCGCAGGCTCTGGGAGGGGAACACAGGGAAAAATGGCGCGAAGCCATGGACAAAGAGTTAAAGGCGCTGCAAGAACGCAACACCTGGAAAGTCGTGCCTATCGGAGTGGTACGCAACAAGACCATCCTCACGGGAAAATGGGTTTTTCGCGTGAAAACAAAAGCCGACGGAACAATCGACAAATTCAAAGCACGCTGGGTCGTGCGTGGCTTCGACCAAGAGCAAGGACGAGACTTCACGGAAACATTTGCACCAGTAAGCCGACATACCTCACTGCGGATTCTCCTCGCGATAGCCGCCATGAACCGGAAGAAACTTCGACAAATCGATGTCGCCAATGCATTCCTCTACGCCCCCGTCGATGCTGAGATCTTCGTCGAACTCCCACACGGGTCTAACGCAGACCCCAACCAAGTCTGTCAGCTGGAAAAGTCACTGTACGGCATCAAACAAGCCCCGAGACTGTGGCAGCAGCATCTTCACGCCCGCCTAATCCGCATCGGATTCCTCCAACTACCGCACGACCAAGGGATGTACCGACTCACGAAGGGTACTGATTATATCCTACTCATCGTCTACGTATACGACCTCCTCTACATAGGCTCCATCGACACCATAACGACCTGGTTTGAAGGGGAGCTACAGCGGGATCTCACACTCACCGTCGCGACTACCGTGACACAGTACTTGGGACTCAACATACAAGACGGCGACAACTCAATCTACCTCAATGCCGAAAAGTACACGGACACCATCGCTAAACGATTCGGACTCACTCCAACTACCATCACCACGCCATACCGCTACACCGACGGAAATCGCAAAGTCTCCGCCCTACTCAAACCCGCCGGCATTCGCGACTACCAACGGAAGTTAGGCTGTCTACTCTTCGCAGCCGTCACCTGCCGACCGGATCTATCTTACTCAGCTAGTCAACTTGCTACCTACCTCAAGAAGCCTGAAGCAGAGCACATGCTGGAGCTCGACCGTGCACTTCACAACCTCGTCAGCACCCCGACGACCGGATTAACCTACCACAAGACCCGAACTACGACACCTAAGTTAATCGGTTACGTCGACGCCGATCACGCTGGAGACTCCGACAACAGACGATCTCGAACTGGCTACATCTACCGACTCGAACCTATCGGCCCTATCTCATGGCAGTCGAACAAGCAAGAGCTAATTGCTCTCTCCTCAGCTGAAGCAGAATACATCGCACTCTGCTCAGCCACCAAGGAAGGACTATATCTTCGCGAATTGCTGGAAGAAGCAAAATTGGCTCAGTTACCCAGCTTCTCTCTCTTCTGCGACAATCAATCGGCCATTCGCATAGCGAACAAAAATGGGTTCGCGAACCGAACGAAGCACATCGCCCTACGGTACTTCTTCGTAAAAGACGAAATCGAGAAGGGAAGACTCGAGTTATCCTACTGCCCCACATCCGAGATGGCAGCCGATTACCTAACCAAGAAACTCGGAAAACAGAAGTTCGACTACTGCATGCTGCTGACTGGACAAGGACACGTCATCAGCAGCGACACTCTAGAAGCGAAGGGGAGTGTTGGAAACAAATAACTTATACGTTTCTGAAGTAATCGAAGCATCGACACGAAACGAAGCAGACTACAAGCGAAACAACACGCGAGTCAACTAAAGACAAACGCTGGAGGTTACGCGAAGGTCAAAGGTCACTGACCTTTGACCTGACGAAAAATGCTGTGCGACAGCAAGGACACATAACTGACTCGATACTGAGCAATTACCCGAGTCGTCACTGTATCGAACCGCAACAGCAGAAACAGTTAAAATAGAACTTTCCATATTCCTTTGTAATCATATAAAAGCCTTGTATGCCCATGCTATTATCAACTAATCTTGTTCTCACATACCAGTGCAAGGTGGTTCAAGTTAATACTACTATTACGCTTCCGCAACTACAACATCACTACTTCAACAAAGTCTTAGCCTTGAAAGATCCTAAGGGCTATTTCTCAGCCCAACAATTTGCTTCAACATTGGAACCGTCATTTGCAATGATGTGCTATGTGAGATGTATTTTGTATATGTGTTAGTTGATACCGTTTACATTCTGCGAAGTAGCTGTGACCCTAAAGGGAAAATATGCCACAAATAACCAACTTGGAACTCGATAACGTGAATGGTAAAAAAAAAAACGCGTACGGTCACTGTATCGGGTTTTCTGACGGGTTTGGTAAGCGGGGTCACGGATTCAGTCACTAACAACAGGTAAAAAATCACGCGAATGGTCACACATGTAACTCCCGCCAAAAAAACTTGAAACTCAACAAAATTCCCGCTCGCGCCCAACCAATCTGCGAACTTGTAAAAAAACTAAAACCCAATCGGAATCGGATGCGGTTTGGGAACGGATCAACCCTAAACACCTGGCGAGTTACGTGTTTAGGGTTGATCATCCGAAAATGCATCCAGGTTCTTTCTGGGTTTCATTTTGTTTTGGCGGGAGTTTCATCTGTGACCATTCGCGTTTTTTTTTACCAGCTGATTGTGACTGATTCCGTGAAACGCTTTATCAGTCGCGTGAAAACACCCTTTGCAGTGACCGTACCCTTTATTTTTTTACCAAAAATGTTTTCGAGTCCCATGATGGTTACGAACGGCATATTTTCCCGACCCTAAAACTGTAAACGGTACACGGTATCGTGACAAATGAATTTACTTGTCATATAAACCCTCTCCCCCCCACAGGCAGAAACGGTGTCCGTTGGATCAGGCTTTTCATGTCCGATTCCCCTTCTCTTCCTCTCGTTCTCAAACCCTTCCTGCCCCCCGTAGCAGTCCTTCTGTGGCTGTCCTTCAGAACCTGCAACCCCTATTTTGGCTCCAACAGCTACGGGCTTTTCCCTTTCCCGTAGTTCCATCTCTCACGTCTTCCTCGCCTTGTGGGCAGTCCCCTAAACAGCCGCCGCCATGGGTCGTATGCACAGTCACGGGTCAGTTGATTTTCCTCGCGCTGCTGTTCCTTGCTTTGTCGGAGGGAACGCTGACGCGCGTAGTTCGCGATTTTTTTTTCTGTCGCGCCTTACTTGGTTGATGCAGAAAGGGTATTTCGCGCTCCGCCCTGCCCTACAAGCGCACTCCTCCGAGCTGGTTGAAGATCTCCGCCCCCGAGGCACGTTCGTTCTCTCACTTAACGTAGATCCTTACTTTTTGACCACCCATCGGAAATCATCCCAGAAACCCCGAATCAGCGTACCTGCGTGAGCTCTAAGGACGAGCTTCTGTGTCTAGATTCTTACCTTTTTGGCAATGTGCATACAATACCCCTTTCGGAAAGACACAGTGCTCGACGCTTTACTTTCGTTAAGGCTTCGCGTCGGCATGGAAAACAAACAAAGTCGGCCGGCACGCTCATACGACCTAGCACATCCGCAAATTCGCGACGAAAGAATTGATTCTTCGAGCCACGCTTTACGTCCAGCTCATTCATTCTGCACTTTTTGTCCACTGATTGATGGCAGGTCGACGAGCACATCTGCAAGCTCGCGAAGAAGGGTCTGACGCCGTCGCAGATCGGCGTCATTCTGAGGGACTCGCACGGTATCGCGCAGGTGTCGGGCGTCACTGGCAGCAAGGTCCTGCGCATTCTCAAGGCTCACGGTACCTGACCTGAAACTCTTCTCTGCTGGGGTAAACCCCCCTCGAATATTCCAACGTCCCTTTCTGTAAGCTTCACTGCGGGCCGCACGGCCGGAGCAGTGAGCGGTCAGAGGGCGTTATCGGTATGTGCCCCTCCATTCCTCCGTTGCTCTCGGGCGCTCGTCTTCGTTCAGATTCTCAAACAAAAATGTTGATTTATTCAGGGTTTTGAGTTAGGTACAGGTTGATGCATGTTTCTTGTCAATGTTTTCGGGTCTAAGGCCTGGCGCCCGAAATCCCCGAGGATCTGTACCATCCGATCTCCTAGGCGCTGGCGGTTTGTAATGTTCACCCCTTCCTCCGACCCTTCCCCCCCTCCCCACCCTGCCGCCCCCCCCCCCCCCCCCCCCCTTCCCCCTTCACCAATAGGTCTTGCACCGGAGATCCCCGAGGATCTGTACCATTTGATCAAGAAGGCGCTGGCGGTGCGCAAGCACTTGGAGCGCAACCGCAAGGACAAGGACTCCAAGTTCCGCCTCATTCTCATCGAGAGCCGCGTGCACCGCCTCGCGCGCTACTACAAGTGGACCAAGAAGCTGCCGCCCAACTGGAAGTAGTGAGTGCATTTTGCTGCTGCTTCCTTACCTTTCTCCCCCCCCCTCTCCTCCCCCATTCTCTCTCTCTCTCACACTCTCTCTCACTCACTCACTCTCTCTCTCTCTCCCTCTCTCCCTCTCTCTTGTAGTGCATTGTTGATGTCTTCTTTGTGTGAATTCGGCTCTAAGGGCTCAAACCGTCGTTGCTGCTTGCACTTGGCGCCATAAGCTGACCCGTGAACCTAGAAGCAATGGGTACCGTGCAAGGGTTCCGAGAGCCATGCTGCATGCATGACCCTTCCTACTGATATCTCATCCTTGCCATCCCATCTTTTCTCTACTTCTTTTCCTCCTTGCAGCGAGTCCGGCACTGCCAGCACCCTCGTTGCCTAAGCAGGAAATTGGGAGATTTTGTACCTATACCGAATGCCAGGTATACCGACTATACCGAATGCCAGCTACAGCATCGACTCAAACGGAGGAGCCGCCACCAACAGCAATGCCCAGGTGGGAGCTGGCGGCACGGCAGCAGCAGGAGCAGTAGGTGCTGGTAACCCTGTAACTGCGGGTACAGTGAAGCGTGGGAAGAAGTGGAGGACTGGAGTGGCACCGGCTAAGAAGGCAGGAGGGGGGCACCCTGTAGGGAAGGGGCACAGAGCTCCGGGTCAAGGACACCATGTGAAGGGCCAACCTGTCTTGGCTCGGTAACACTTGGTTCGGCATCATGCGACACATGGCTTGGTAACATTTGGCTTGGTAACACTTGGCTCGGTAACACCTGGCTTGGTAACGCTTGGCTCAGTAACACCTGGCTCGGTAACACTTGGCTCGGCAAGACTTGGCCCGGTAACACTTGGCTCAGTGACAGTGGGTTGTCAACCATTGAATTTGCTTGTCAGTAGGGTGTTCAAGGCTCTACCTACAGTATGGGACATGAGGACATATCTTGGACGCATGCATGGTGAATGAATACCTTAGGATGCATCAATAGCATGCATTAATAGCTGGTTGTAGGTTGCTCGCGTGGCAACTTGGCTTGTGTAGGTATGTTGGGAGTAGTAGCAGATCATTAGTACTACCGTAGTTACCCAGTTTGACTCTGCCAAACTTAGCATTGTATGAATATATATCTATGGTTGTTTTGTCCTCCTTAATCATCACAGCGTTGGCTCTCGTATCGTACGGGTGTCCTCCTTTTTTCATGTGGCACGAGCAGATTGCACCCATCAATTCTCCTCCCAGTTTCCGATTTTGGGGCTTGTGAAAACTCAATGAACCAGCTCAACCTTGCATTCCTCAGTGAAACATTGTACAACCGGATTATTCCCACAGGTGTCTGCTCTGCACACCCTTTTCTGCTCACCTCCTCCCACCAGCGTCACTGTCGCCAAAGGGTCTTCCCCTCCTCAAATCACCTCAATTCTACAACCCCCCCCCCTTACTTTCCTATGCCCTCCCATCTACCCTTTCCCCCCACCCCCAACCCCCCACCAAAAGCCGCCTTGAGAAGCTTCCGCCTACGAGGTTTACTGCTGTGTATTCTTGATCTCTGCCCCCAGATGCAGCACCACGCAAGGACCGTTACTAGAGTTAGCTCAGAAGACATCTCGATTCTCGATCCAGAAGCCACAGCACAGCACCAAGTTGACTTGAGTTTAAGTGAAAGTCCTCAGCACCGCACCACGTAATTGCCGACCTTTCACCCAACTTTGAGGCCATTTCGAGATTCGAACCGAAGAGCCTACTCCGACTTCACCTTCACGAGCCGCTTCTTATTCTCTGCTTCAAGCAGCTGCACCACATACCACTTGACCCACTTGACTTGACTTGACTTGACTCGGCCTGGAAGTAATTTCCATCCTACTCCAGCCATCTCGACCTTAACCCTACTCCGTCTTCACCTTCACGAGCCGCTTCTTAATCTCCGCCTCAAGCAGCGGCACCACGTACTGGTTCACATAGAACGCAGCGGTCACCGCCCCCGCATGACCAGGAAACATGGCATTCGCAAGCGCTTTCGCCGCCTTCTTCGCTGCGGTCCTCACCAACGCCTTCTGCTTCTCCGGGTCCTTCGCAGCCTTGATCGGGTCTTTCATAACCTTGATCGCATCGAGCACGGCATCGCTCGCCATTTTCGCCGCCTTGTCCTTCATTTTCGTGGCTAGGCTCGTGTCGGGATACGCCTCGAAGACCCGTTTGGGTGCCGGTGATTCGGCCAAGGCGCGCCGGCTGGTAGAAACGCTGGCGCCACGGGTGGTACCATCAGGATTGATTTGCGCGAAGCGGGGAGCCGTGGGATCGGCAGCAGCGACGGTCAGCGCGAAGGCCGCGAGGAGAACGAGGAGAAGAGAGAGGTAGCACCGGAGAGCCATGGCGGGTTGGATATTGCGGCGGTATGTAGGAAGAATCAACGTGACGCCTGGTTGAATGTGCACGCGAAGTACCGCGAAGTGACTTTGCGTGACGTGCTGTAGTGTCATAAGACGGGAAAAGAGCTGCGAAGGAAGTTAGATCCTGATGTGGGAGATTCGAATGCCAGAAGTTGGTTGGTCCTTACGACTGAAATACTAGCTTTTATATATTTCTAGAGGCTTGGATGTGCAACCCCGACGGATGCCCACTGGCAGGAGTGATAAGGAGGCTTACCAGAGGGACGCGAGGGGTGGGGAGACGGCGCAGCATGCAGCGTTTACGCAAGCCATGAGCCATGAACTCATGTCTGCCATTGCACGGAATAATTGCGACGAAATTTGAAAAAGGCAATAATTATCCCAAATTTCCTTCAACAAGGAGAAGAGCCGTGGGAAGGGTGGACTGTGGTTTCGTCGCCTGCTTGACGCGGAATGATTTTATATTGGTCTTTTGCAGCCGCGTGATGCGGAGCGAGCTTCGGTTGAGCCTGTGGCTGGCCGCATATCACGGTGGAAAAAGGTCCACTACACGCAGCAACAGAACACTTCTCGTATACATTTATCTCTTTAAAACAAATGGTGCATTAGATTTGACACAAAACAAAACGCTTGAAGATATGTACAGAAATAAGATATTTGGTACCGGATTGAGATTTTAGGTGACCTTGGAGTCCTAATCAAGGCTAATTTTATCAGTGTAAATCACCCTGATACCCTGATTATCATGGTGGTTTTTGGTAGTCACACTTGTTGGGAACAAACAATCTTAAGCGCCTCTGTCGTGTCGAAACACCAAGGCACAAGCGAAGCAGAGCATATCGAGGCACCAGCGAGTCAACCCTCGGAGGTTGAAGTAACCGCTGGAGGTTACGCGAAAGTCAAAGGTCAGCGACCTTTGACTTGACAAATGCAGCGCGACAGCAAGGACACACAACTGACTCGACATTGAGCAGTTGCCCGAGTCGCACTGTATCGAACCGCAACAGTAAAACAGTTTAATTATATCTCTTCGTATTCTTTGTACTCTTATATAAACCTTTGTACTTGCTTGTTTTAATCAACTTACTTTGCCCTCACATACCAGCGCAAGGTGGTTCAAGGACTTCATTTAAACGCTTCCGCTACTACATCACTCTACCCAGAGTTTAACCCTACCAAAGATCCTAAGGGGCACTCAGCCCAACATGGTATGAGAGCTGGTTAGGGTTAAAATTTTTTCTCCTTAACACATAATACACCAAGAGACATGTCTACCAGAAAGGAGAGGAGCTCCTCCAACGACTCTCCTGGTACTACTCCTACTCCACCTCCTGCCTCTGGCCTACAGACAGAGGAAGGCACAACAACGAGACCGGCAGCTGGGTCTACTGAAACACCCGCAAACCAAGGCGCGGTCTTCGATCCAAGCATGATGGAGAAGTTCTTCTCCTTCATGTCCTTCTACGAGCAGCATCAGCAAGGAGCACCTGCGCAATCAAACAACAGCAACAACAACAACAACGTGACGCCCATGAGTCTCGATGGCTCATCCTACGCACGCGGGAATCAACAACAGCAACCTACCTTCGCTCCGTACGAGCCCCAGCGCGGCTCCGTCAGCTTCATGCCACAACCACAACCTGCACCGGGACAAGAGAGAACGCTGGACGCACTACAAGTTCAGTCGCAGTTCGCGCACGTTCTAAAACTGCAAACGACAAAACCCTTCGACGGGAAGGATTTCTTTACCTGGTCGTTCGAATTCGAGCTGATGATGGAAGGAGCGCAAATCCTTGGCTTCTTCGACGGGTCCCTGCCATACCCAACAAACGGCACACAGTATGAGAAGCAGCAGTACACCTATCAATCGATGATGGCGTACACGATACTACTGAGGAACATCACTCCAACTCAACAACAAAACATACGGTCTTACCGAGGCTACGGCAACTCCGCGGAGCTCGCGTACAATCACTTGAAGAGCCTGTATCAAGCAACAGACAGCGTAAACCAAAGTCGGTTAATGGCGCAGCTGACAACAATCGAAATGAAACCAGGCGAGAAGGGAATGGCGTATATCAGTCGCTGCCGCGAGCTGCGCGACAAGCTTCTTCGATGTGGAGGATCGATTTCAGAGGACGCCTTCGTCACGGTTGTCATCGGCGGTCTTGGTCCTCACTGGCGCTCCACTCGCGCCATACTACGAGCCCACGGGAAAATTTCTGAAGCAGCACTTTGCGCCGAAATCCACGCCGAGCAGCAAGACATGGACCTGCAAGAAGAACGACACAAGAGAAAGGTATCAGTGCCCGAATTCGCGTTTCACACTCAACGGCGCCACAACAACAACAACAATCGACCGAAAATCGTACCTCCGTTCTGCCACCTCTGCAAGACTTCAGGGCATCCTCGTACGCACTGCCCGAATCGACAACAGTCAACGTCGCCGCAACGCCAACTTTGCCCTTCAAGCAGTCAAGTCGCCTCAACGCAAGCAAATCCGACAACTTCAGTACAAGTCTCAACAACATCGACGGGACAACCTGCGAAAGGAACAAGAAACATCGTCAGCTGCATGGCAAGGCTGAGTGACTCCTGCGTAACTGAGTCACCACCATATTACTCACCAGAAGAACAACTCGACAACAGCACGCCTCGCCGCGAGTCACTTCAACCGAACCCGACGTACGCCGCCATCGCTCAAAGCGAGCCGTCCGGGAAGGATACATGGTTCTTGGACAGTTGCTGCGGACAACATATGTGCTCTTCAGGACGTTTCGTTCAACGCGAGCACCAACTTCAACGAGAAGTCGTCATCACTGTCGCCAATAATCAGAACCTGCGCACACGACGACAAGGAGTAGTGCAACTTCAGTCACGAGAGACGAATGTCATACTGCAAATGTCCAAAGTCCTAATAGCAGAAGGACTTGGCTACAACTTACTGAGCGTCAGTCAGTTGATGGCGAAAGGCATACATCTGGAAGCCGACAGTACCACCCAGGAGTTCAAGCTGTACCACGGGAAGGGCGGCCTCTACATCGGAAAGGCGGTCCTGAAGAACAATGTCTTCGTTCTCGATTTCGTCCCAGACCTGGGCACCGCAGACAGTGACGGGATCGTCACCTTCACATCTTGGACGCACCCGCCGGATCTCGACCCCGACTTCAGTCCGGAAGGCTTTTGGTATTCACATACCATTCCTGAAGCAGAACGAACACGTGCGTTAGTAACAATATAACATTCGGCAGCAGCAGAGACAACATCGGCAGCAACAGAGACAACATCGGCAGCAGCAGAGACAACATCGGCAGCAGCAGAGACAACATCGGCAGCAGCAGAGACAACATCGGCAGCAGCAGAGACAACATCGGCAGCAGCAGAGACATCATCGGCAGCAGCAGAGACATCATCGGCAGTAGCAGGAACAACAACAGTAGCAGCAACAACGACACCACTCCTCGTTGACGAAGCACCACCAACACCCGCACAGCAGCTGAATCCGGCTCAACGGGAAGTCCATAGAAGCGCAAACTTCACCGCCAGCTTCCACTCCAACTCCGACGCGTATCGACGCTCACCCGGACACCGCGCCTCCGAAGACATCTGGCACGCACGCATGGGACACCCAAGCAACAATGTGTTAAACAACACAATAAGAGCAGGAGTCCTTGACAAGGACTCGTTACTACTACTCGACGGCAGAGAACTTCAACGGGCACGAGGAACATGTCTTACCTGCCCCGAAGCCGACTTACCACATCGGCCGTTCACTCCTCATCACAACCCGAGCACACCCGCGTACGCACCACTCGAAAAGGTGTATAGCGACATCCTGTACAATCGGGAACCAGGACAAGTAATATACAACTACACAATCACCTTCATCGACGCCGCCACCCGTTACGTCTGGCATCTAAACCTACCCAGCCGCGACATGGTCCTCGAAGCATTCGCTGCTTGGCTACCAGTAGCAGAAAGAGAGTCGGGCGTAAAGCTGAAAAGCTTCCAGTCTGACGGAGGAGGAGAATACACCTCTCAGCGATTCAAGCAGTACCTGGCGGAAAGGGGAATCAAGCAGCTCCTCTCTCTTCCCTACGCCCATCAGCAGCAAGGTGTAGCAGAAAGAATGAACAGGACTCTGCAGAACAGCATGCGCAAACTGTTGCGTGGCATGCGGCTACCCAACCACCAGTGGCCTGACGCGATGGACCACGCTGTCATGCTGCACAACTTGCTCTCATCTTCATCACTACCGAACAACGCATCACCGCATCTGCTGTGGACAGGAAAACAGGGCAGCACAAAAATGTTACGAGTGTTCGGATGCATGGTACAGTACCGACCCCCAGCAGCACGAGCGGGCCGATTTTCACAACGCGCACAGTGGGGACTACACCTCGGCATCGAAAAGAACTACAACGCGTGGAAAATCTTTGACGTCCACTCCAAGGAAACAGTAGCAGCACGCGACGTCATTTTCTACGAACGACTCACGCTCCAGACATACCTTGCCAACCTGCAAGAGGACCAAGATCCCACAGGTGGTTTTCGTGGTGACCGAGCCTTCGCCTCGGCAGCAGACGAAGCTGACTGGGACGAGCAGAATGTGGCCAACGCATCAGAAGAAGCTGGACCCCTTCCGTTCTGCTCCGTCGACGTCCCCATGGACGAAGATAACCCTCGCGAAAGTGTCAACGCCGAAACCTTCTACTACTTCGCCGACAACGGTTACGTAACACCTGCGACAGTCAACACCAACGAAGCAGAACGAGTAGGACCGAATTTCATACCTGATCCAGAAGCGGGAGATGAAGCAGCTTATCCCGAGGATGCAACTCTTCCCCGCTACTCACAGACTGGAGTGCAGATTCTCGGACTCGTCACCGCAGTCCACGGCAACACTCTTCCTAAGGAGCCTGCGACGGTTCAGCAGGCTCTGGGGGGGGAACACAGGGAAAAATGGCGTGAAGCCATGGACAGAGAGTTAAAGGCGCTGGAGGAACGGAACACCTGGAAAGTTGTCCCCATCAGCGTGGCAAGGAACAAGACCATTCTCACCGGGAAATGGGTCTTCCGCGTTAAAACAAAAGCAGACGGCACAATTGAGAAGTTCAAAGCACGCTGGGTTGTGCGTGGATTCGATCAGGAGCACGGACGGGACTTCACCGAGACATTCGCCCCGGTTAGCCGACATACCTCACTTCGAATCCTCCTCGCGATCGCCGCCATGAAGAAAAGGAAGCTACGGCAAATCGATGTCGCCAACGCGTTCCTCTACGCACCTGTCGACGTGGAAATCTTCGTCGAGCTCCCACACGGTACCAACGGGGAACCTAACCAAGTCTGTCAACTGCTGAAATCACTTTACGGGATCAAGCAAGCTCCGCGGCTATGGCAACAGTACCTACACGCTCGCCTCATTCGCATCGGATTCCGCCAACTACCTCACGACCAAGGAATGTACCGACTCACTAAAGACACCGACTACATTCTGCTGATCGTCTACGTAGACGACCTACTCTACATCGGCTCCACTGACGACATCACCACCTGGTTCGAAGGGGAGCTACAGAGGGACCTCACACTCACGGTCTCCTCTACCGTCACACAGTACCTCGGCTTGAACATTCGGGAAGAAGAAGGCGCGATCTACCTCAACGCCGCTAAGTACGCCGACACCATCGCCAAACGCTTCGCGCTCACACCTACCACCATCTCTACGCCCTACCGCTACGCGACAGGAAACCACAAGGAAGGATCCTCTCTACTCAAATCCGCCGGGATACGCGACTACCAGAGAAAGCTAGGATGCCTTCTCTTCGCAGCTGTCACCTGCCGCCCCGACCTCTCATACTCCGCAAGCCAGCTTGCCACCTACCTCAAGAAGCCTGAAGCAGAACACCTGGCGGAGCTCGACCGCGCTCTCTACTACTTCGTCAGTACCTCAACGATCGGCCTAACTTACTACAAGAACACAACTACACCGACTAAATTAATCGGCTACGTCGACGCTGATCACGCTGGCGACTCCGACAACAGGCGCTCCCGCACCGGCTACATCTACCGCATCGAACCTATCGGACCGATCTCCTGGCAATCGAGCAAGCAGGAATTAATTGCTCTCTCGTCAGCTGAAGCAGAATATATTGCACTCTGCTCAGCCACCAAGGAAGGACTCTATCTTCGCGAGCTGCTGGAAGAAGCAAAGTTAGCCGAGTTACCCAACTTCACTCTGTTCTGCGACAACCAATCTGCAATTCGCATCGCCAACAAAAATGGATTCGCGAACAGAACGAAGCATATCGCTCTGCGATATTTCTTCGTGAAAGACGAGATTGAGAAGGGGAGACTTGAACTATCCTACTGTCCCACGTCCGAGATGGCAGCTGACTACTTGACCAAGAAGCTCGGAAAACAAAAGTTCGAGTACTGCATGCTGCTGACTGGACAAATCCACGTCACCAGCAGCGACACTCCAGAAGCGAAGGGGAGTGTTGGGAACAAACAATCTTAAGCGCCTCTGTCGTGTCGAAACACCAAGGCACAAGCGAAGCAGAGCATATCGAGGCACCAGCGAGTCAACCCTCGGAGGTTGAAGTAACCGCTGGAGGTTACGCGAAAGTCAAAGGTCAGCGACCTTTGACTTGACAAATGCAGCGCGACAGCAAGGACACACAACTGACTCGACATTGAGCAGTTGCCCGAGTTGCACTGTATCGAACCGCAACAGTAAAACAGTTTAATTATATCTCTTCGTATTCTTTGTACTCTTATATAAACCTTTGTACTTGCTTGTTTTAATCAACTTACTTTGCCCTCACATACCAGCGCAAGGTGGTTCAAGGACTTCATTTAAACGCTTCCGCTACTACATCACTCTACCCAGAGTTTAACCCTACCAAAGATCCTAAGGGGCACTCAGCCCAACATGGTATGAGAGCTGGTTAGGGTTAAAATTATTTCTCCTTAACACCTAATACACCAAGAGACATGTCTACCAGAAAGGAGAGGAGCTCCTCCAACGGCTCTCCTGGTACTACTCCTACTCCACCTCCTGCCTCTGGCCTACAGACAGAGGAAGGCACAACAACGAGACCGGCAGCTGGGTCTACTGAAACACCCGCAAACCAAGGCGCGGGCTTCGATCCAAGCATGATGGAGAAGTTCTTCTCCTTCATGTCCTTCTACGAGCAGCATCAGCAAGGAGCACCTGCGCAATCAAACAACAGCAGCAACAACAACAACAACGTGACGCCCATGAGTCTCGATGGCTCATCCTACGCACGCGGGAATCAACAACAGCAACCTACCTTCGCTCCGTACGAGCCCCAGCGCGGCTCCGTCAGCTTCATGCCACAACCACAACCTGCACCGGGACAAGAGAGAACGCTGGACGCACTACAAGTTCAGTCGCAGTTCGCGCACGTTCTAAAACTGCAAACGACAAAACCCTTCGACGGGAAGGATTTCTTTACCTGGTCGTTCGAATTCGAGCTGATGATGGAAGGAGCGCAAATCCTTGGCTTCTTCGACGGGTCCCTGCCATACCCAACAAACGGCACACAGTATGAGAAGCAGCAGTACACCTATCAATCGATGATGGCGTACACGATACTACTGAGGAACATCACTCCAACTCAACAACAAAACATACGGTCTTACCGAGGCTACGGCAACTCCGCGGAGCTCGCGTACAATCACTTGAAGAGCCTGTATCAAGCAACAGACAGCGTAAACCAAAGTCGGTTAATGGCGCAGCTGACAACAATCGAAATGAAACCAGGCGAGAAGGGAATGGCGTATATCAGTCGCTGCCGCGAGCTGCGCGACAAGCTTCTTCGATGTGGAGGATCGATTTCAGAGGACGCCTTCGTCACGGTTGTCATCGGCGGTCTTGGTCCTCACTGGCGCTCCACTCGCGCCATACTACGAGCCCACGGGAAAATTTCTGAAGCAGCACTTTGCGCCGAAATCCACGCCGAGCAGCAAGACATGGACCTGCAAGAAGAACGACACAAGAGAAAGGTATCAGTGCCCGAATTCGCGTTTCACACTCAACGGCGCCACAACAACAACAACAATCGACCGAAAATCGTACCTCCGTTCTGCCACCTCTGCAAGACTTCAGGGCATCCTCGTACGCACTGCCCGAATCGACAACAGTCAACGTCGCCGCAACGCCAACTTTGCCCTTCAAGCAGTCAAGTCGCCTCAACGCAAGCAAATCCGACAACTTCAGTACAAGTCTCAACAACATCGACGGGACAACCTGCGAAAGGAACAAGAAACATCGTCAGCTGCATGGCAAGGCTGAGTGACTCCTGCGTAACTGAGTCACCACCATATTACTCACCAGAAGAACAACTCGACAACAGCACGCCTCGCCGCGAGTCACTTCAACCGAACCCGACGTACGCCGCCATCGCTCAAAGCGAGCCGACCGGGAAGGATACATGGTTCTTGGACAGTTGCTGCGGACAACATATGTGCTCTTCAGGACGTTTCGTTCAACGCGAGCACCAACTTCAACGAGAAGTCGTCATCACTGTCGCCAATAATCAGAACCTGCGCACACGACGACAAGGAGTAGTGCAACTTCAGTCACGAGAGACGAATGTCATACTGCAAATGTCCAAAGTCCTAATAGCAGAAGGACTTGGCTACAACTTACTGAGCGTCAGTCAGTTGATGGCGAAAGGCATACATCTGGAAGCCGACAGTACCACCCAGGAGTTCAAGCTGTACCACGGGAAGGGCGGCCTCTACATCGGAAAGGCGTTCCTGAAGAACAATGTCTTCGTTCTCGATTTCGTCCCAGACCTGGGCACCGCAGACAGTGACGGGATCGTCACCTTCACATCTTGGACGCACCCGCCGGATCTCGACCCCGACTTCAGTCCGGAAGGCTTTTGGTATTCACATACCATTCCTGAAGCAGAACGAACACGTGCGTTAGTAACAATACAACATTCGGCAGCAGCAGAGACAACATCGGCAGCAACAGAGACAACATCGGCAGCAGCAGAGACAACATCGGCAGCAGCAGAGACAACATCGGCAGCAGCAGAGACAACATCGGCAGCAGCAGAGACAACATCGGCAGCAGCAGAGACATCATCGGCAGCAGCAGAGACATCATCGGCAGTAGCAGGAACAACAACAGTAGCAGCAACAACGACACCACTCCTCGTTGACGAAGCACCACCAACACCCGCACAGCAGCTGAATCCGGCTCAACGGGAAGTCCATAGAAGCGCAAACTTCACCGCCAGCTTCTACTCCAACTCCGACGCGTATCGACGCTCACCCGGACACCGCGCCTCCGAAGACATCTGGCACGCACGCATGGGACACCCAAGCAACACTGTGTTAAACAACACAAAAAGAGCAGGAGTCCTTGACAAGGACTCGTTACTACTACTCGACGGCAGAGAACTTCAACGGGCACGAGGAACATGTCTTACCTGCCCCGAAGCCGACTTACCACATCGGCCGTTCACTCCTCATCACAACCCGAGCACACCCGCGTACGCACCACTCGAAAAGGTGTATAGCGACATCCTGTACAATCGGGAACCAGGACAAGTAATATACAACTACACAATCACCTTCATCGACGCCGCCACCCGTTACGTCTGGCATCTAAACCTACCCAGCCGCGACATGGTCCTCGAAGCATTCGCTGCTTGGCTACCAGTAGCAGAAAGAGAGTCGGGCGTAAAGCTGAAAAGCTTCCAGTCTGACGGAGGAGGAGAATACACCTCTCAGCGATTCAAGCAGTACCTGGCGGAAAGGGGAATCAAGCAGCTCCTCTCTCTTCCCTACGCCCATCAGCAGCAAGGTGTAGCAGAAAGAAAGAATGAACAGGACTCTGCAGAACAGCATGCGCAAACTGTTGCGTGGCATGCGGCTACCCAACCACCAGTGGCCTGACGCGATGGACCACGCTGTCATGCTGCACAACTTGCTCTCATCTTCATCACTACCGAACAACGCATCACCGCATCTGCTGGACAGGAAAACAGGGCAGCACAAAAATGTTACGAGTGTTCGGATGGATGGTACAGTACCGACCCCCAGCAGCACGAGCGGGCCGATTTTCACAACGCGCACAGTGGGGACTACACCTCGGCATCGAAAAGAACTACAACGCGTGGAAAATCTTTGACGTCCACTCCAAGGAAACAGTAGCAGCACGCGACGTCATTTTCTACGAACGACTCACGCTCCAGACATACCTTGCCAACCTGCAAGAGGACCAAGATCCCACAGGTGGTTTTCGTGGTGACCGAGCCTTCGCCTCGGCAGCAGACGAAGCTGACTGGGACGAGCAGAATGTGGCCAACGCATCAGAAGAAGCTGGACCCCTTCCGTTCTGCTCCGTCGACGTCCCCATGGACGAAGATAACCCTCGCGAAAGTGTCAACGCCGAAACCTTCTACTACTTCGCCGACAACGGTTACGTAACACCTGCGACAGTCAACACCAACGAAGCAGAACGAGTAGGACCGAATTTCATACCTGATCCAGAAGCGGGAGATGAAGCAGCTTATCCCGAGGATGCAACTCTTCCCCGCTACTCACAGACTGGACTGCAGATTCTCGGACTCGTCACCGCAGTCCACGGCAACACTCTTCCTAAGGAGCCTGCGACGGTTCAGCAGGCTCTGGGGGGGGAACACAGGGAAAAATGGCGTGAAGCCATGGACAGAGAGTTAAAGGCGCTGGAGGAACGGAACACCTGGAAAGTTGTCCCCATCAGCGTGGCAAGGAACAAGACCATTCTCACCGGGAAATGGGTCTTCCGCGTTAAAACAAAAGCAGACGGCACAATTGAGAAGTTCAAAGCACGCTGGGTTGTGCGTGGATTCGATCAGGAGCACGGACGGGACTTCACCGAGACATTCGCCCCGGTTAGCCGACATACCTCACTTCGAATCCTCCTCGCGATCGCCGCCATGAAGAAAAGGAAGCTACGGCAAATCGATGTCGCCAACGCGTTCCTCTACGCACCTGTCGACGTGGAAATCTTCGTCGAGCTCCCACACGGTACCAACGGGGAACCTAACCAAGTCTGTCAACTGCTGAAATCACTTTACGGGATCAAGCAAGCTCCGCGGCTATGGCAACAGTACCTACACGCTCGCCTCATTCGCATCGGATTCCGCCAACTACCTCACGACCAAGGAATGTACCGACTCACTAAAGACACCGACTACATTCTGCTGATCGTCTACGTAGACGACCTATTCTACATCGGCTCCACTGACGACATCACCACCTGGTTCGAAGGGGAGCTACAGAGGGACCTCACACTCACGGTCTCCTCTACCGTCACACAGTACCTCGGCTTGAACATTCGGGAAGAAGAAGGCGCGATCTACCTCAACGCCGCTGAGCTCGCCGACACCATCGCGAAACGCTTCGCGCTCACACCTACCACCATCTCTACGCCCTACCGCTACGCGACAGGAAACCACAAGGAAGGATCCTCTCTACTCAAATCCGCCGGGATACGCGACTACCAGAGAAAGCTAGGATGCCTTCTCTTCGCAGCTGTCACCTGCCGCCCCGACCTCTCATACTCCGCAAGCCAGCTTGCCACCTACCTCAAGAAGCCTGAAGCAGAACACCTGGCGGAGCTCGACCGCGCTCTCCACTACTTCGTCAGTACCTCAACGATCGGCCTAACTTACTACAAGAACACAACTACACCGACTAAATTAATCGGCTACGTCGACGCTGATCACGCTGGCGACTCCGACAACAGGCGCTCCCGCACCGGCTACATCTACCGCCTCGAACCTATCGGACCGATCTCCTGGCAATCGAGCAAGCAGGAATTAATTGCTCTCTCGTCAGCTGAAGCAGAATATATTGCACTCTGCTCAGCCACCAAGGAAGGACTCTATCTTCGCGAGCTGCTGGAAGAAGCAAAGTTAGCCGAGTTACCCAACTTCACTCTGTTCTGCGACAACCAATCTGCAATTCGCATCGCCAACAAAAATGGATTCGCGAACAGAACGAAGCATATCGCTCTGCGATATTTCTTCGTGAAAGACGAGATTGAGAAGGGGAGACTTGAACTATCCTACTGTCCCACGTCCGAGATGGCAGCTGACTACTTGACCAAGAAGCTCGGAAAACAGAAGTTCGAGTACTGCATGCTGCTGACTGGACAAAGCCACGTCACCAGCAGCGACACTCCAGAAGCGAAGGGGAGTGTTGGGAACAAACAATCTTAAGCGCCTCTGTCGTGTCGAAACACCAAGGCACAAGCGAAGCAGAGCATATCGAGGCACCAGCGAGTCAACCCTCGGAGGTTGAAGTAACCGCTGGAGGTTACGCGAAAGTCAAAGGTCAGCGACCTTTGACTTGACAAATGCAGCGCGACAGCAAGGACACACAACTGACTCGACATTGAGCAGTTGCCCGAGTTGCACTGTATCGAACCGCAACAGTAAAACAGTTTAATTATATCTCTTCGTATTCTTTGTACTCTTATATAAACCTTTGTACTTGCTTGTTTTAATCAACTTACTTTGCCCTCACATACCAGCGCAAGGTGGTTCAAGGACTTCATTTAAACGCTTCCGCTACTACATCACTCTACCCAGAGTTTAACCCTACCAAAGATCCTAAGGGGCACTCAGCCCAACATGGTATGAGAGCTGGTTAGGGTTAAAATTATTTCTCCTTAACACCTAATACACCAAGAGACATGTCTACCAGAAAGGAGAGGAGCTCCTCCAACGGCTCTCCTGGTACTACTCCTACTCCACCTCCTGCCTCTGGCCTACAGACAGAGGAAGGCACAACAACGAGACCGGCAGCTGGGTCTACTGAAACACCCGCAAACCAAGGCGCGGGCTTCGATCCAAGCATGATGGAGAAGTTCTTCTCCTTCATGTCCTTCTACGAGCAGCATCAGCAAGGAGCACCTGCGCAATCAAACAACAGCAGCAACAACAACAACAACGTGACGCCCATGAGTCTCGATGGCTCATCCTACGCACGCGGGAATCAACAACAGCAACCTACCTTCGCTCCGTACGAGCCCCAGCGCGGCTCCGTCAGCTTCATGCCACAACCACAACCTGCACCGGGACAAGAGAGAACGCTGGACGCACTACAAGTTCAGTCGCAGTTCGCGCACGTTCTAAAACTGCAAACGACAAAACCCTTCGACGGGAAGGATTTCTTTACCTGGTCGTTCGAATTCGAGCTGATGATGGAAGGAGCGCAAATCCTTGGCTTCTTCGACGGGTCCCTGCCATACCCAACAAACGGCACACAGTATGAGAAGCAGCAGTACACCTATCAATCGATGATGGCGTACACGATACTACTGAGGAACATCACTCCAACTCAACAACAAAACATACGGTCTTACCGAGGCTACGGCAACTCCGCGGAGCTCGCGTACAATCACTTGAAGAGCCTGTATCAAGCAACAGACAGCGTAAACCAAAGTCGGTTAATGGCGCAGCTGACAACAATCGAAATGAAACCAGGCGAGAAGGGAATGGCGTATATCAGTCGCTGCCGCGAGCTGCGCGACAAGCTTCTTCGATGTGGAGGATCGATTTCAGAGGACGCCTTCGTCACGGTTGTCATCGGCGGTCTTGGTCCTCACTGGCGCTCCACTCGCGCCATACTACGAGCCCACGGGAAAATTTCTGAAGCAGCACTTTGCGCCGAAATCCACGCCGAGCAGCAAGACATGGACCTGCAAGAAGAACGACACAAGAGAAAGGTATCAGTGCCCGAATTCGCGTTTCACACTCAACGGCGCCACAACAACAACAACAATCGACCGAAAATCGTACCTCCGTTCTGCCACCTCTGCAAGACTTCAGGGCATCCTCGTACGCACTGCCCGAATCGACAACAGTCAACGTCGCCGCAACGCCAACTTTGCCCTTCAAGCAGTCAAGTCGCCTCAACGCAAGCAAATCCGACAACTTCAGTACAAGTCTCAACAACATCGACGGGACAACCTGCGAAAGGAACAAGAAACATCGTCAGCTGCATGGCAAGGCTGAGTGACTCCTGCGTAACTGAGTCACCACCATATTACTCACCAGAAGAACAACTCGACAACAGCACGCCTCGCCGCGAGTCACTTCAACCGAACCCGACGTACGCCGCCATCGCTCAAAGCGAGCCGACCGGGAAGGATACATGGTTCTTGGACAGTTGCTGCGGACAACATATGTGCTCTTCAGGACGTTTCGTTCAACGCGAGCACCAACTTCAACGAGAAGTCGTCATCACTGTCGCCAATAATCAGAACCTGCGCACACGACGACAAGGAGTAGTGCAACTTCAGTCACGAGAGACGAATGTCATACTGCAAATGTCCAAAGTCCTAATAGCAGAAGGACTTGGCTACAACTTACTGAGCGTCAGTCAGTTGATGGCGAAAGGCATACATCTGGAAGCCGACAGTACCACCCAGGAGTTCAAGCTGTACCACGGGAAGGGCGGCCTCTACATCGGAAAGGCGTTCCTGAAGAACAATGTCTTCGTTCTCGATTTCGTCCCAGACCTGGGCACCGCAGACAGTGACGGGATCGTCACCTTCACATCTTGGACGCACCCGCCGGATCTCGACCCCGACTTCAGTCCGGAAGGCTTTTGGTATTCACATACCATTCCTGAAGCAGAACGAACACGTGCGTTAGTAACAATACAACATTCGGCAGCAGCAGAGACAACATCGGCAGCAACAGAGACAACATCGGCAGCAGCAGAGACAACATCGGCAGCAGCAGAGACAACATCGGCAGCAGCAGAGACAACATCGGCAGCAGCAGAGACAACATCGGCAGCAGCAGAGACATCATCGGCAGCAGCAGAGACATCATCGGCAGTAGCAGGAACAACAACAGTAGCAGCAACAACGACACCACTCCTCGTTGACGAAGCACCACCAACACCCGCACAGCAGCTGAATCCGGCTCAACGGGAAGTCCATAGAAGCGCAAACTTCACCGCCAGCTTCTACTCCAACTCCGACGCGTATCGACGCTCACCCGGACACCGCGCCTCCGAAGACATCTGGCACGCACGCATGGGACACCCAAGCAACACTGTGTTAAACAACACAAAAAGAGCAGGAGTCCTTGACAAGGACTCGTTACTACTACTCGACGGCAGAGAACTTCAACGGGCACGAGGAACATGTCTTACCTGCCCCGAAGCCGACTTACCACATCGGCCGTTCACTCCTCATCACAACCCGAGCACACCCGCGTACGCACCACTCGAAAAGGTGTATAGCGACATCCTGTACAATCGGGAACCAGGACAAGTAATATACAACTACACAATCACCTTCATCGACGCCGCCACCCGTTACGTCTGGCATCTAAACCTACCCAGCCGCGACATGGTCCTCGAAGCATTCGCTGCTTGGCTACCAGTAGCAGAAAGAGAGTCGGGCGTAAAGCTGAAAAGCTTCCAGTCTGACGGAGGAGGAGAATACACCTCTCAGCGATTCAAGCAGTACCTGGCGGAAAGGGGAATCAAGCAGCTCCTCTCTCTTCCCTACGCCCATCAGCAGCAAGGTGTAGCAGAAAGAAAGAATGAACAGGACTCTGCAGAACAGCATGCGCAAACTGTTGCGTGGCATGCGGCTACCCAACCACCAGTGGCCTGACGCGATGGACCACGCTGTCATGCTGCACAACTTGCTCTCATCTTCATCACTACCGAACAACGCATCACCGCATCTGCTGGACAGGAAAACAGGGCAGCACAAAAATGTTACGAGTGTTCGGATGGATGGTACAGTACCGACCCCCAGCAGCACGAGCGGGCCGATTTTCACAACGCGCACAGTGGGGACTACACCTCGGCATCGAAAAGAACTACAACGCGTGGAAAATCTTTGACGTCCACTCCAAGGAAACAGTAGCAGCACGCGACGTCATTTTCTACGAACGACTCACGCTCCAGACATACCTTGCCAACCTGCAAGAGGACCAAGATCCCACAGGTGGTTTTCATGGTGACCGAGCCTTCGCCTCGGCAGCAAACGAAGCTGACTGGGACGAGCAGAATGTGGCCAACGCATCAGAAGAAGCTGGACCCCTTCCGTTCTGCTCCGTCGACGTCCCCATGGACGAAGATAACCCTCGCGAAAGTGTCAACGCCGAAACCTTCTACTACTTCGCCGACAACGGTTACGTAACACCTGCGACAGTCAACACCAACGAAGCAGAACGAGTAGGACCGAATTTCATACCTGATCCAGAAGCGGGAGATGAAGCAGCTTATCCCGAGGATGCAACTCTTCCCCGCTACTCACAGACTGGACTGCAGATTCTCGGACTCGTCACCGCAGTCCACGGCAACACTCTTCCTAAGGAGCCTGCGACGGTTCAGCAGGCTCTGGGGGGGGAACACAGGGAAAAATGGCGTGAAGCCATGGACAGAGAGTTAAAGGCGCTGGAGGAACGGAACACCTGGAAAGTTGTCCCCATCAGCGTGGCAAGGAACAAGACCATTCTCACCGGGAAATGGGTCTTCCGCGTTAAAACAAAAGCAGACGGCACAATTGAGAAGTTCAAAGCACGCTGGGTTGTGCGTGGATTCGATCAGGAGCACGGACGGGACTTCACCGAGACATTCGCCCCGGTTAGCCGACATACCTCACTTCGAATCCTCCTCGCGATCGCCGCCATGAAGAAAAGGAAGCTACGGCAAATCGATGTCGCCAACGCGTTCCTCTACGCACCTGTCGACGTGGAAATCTTCGTCGAGCTCCCACACGGTACCAACGGGGAACCTAACCAAGTCTGTCAACTGCTGAAATCACTTTACGGGATCAAGCAAGCTCCGCGGCTATGGCAACAGTACCTACACGCTCGCCTCATTCGCATCGGATTCCGCCAACTACCTCACGACCAAGGAATGTACCGACTCACTAAAGACACCGACTACATTCTGCTGATCGTCTACGTAGACGACCTATTCTACATCGGCTCCACTGACGACATCACCACCTGGTTCGAAGGGGAGCTACAGAGGGACCTCACACTCACGGTCTCCTCTACCGTCACACAGTACCTCGGCTTGAACATTCGGGAAGAAGAAGGCGCGATCTACCTCAACGCCGCTGAGCTCGCCGACACCATCGCGAAACGCTTCGCGCTCACACCTACCACCATCTCTACGCCCTACCGCTACGCGACAGGAAACCACAAGGAAGGATCCTCTCTACTCAAATCCGCCGGGATACGCGACTACCAGAGAAAGCTAGGATGCCTTCTCTTCGCAGCTGTCACCTGCCGCCCCGACCTCTCATACTCCGCAAGCCAGCTTGCCACCTACCTCAAGAAGCCTGAAGCAGAACACCTGGCGGAGCTCGACCGCGCTCTCCACTACTTCGTCAGTACCTCAACGATCGGCCTAACTTACTACAAGAACACAACTACACCGACTAAATTAATCGGCTACGTCGACGCTGATCACGCTGGCGACTCCGACAACAGGCGCTCCCGCACCGGCTACATCTACCGCCTCGAACCTATCGGACCGATCTCCTGGCAATCGAGCAAGCAGGAATTAATTGCTCTCTCGTCAGCTGAAGCAGAATATATTGCACTCTGCTCAGCCACCAAGGAAGGACTCTATCTTCGCGAGCTGCTGGAAGAAGCAAAGTTAGCCGAGTTACCCAACTTCACTCTGTTCTGCGACAACCAATCTGCAATTCGCATCGCCAACAAAAATGGATTCGCGAACAGAACGAAGCATATCGCTCTGCGATATTTCTTCGTGAAAGACGAGATTGAGAAGGGGAGACTTGAACTATCCTACTGTCCCACGTCCGAGATGGCAGCTGACTACTTGACCAAGAAGCTCGGAAAACAGAAGTTCGAGTACTGCATGCTGCTGACTGGACAAAGCCACGTCACCAGCAGCGACACTCCAGAAGCGAAGGGGAGTGTTGGGAACAAACAATCTTAAGCGCCTCTGTCGTGTCGAAACACCAAGGCACAAGCGAAGCAGAGCATATCGAGGCACCAGCGAGTCAACCCTCGGAGGTTGAAGTAACCGCTGGAGGTTACGCGAAAGTCAAAGGTCAGCGACCTTTGACTTGACAAATGCAGCGCGACAGCAAGGACACACAACTGACTCGACATTGAGCAGTTGCCCGAGTTGCACTGTATCGAACCGCAACAGTAAAACAGTTTAATTATATCTCTTCGTATTCTTTGTACTCTTATATAAACCTTTGTACTTGCTTGTTTTAATCAACTTACTTTGCCCTCACATACCAGCGCAAGGTGGTTCAAGGACTTCATTTAAACGCTTCCGCTACTACATCACTCTACCCAGAGTTTAACCCTACCAAAGATCCTAAGGGGCACTCAGCCCAACATGGTATCACGAGCAAGAGTTCCAATCCTCTTCAAGTGATTGTACGCGAGCTGTGTCGTTCTTCTTGCAGGTCCATGTCTTGCTGCTCGGCGTGGATTTCGGCGTCGATTTCTGCGCTGCATTAGATTTGACACAAAACAAAACTCTTGAAGATATGTACAGAAATAAGATATTTGGTATCGGATTGAGATTTTAGGTGACCTTGGAGTCCTAATCAAGGCTAATTTTATCAGTGTAAATCACCCTGATACCCTGATTATCATGGTGGTTTTTGGTAGTCACACTAATGGCCTAGGGTAATTTTTTGTGGAGCTATGATTTTCCTGATATGCCAGGGTTCACATTTCAGGCACACTGATGCCTCAGGGTTACCGTTCTTCATAACGAGTTTTACCCTGAAGCGAGTACCATACCCCCCCCCCTCCCCCTCCCCCCCACTTCCCCCACCCCCCCTTTCCCGTAACCCGGGATTCCCGATTGCCAAATGTCGAAACCGGAATTTGAGCCTGCTGAAGTAACTGACGACGAGCAACACCCATGTGGCATGTATGATCTAAAAAAAATATTGTGTGCAACGATAATATCAATTCATAAGGGTTTGCTAAACTGGTACACTGATGCCACAGGGTTGGATTTTCAAAAACAAGAAAAACACTGATGGATCAGGGTTTGAAGAAGGTGTCACACTGATAATCAGGTTTTTGAACAGGTGCAACACTGATCACAAGGGTTGCTCAAAACCAAAAATTAGCCCTGGTCCTAAGTTGCTAGAAAAAAACGGTCATTTGTGTTGGAAACAAATAACTTAAACGCTTCTGAAGTAATCGAAGCATCGACACGAAACGAAGCAGACTACAAGCGAAACAACACGCGAGTCAACTAAAGACAAACGCTGGAGGTTACGCGAAGGTCAAAGGTCACTGACCTTTGACCTGACGAAAAATGCAGTGCGACAGCAAGGACACATAACTGACTCGATACTGAGCAGTTACCCGAGTCGTCACTGTATCGAACCGCAACAGCAGAAACAGTTAAAATCGAGCTTTCCATATTCCTTTGTAATCATATAAAAGCCTTGCAGTTACCCGAGTCATCACTGTATCGAACCGCAACAGCAGAAACAGTTAATCTTGTTCTCACATACCAGTGCAAGGTGTTTCAGTAGACCCAGCTGCCGGTCTCGTTGTTGTGCCTTCCTCTGTCTGTAGGCCAGAGGCAGGAGGTGGAGTAGGAGTAGTACCAGGAGAGTCGTTGGAGGAGCTCCTCTCCTTTCTGGTAGACATGTCTCTTGGTGTATTATGTGTTAAGGAGAAATAATTTTAACCCTAACCAGCTCTCATACCATGTTGGGCTGAGTGCCCCTTAGGATCTTTGGTAGGGTTAAACTCTGGGTAGAGTGATGTAGTAGCGGAAGCGTTTAAATGAAGTCCTTGAACCACCTTGCGCTGGTATGTGAGGGCAAAGTAAGTTGATTAAAACAAGCAAGTACAAAGGTTTATATAAGAGTACAAAGAATACGAAGAGATATAATTAAACTGTTTTACTGTTGCGGTTCGATACAGTGCGACTCGGGCAACTGCTCAATGTCGAGTCAGTTGTGTGTCCTTGCTGTCGCGCTGCATTTGTCAAGTCAAAGGTCGCTGACCTTTGACTTTCGCGTAACCTCCAGCGGTTACTTCAACCTCCGAGGGTTGACTCGCTGGTGCCTCGATATGCTCTGCTTCGCTTGTGCCTTGGTGTTTCGACACGACAGAGGCGCTTAAGATTGTTTGTTCCCAACAAGTGTGACTACCAAAAACCACCATGATAATCAGGGTATCAGGGTGATTTACACTGATAAAATTAGCCTTGATTAGGACTCCAAGGTCACCTAAAATCTCAATCCGGTACCAAATATCTTATTTCTGTACATATCTTCAAGCGTTTTGTTTTGTGTCAAATCTAATGCACCATTTGTTTTAAAGAGATAAATGTATACGAGAAGTGTTCTGTTGCTGCGTGTAGTGGACCTTTTTCCACCGTGATATGCGGCCAGCCACAGGCTCAACCGAAGCTCGCTCCGCATCACGCGGCTGCAAAAGACCAATAAAAAATCATTCCGCGTCAAGCAGGCGACGAAACCACAGTCCACCCTTCCCACGGCTCTTCTCCTTGTTGAAGGAAATTTGGGATAATTATTGCCTTTTTCAAATTTCGTCGCAATTATTCCGTGCAATGGCAGACATGAGTTCATGGCTCATGGCTTGCGTAAACGCTGCATGCTGCGCCGTCTCCCCACCCCTCGCGTCCCTCTGGTAAGCCTCCTTATCACTCCTGCCAGTGGGCATCCGTCGGGGTTGCACATCCAAGCCTCTAGAAATATATAAAAGCTAGTATTTCAGTCGTAAGGACCAACCAACTTCTGGCATTCGAATCTCCCACATCAGGATCTAACTTCCTTCGCAGCTCTTTTCCCGTCTTATGACACTACAGCACGTCACGCAAAGTCACTTCGCGGTACTTCGCGTGCACATTCAACCAGGCGTCACGTTGATTCTTCCTACATACCGCCGCAATATCCAACCCGCCATGGCTCTCCGGTGCTACCTCTCTCTTCTCCTCGTTCTCCTCGCGGCCTTCGCGCTGACCGTCGCTGCTGCCGATCCCACGGCTCCCCGCTTCGCGCAAATCAATCCTGATGGTACCACCCGTGGCGCCAGCGTTTCTACCAGCCGGCGCGCCTTGGCCGAATCACCGGCACCCAAACGGGTCTTCGAGGCGTATCCCGACACGAGCCTAGCCACGAAAATGAAGGACAAGGCGGCGAAAATGGCGAGCGATGCCGTGCTCGATGCGATCAAGGTTATGAAAGACCCGATCAAGGCTGCGAAGGACCCGGAGAAGCAGAAGGCGTTGGTGAGGACCGCAGCGAAGAAGGCGGCGAAAGCGCTTGCGAATGCCATGTTTCCTGGTCATGCGGGGGCGGTGACCGCTGCGTTCTATGTGAACCAGTACGTGGTGCCGCTGCTTGAGGCGGAGATTAAGAAGCGGCTCGTGAAGGTGAAGACGGAGTAGGGTTAAGGTCGAGATGGCTGGAGTAGGATGGAAATTACTTCCAGGCCGAGTCAAGTCAAGTCAAGTCAAGTGGGTCAAGTGGTATGTGGTGCCGCTGCTTGAAGCAGAGAATAAGAAGCGGCTCGTGAAGGTGAAGTCGGAGTAGGCTCTTCGGTTCGAATCTCGAAATGGCCTCAAAGTTGGGTGAAAGGTCGGCAATTACGTGGTGCGGTGCTGAGGACTTTCACTTAAACTCAAGTCAACTTGGTGCTGTGCTGTGGCTTCTGGATCGAGAATCGAGATGTCTTCTGAGCTAACTCTAGTAACGGTCCTTGCGTGGTGCTGCATCTGGGGGCAGAGATCAAGAATACACAGCAGTAAACCTCGTAGGCGGAAGCTTCTCAAGGCGGCTTTTGGTGGGGGGTTGGGGGTGGGGGGAAAGGGTAGATGGGAGGGCATAGGAAAGTAAGGGGGGGGGTTGTAGAATTGAGGTGATTTGAGGAGGGGAAGACCCTTTGGCGACAGTGACGCTGGTGGGAGGAGGTGAGCAGAAAAGGGTGTGCAGAGCAGACACCTGTGGGAATAATCCGGTTGTACAATGTTTCACTGAGGAATGCAAGGTTGAGCTGGTTCATTGAGTTTTCACAAGCCCCAAAATCGGAAACTGGGAGGAGAATTGATGGGTGCAATCTGCTCGTGCCACATGAAAAAAGGAGGACACCCGTACGATACGAGAGCCAACGCTGTGATGATTAAGGAGGACAAAACAACCATAGATATATATTCATACAATGCTAAGTTTGGCAGAGTCAAACTGGGTAACTACGGTAGTACTAATGATCTGCTACTACTCCCAACATACCTACACAAGCCAAGTTGCCACGCGAGCAACCTACAACCAGCTATTAATGCATGCTATTGATGCATCCTAAGGTATTCATTCACCATGCATGCGTCCAAGATATGTCCTCATGTCCCATACTGTAGGTAGAGCCTTGAACACCCTACTGACAAGCAAATTCAATGGTTGACAACCCACTGTCACTGAGCCAAGTGTTACCGGGCCAAGTCTTGCCGAGCCAAGTGTTACCGAGCCAGGTGTTACTGAGCCAAGCGTTACCAAGCCAGGTGTTACCGAGCCAAGTGTTACCAAGCCAAATGTTACCAAGCCATGTGTCGCATGATGCCGAACCAAGTGTTACCGAGCCAAGACAGGTTGGCCCTTCACATGGTGTCCTTGACCCGGAGCTCTGTGCCCCTTCCCTACAGGGTGCCCCCCTCCTGCCTTCTTAGCCGGTGCCACTCCAGTCCTCCACTTCTTCCCACGCTTCACTGTACCCGCAGTTACAGGGTTACCAGCACCTACTGCTCCTGCTGCTGCCGTGCCGCCAGCTCCCACCTGGGCATTGCTGTTGGTGGCGGCTCCTCCGTTTGAGTCGATGCTGTAGCTGGCATTCGGTATAGTCGGTATACCTGGCATTCGGTATAGGTACAAAATCTCCCAATTTCCTGCTTAGGCAACGAGGGTGCTGGCAGTGCCGGACTCGCTGCAAGGAGGAAAAGAAGTAGAGAAAAGATGGGATGGCAAGGATGAGATATCAGTAGGAAGGGTCATGCATGCAGCATGGCTCTCGGAACCCTTGCACGGTACCCATTGCTTCTAGGTTCACGGGTCAGCTTATGGCGCCAAGTGCAAGCAGCAACGACGGTTTGAGCCCTTAGAGCCGAATTCACACAAAGAAGACATCAACAATGCACTACAAGAGAGAGGGAGAGAGGGAGAGAGAGAGAGAGTGAGTGAGTGAGAGAGAGTGTGAGAGAGAGAGAGAATGGGGGAGGAGAGGGGGGGGGAGAAAGGTAAGGAAGCAGCAGCAAAATGCACTCACTACTTCCAGTTGGGCGGCAGCTTCTTGGTCCACTTGTAGTAGCGCGCGAGGCGGTGCACGCGGCTCTCGATGAGAATGAGGCGGAACTTGGAGTCCTTGTCCTTGCGGTTGCGCTCCAAGTGCTTGCGCACCGCCAGCGCCTTCTTGATCAAATGGTACAGATCCTCGGGGATCTCCGGTGCAAGACCTATTGGTGAAGGGGGAAGGGGGGGGGGGGGGGGGGGGGGGGGGGGGGGGCGGCAGGGTGGGGAGGGGGGGAAGGGTCGGAGGAAGGGGTGAACATTACAAACCGCCAGCGCCTAGGAGATCGGATGGTACAGATCCTCGGGGATTTCGGGCGCCAGGCCTTAGACCCGAAAACATTGACAAGAAACATGCATCAACCTGTACCTAACTCAAAACCCTGAATAAATCAACATTTTTGTTTGAGAATCTGAACGAAGACGAGCGCCCGAGAGGAATGGAGGGGCACATACCGATAACGCCCTCTGACCGCTCACTGCTCCGGCCGTGCGGCCCGCAGTGAAGCTTACAGAAAGGGACGTTGGAATATTCGAGGGGGGTTTACCCCAGCAGAGAAGAGTTTCAGGTCAGGTACCGTGAGCCTTGAGAATGCGCAGGACCTTGCTGCCAGTGACGCCCGACACCTGCGCGATACCGTGCGAGTCCCTCAGAATGACGCCGATCTGCGACGGCGTCAGACCCTTCTTCGCGAGCTTGCAGATGTGCTCGTCGACCTGCCATCAATCAGTGGACAAAAAGTGCAGAATGAATGAGCTGGACGTAAAGCGTGGCTCGAAGAATCAATTCTTTCGTCGCGAATTTGCGGATGTGCTAGGTCGTATGAGCGTGCCGGCCGACTTTGTTTGTTTTCCATGCCGACGCGAAGCCTTAACGAAAGTAAAGCGTCGGGCACTGTGTCTTTCCGAAAGGGGTATTGTATGCACATTGCCAAAAAGGTAAGAATCTAGACACAGAAGCTCGTCCTTAGAGCTCACGCAGGTACGCTGATTCGGGGTTTCTGGGATGATTTCCGATGGGTGGTCAAAAAGTAAGGATCTACGTTAAGTGAGAGAACGAACGTGCCTCGGGGGCGGAGATCTTCAACCAGCTCGGAGGAGTGCGCTTGTAGGGCAGGGCGGAGCGCGAAATACCCTTTCTGCATCAACCAAGTAAGGCGCGACAGAAAAAAAAAATCGCGAACTACGCGCGTCAGCGTTCCCTCCGACAAAGCAAGGAACAGCAGCGCGAGGAAAATCAACTGACCCGTGACTGTGCATACGACCCATGGCGGCGGCTGTTTAGGGGACTGCCCACAAGGCGAGGAAGACGTGAGAGATGGAACTACGGGAAAGGGAAAAGCCCGTAGCTGTTGGAGCCAAAATAGGGGTTGCAGGTTCTGAAGGACAGCCACAGAAGGACTGCTACGGGGGGCAGGAAGGGTTTGAGAACGAGAGGAAGAGAAGGGGAATCGGACATGAAAAGCCTGATCCAACGGACACCGTTTCTGCCTGTGGGGGGGAGAGGGTTTATATGACAAGTAAATTCATTTGTCACGATACCGTGTACCGTTTACAGTTTTAGGGTCGGGAAAATATGCCGTTCGTAACCATCATGGGACTCGAAAACATTTTTGGTAAAAAAATAAAGGGTACGGTCACTGCAAAGGGTGTTTTCACGCGACTGATAAAGCGTTTCACGGAATCAGTCACAATCAGCTGGTAAAAAAAAACGCGAATGGTCACAGATGAAACTCCCGCCAAAACAAAATGAAACCCAGAAAGAACCTGGATGCATTTTCGGATGATCAACCCTAAACACGTAACTCGCCAGGTGTTTAGGGTTGATCCGTTCCCAAACCGCATCCGATTCCGATTGGGTTTTAGTTTTTTTACAAGTTCGCAGATTGGTTGGGCGCGAGCGGGAATTTTGTTGAGTTTCAAGTTTTTTTGGCGGGAGTTACATGTGTGACCATTCGCGTGATTTTTTACCTGTTGTTAGTGACTGAATCCGTGACCCCGCTTACCAAACCCGTCAGAAAACCCGATACAGTGACCGTACGCGTTTTTTTTTTTACCATTCACGTTATCGAGTTCCAAGTTGGTTACTTGTGGCATATTTTCCCTTTAGGGTCACAGCTACTTCGCAGAATGTAAACGGTATCAACTAACACATATACAAAATACATCTCACATAGCACATCATTGCAAATGACGGTTCCAATGTTGAAGCAAATTGTTGGGCTGAGAAATAGCCCTTAGGATCTTTCAAGGCTAAGACTTTGTTGAAGTAGTGATGTTGTAGTTGCGGAAGCGTAATAGTAGTATTAACTTGAACCACCTTGCACTGGTATGTGAGAACAAGATTAGTTGATAATAGCATGGGCATACAAGGCTTTTATATGATTACAAAGGAATATGGAAAGTTCTATTTTAACTGTTTCTGCTGTTGCGGTTCGATACAGTGACGACTCGGGTAATTGCTCAGTATCGAGTCAGTTATGTGTCCTTGCTGTCGCACAGCATTTTTCGTCAGGTCAAAGGTCAGTGACCTTTGACCTTCGCGTAACCTCCAGCGTTTGTCTTTAGTTGACTCGCGTGTTGTTTCGCTTGTAGTCTGCTTCGTTTCGTGTCGATGCTTCGATTACTTCAGAAACGTTTAAGTTATTTGTTTCCAACACTCCCCTTCGCTTCTAGAGTGTCGCTGCTGATGACGTGTCCTTGTCCAGTCAGCAGCATGCAGTAGTCGAACTTCTGTTTTCCGAGTTTCTTGGTTAGGTAATCGGCTGCCATCTCGGATGTGGGGCAGTAGGATAACTCGAGTCTTCCCTTCTCGATTTCGTCTTTTACGAAGAAGTACCGGAGGGCGATGTGCTTCGTTCGGTTCGCGAACCCATTTTTGTTCGCTATGCGAATGGCCGATTGATTGTCGCAGAAGAGAGAGAAGCTGGGTAACTGAGCCAATTTTGCTTCTTCCAGCAATTCGCGAAGATATAGTCCTTCCTTGGTGGCTGAGCAGAGTGCGATGTATTCTGCTTCAGCTGAGGAGAGAGCAATTAGCTCTTGCTTGTTCGACTGCCATGAGATAGGGCCGATAGGTTCGAGTCGGTAGATGTAGCCAGTTCGAGATCGTCTGTTGTCGGAGTCTCCAGCGTGATCGGCGTCGACGTAACCGATTAACTTAGGTGTCGTAGTTCGGGTCTTGTGGTAGGTTAATCCGGTCGTCGGGGTGCTGACGAGGTTGTGAAGTGCACGGTCGAGCTCCAGCATGTGCTCTGCTTCAGGCTTCTTGAGGTAGGTAGCAAGTTGACTAGCTGAGTAAGATAGATCCGGTCGGCAGGTGACGGCTGCGAAGAGTAGACAGCCTAACTTCCGTTGGTAGTCGCGAATGCCGGCGGGTTTGAGTAGGGCGGAGACTTTGCGATTTCCGTCGGTGTAGCGGTATGGCGTGGTGATGGTAGTTGGAGTGAGTCCGAATCGTTTAGCGATGGTGTCCGTGTACTTTTCGGCATTGAGGTAGATTGAGTTGTCGCCGTCTTGTATGTTGAGTCCCAAGTACTGTGTCACGGTAGTCGCGACGGTGAGTGTGAGATCCCGCTGTAGCTCCCCTTCAAACCAGGTCGTTATGGTGTCGATGGAGCCTATGTAGAGGAGGTCGTATACGTAGACGATGAGTAGGATATAATCAGTACCCTTCGTGAGTCGGTACATCCCTTGGTCGTGCGGTAGTTGGAGGAATCCGATGCGGATTAGGCGGGCGTGAAGATGCTGCTGCCACAGTCTCGGGGCTTGTTTGATGCCGTACAGTGACTTTTCCAGCTGACAGACTTGGTTGGGGTCTGCGTTAGACCCGTGTGGGAGTTCGACGAAGATCTCAGCATCGACGGGGGCGTAGAGGAATGCATTGGCGACATCGATTTGTCGAAGTTTCTTCCGGTTCATGGCGGCTATCGCGAGGAGAATCCGCAGTGAGGTATGTCGGCTTACTGGTGCAAATGTTTCCGTGAAGTCTCGTCCTTGCTCTTGGTCGAAGCCACGCACGACCCAGCGTGCTTTGAATTTGTCGATTGTTCCGTCGGCTTTTGTTTTCACGCGAAAAACCCATTTTCCCGTGAGGATGGTCTTGTTGCGTACCACTCCGATAGGCACGACTTTCCAGGTGTTGCGTTCTTGCAGCGCCTTTAACTCTCTGTCCATGGCTTCGCGCCATTTTTCCCTGTGTTCCCCTCCCAGAGCCTGCGGAATGTTGGCAGGCTCCTTAGGAGGTGCTGTTCCGTGGACAGCGGTGACGAGTCCCAGTATCTGCAGTCCACTCTGTGTGTAGCGGGGGAGATTTGTGTCCTCAGGATAAGCTGCTTCATCTCCCGCTTCTGGATCCGGTAGGAAATTTGGTCCTGTGCCCTCGGAGACGTTGGTGTCGACTGGTTGGGGTGTAACGTAACCGGTGTCGGCGAAGTCGAAGTAGGTTTCTGCGTTGACACTTTCGCGAGGGTTGTCGTCATCCATGGGGATGTCCACAGAGCAGTACGGAAGAGGTCCGGCTTCTTCCGAAGCTCCGTCCACGTTCTGCTCATCCTAGTCAGCTTCGTCTGCTGCTGAGGCAAAAGCTCGGTTGCCACAGAAGCCGCCCGTGAGGTCTCGATTTGCTGCCAGGTTGTCCAGGTACGTTTGAAGTGGGAGTCGCTCGTAGAAAATGACATCACGTGCTGCTACTGTTTCCTTCGAGTGGATGTCGAAAATCTTCCATGCGTTGTAATGCTTTTCGATGCCCAGGTGTAGCCCCCACTGTGCGCGTTGGGAAAATCTTCCGGCTCTCGCAGTGTGCGGTCGGTATTGTACCATGCACCCAAAAACTCGTAACATTTTTGTGTTGCCCAATTTTCCTGTCCACAGCAGGTGCGGTGATGCGTTGTTCGGGAGCGATGATGACGAGAGCAGGTTGTGCAGCATGACAGCGTGGTCCGTCGCATCAGGCCACTGGTGGTTGGGCAGTCGCATGCCACGCAATAGTTTGCGCATGGTGTTCTTGAGAGTTCTGTTCATCCGTTCTGCCACGCCTTGCTGTTGATGCGCGTAGGGAAGCGAGATGAGTCGCTTGATGCCTCGTTCTGCGAGGTACTGCTTGAACCTTTGTGACTGATATTCCCCTCCCCCGTCTGACTGGAAGCTTTTCAGCTTTGCTCCTGATTCTCGTTCTGCCACAGGTAGCCAGGCGACAAAGGCTTCGAAGGCCATGTCGCGACTTGCGAGGTTGAGGTGCCAGACGTATCGGGTGGCGGCGTCGATGAAAGTAATCACATAGTTGTATGCTTCTTGACCTTGTTCGCGAGTATACAGGATGTCGCTGTATACTTTCTCCAGTGGTGCGTAGGCTGGCGCGCTTGGATTGTGGTGAGAGACGAACGGTTGATGAGGTAAGTCGGCTTCGAGACAAGTAAAAGAGGTTCCTCGGACTCGTTGAAGTTCTCTGCCGTCGGGTAGAAGTAAAGAATCTTTGTCGAGTACTGCTGCCTTGATCGGGTTATTTAACGTTGTGTTGCTTGGATGACCCAGTCTTTCGTGCCACAGTGATTCGCTCGCACGATGTCCTGGTGAGCGCTTGTACAGGTCGGAGTTGGGAGTAAAATCCGGCGGTGAGGTTAGCGCTTCTGTGAACTTCGTGTAGAGTGGGAGTTAACTGTTGCGCAGGAGTCGGTGGAGTGTCGTCGATGAGAACTGGTGCCGTTGAAGAGCTCGCGATTGGTGCTGTAGGTGTTGCTGCTGCTGCCGATGTTGTCTTTGCTGCTGTCAATGTTGTTTCTTCTTGCCGGATTGTTGCTAATGCCCTTGTTCTTTCTGCTTCAGGTATGGTATGTGAATACCAAAATCCTCCAGGACTGAAGTCAGGATCGAGATCGGGTGGATGTGTCCAGGAAGCGAAGTTGACGATGGCGTCGCTGTCGGCGGTACCTTGGTCTGGAACGAAGTCAAGGACGAAGACGTTGTTCTTCAGGACTGCTTTGCCAATGTAGAGTCCGCCCTTTCCGTGAAATAACTTAAATTCCTGAGTGGTGCTGTCTGCTTCGAGATGAATTCCTGAGTAAGTTGTAGCCGAGTCCTTCTGCAATCAAAACTTTTGACATTTGTAAAATGACGTTAGTTTCTCGAGACTGAAGTTGCACTATCCCTTGTCGTCGTGTGTGCAGGTTCTGGTTGTTGGCGACGGTGATTACAACTTCGCGCTGAAGTTGATGTTCCTGTTGAACGAAGCGACCCGAGGAGCACATGTGCTGTCCACAGCAACTGTCCAAGAACCAAGTGTCTTTTCCAGACGGCTCGCTCTGGGCGATGGCTACATATATCGGGTTGGGCTCCAGTGATTCACGGCGAGGAGTGCTCTCGTTGAGCTGTTCTTCTGGTGAGTAGTGGGGTGGTGATCCGATGATGCAGGAGTCTGTTGTTCTTGTCATGCAGCTCACGATGTTTTTTGTTCCTTGTACAGGTTTTGTCGTTGAAGACGTTGAAGACGTTGAAGACTGCACATGATTGGTGGGATGTGCCTGCGTAGAAGCTACTTGACTGCTTGAGGGCCGAAGTTGACTTTGCGGCGATGTCGACTGCTGCCAATTCGGGCAGTGTGTGCGAGGATGTCCAGACGTCTTGCAGGGGTGACAGAATGGTGGGACGTATTGTTGAACGTGACGGTTGTTTTGTCGATTGCTGCTGTTGTTGTAGCGTCGTTGAGTGTGAAACGCGAATTCTGGTATTGATGCTTTCTTCTTGTGTCGTTCTTCGTGCAGGTCCATGTCCTGCTGTTCATCATGAATTTCGGCGCAGAGTGTTGCTTCGGAGATTTTTCCATGAGCTCGAAGGAGTGCTCGAGTCGAGCGCCAATGAGGATCGAGGCTAGCGATGATGATTGTTACGAAGGCTTCTTCGGATATTGATCCTCCGCATCGAAGGAGTTTGTCGCGCAGTCCACGACAACGGCTGATATATGCCATTCCCTTTTCGCCGGGTTTCATTTCCACTGTTGTTAGCTGTGCCATGAGACGACCCTGGTTAATGCTGTCTGTTGCTTGATATAGGCTCTTCAGGTGGTCGTACGCCAGCTCGGCGGAGTTGCCGTATCCTCGATAAGACCGAATGTTCTGCTGCTCGTTTGGCGTTAAATTTCGAAGAAATATCGTGTACGCCATCAGCGACTGATATGTATACTGCTGCTTGTCGTATTGTGTCCCATGCGTTGGGTATGGCAGGGACCCGTCGAAGAATCCGAGTATTTGTGCGCCCTCCATCATCAGCTCAAATTCGAATGACCAGGTATAGAAGTCCTTTCCGTCGAAGGGTGTTGATGTCTGCAGTTTTAACACATGTGCGAACTGTGATTGAACTTGAAGGGCGTCCAACGTCTTCTCTTGTCCAGGTGAAGACTGTGGGTATGGCGCGAAGCTGATGGAGCCACGTTGAGGTTCGTACGGAGCAAAGGTGGGTTGCTGTTGATTTCCGCGCGCATACGATGAACTGTCAAGGCTCATTGGAACAGCCCTATCGTTGTTGTCGCTGTTGTTTGATTGTGCAGGAACTGCTTGCTGGTGTTGCTCGTAGAAGGGCATGAAGGAGAAGAACTTCTCCATCATACTTGGGTCGAAGCCTGGTGCTTGATTCCCGGGAGTTTCGGTTGACTCCGTAGCTGGTCTTGTTGCTATGCCTTCTTCTGTCTGTAGACCAGAGGCTGGAGGTGGAGTAGGAGTAGTGCCGGGAGATCCGTTAGAGGAGCTCCTCTCCTTCTGTGTTGTCATGCCTTGCGTTGTTGTAGGTATTTGAGAAATCGATCTTGCCATGTTTGCTCTCATACCATGTTGGGCTAAGAAATAGCCCTTAGGATCTTTCAAGGCTAAGATTTTGTTGAAGTAGTGATGTTGCAGTTGCGGAAGCGTAATACTAGTATTAACTTGAACCACCTTGCACTGGTATGTGAGAACAAGATTAACTGTTTCTGCTGTTGCGGTTCGATACAGTGATGACTCGGGTAACTGCAAGGCTTTTATATGATTACAAAGGAATATGGAAAGCTCGATTTTAACTGTTTCTGCTGTTGCGGTTCGATACAGTGACGACTCGGGTAACTGCTCAGTATCGAGTCAGTTATGTGTCCTTGCTGTCGCACTGCATTTTTCGTCAGGTCAAAGGTCAGTGACCTTTGACCTTCGCGTAACCTCCAGCGTTTGTCTTTAGTTGACTCGCGTGTTGTTTCGCTTGTAGTCTGCTTCGTTTCGTGTCGATGCTTCGATTACTTCAGAAGCGTTTAAGTTATTTGTTTCCAACACAAATGACCGTTTTTTTCTAGCAACTTAGGACCAGGGCTAATTTTTGGTTTTGAGCAACCCTTGTGATCAGTGTTGCACCTGTTCAAAAACCTGATTATCAGTGTGACACCTTCTTCAAACCCTGATCCATCAGTGTTTTTCTTGTTTTTGAAAATCCAACCCTGTGGCATCAGTGTACCAGTTTAGCAAACCCTTATGAATTGATATTATCGTTGCACACAATATTTTTTTTAGATCATACATGCCACATGGGTGTTGCTCGTCGTCAGTTACTTCAGCAGGCTCAAATTCCGGTTTCGACATTTGGCAATCGGGAATCCCGGGTTACGGGAAAGGGGGGGGTGGGGGAAGTGGGGGGGAGGGGGAGGGGGGGGGGTATGGTACTCGCTTCAGGGTAAAACTCGTTATGAAGAACGGTAACCCTGAGGCATCAGTGTGCCTGAAATGTGAACCCTGGCATATCAGGAAAATCATAGCTCCACAAAAAATTACCCTAGGCCATTAGTGTGACTACCAAAAACCACCATGATAATCAGGGTATCAGGGTGATTTACACTGATAAAATTAGCCTTGATTAGGACTCCAAGGTCACCTAAAATCTCAATCCGATACCAAATATCTTATTTCTGTACATATCTTCAAGAGTTTTGTTTTGTGTCAAATCTAATGCAGCGCAGAAATCGACGCCGAAATCCACGCCGAGCAGCAAGACATGGACCTGCAAGAAGAACGACACAGCTCGCGTACAATCACTTGAAGAGGATTGGAACTCTTGCTCGTGATACCATGTTGGGCTGAGTGCCCCTTAGGATCTTTGGTAGGGTTAAACTCTGGGTAGAGTGATGTAGTAGCGGAAGCGTTTAAATGAAGTCCTTGAACCACCTTGCGCTGGTATGTGAGGGCAAAGTAAGTTGATTAAAACAAGCAAGTACAAAGGTTTATATAAGAGTACAAAGAATACGAAGAGATATAATTAAACTGTTTTACTGTTGCGGTTCGATACAGTGCAACTCGGGCAACTGCTCAATGTCGAGTCAGTTGTGTGTCCTTGCTGTCGCGCTGCATTTGTCAAGTCAAAGGTCGCTGACCTTTGACTTTCGCGTAACCTCCAGCGGTTACTTCAACCTCCGAGGGTTGACTCGCTGGTGCCTCGATATGCTCTGCTTCGCTTGTGCCTTGGTGTTTCGACACGACAGAGGCGCTTAAGATTGTTTGTTCCCAACACTCCCCTTCGCTTCTGGAGTGTCGCTGCTGGTGACGTGGCTTTGTCCAGTCAGCAGCATGCAGTACTCGAACTTCTGTTTTCCGAGCTTCTTGGTCAAGTAGTCAGCTGCCATCTCGGACGTGGGACAGTAGGATAGTTCAAGTCTCCCCTTCTCAATCTCGTCTTTCACGAAGAAATATCGCAGAGCGATATGCTTCGTTCTGTTCGCGAATCCATTTTTGTTGGCGATGCGAATTGCAGATTGGTTGTCGCAGAACAGAGTGAAGTTGGGTAACTCGGCTAACTTTGCTTCTTCCAGCAGCTCGCGAAGATAGAGTCCTTCCTTGGTGGCTGAGCAGAGTGCAATATATTCTGCTTCAGCTGACGAGAGAGCAATTAATTCCTGCTTGCTCGATTGCCAGGAGATCGGTCCGATAGGTTCGAGGCGGTAGATGTAGCCGGTGCGGGAGCGCCTGTTGTCGGAGTCGCCAGCGTGATCAGCGTCGACGTAGCCGATTAATTTAGTCGGTGTAGTTGTGTTCTTGTAGTAAGTTAGGCCGATCGTTGAGGTACTGACGAAGTAGTGGAGAGCGCGGTCGAGCTCCGCCAGGTGTTCTGCTTCAGGCTTCTTGAGGTAGGTGGCAAGCTGGCTTGCGGAGTATGAGAGGTCGGGGCGGCAGGTGACAGCTGCGAAGAGAAGGCATCCTAGCTTTCTCTGGTAGTCGCGTATCCCGGCGGATTTGAGTAGAGAGGATCCTTCCTTGTGGTTTCCTGTCGCGTAGCGGTAGGGCGTAGAGATGGTGGTAGGTGTGAGCGCGAAGCGTTTGGCGATGGTGTCGGCGTACTTAGCGGCGTTGAGGTAGATCGCGCCTTCTTCTTCCCGAATGTTCAAGCCGAGGTACTGTGTGACGGTAGAGGAGACCGTGAGTGTGAGGTCCCTCTGTAGCTCCCCTTCGAACCAGGTGGTGATGTCGTCAGTGGAGCCGATGTAGAGTAGGTCGTCTACGTAGACGATCAGCAGAATGTAGTCGGTGTCTTTAGTGAGTCGGTACATTCCTTGGTCGTGAGGTAGTTGGCGGAATCCGATGCGAATGAGGCGAGCGTGTAGGTACTGTTGCCATAGCCGCGGAGCTTGCTTGATCCCGTAAAGTGATTTCAGCAGTTGACAGACTTGGTTAGGTTCCCCGTTGGTACCGTGTGGGAGCTCGACGAAGATTTCCACGTCGACAGGTGCGTAGAGGAACGCGTTGGCGACTTCGATTTGCCGTAGCTTCCTTTTCTTCATGGCGGCGATCGCGAGGAGGATTCGAAGTGAGGTATGTCGGCTAACCGGGGCGAATGTCTCGGTGAAGTCCCGTCCGTGCTCCTGATCGAATCCACGCACAACCCAGCGTGCTTTGAACTTCTCAATTGTGCCGTCTGCTTTTGTTTTAACGCGGAAGACCCATTTCCCGGTGAGAATGGTCTTGTTCCTTGCCACGCTGATGGGGACAACTTTCCAGGTGTTCCGTTCCTCCAGCGCCTTTAACTCTCTGTCCATGGCTTCACGCCATTTTTCCCTGTGTTCCCCCCCCAGAGCCTGCTGAACCGTCGCAGGCTCCTTAGGAAGAGTGTTGCCGTGGACTGCGGTGACGAGTCCGAGAATCTGCACTCCAGTCTGTGAGTAGCGGGGAAGAGTTGCATCCTCGGGATAAGCTGCTTCATCTCCCGCTTCTGGATCAGGTATGAAATTCGGTCCTACTCGTTCTGCTTCGTTGGTGTTGACTGTCGCAGGTGTTACGTAACCGTTGTCGGCGAAGTAGTAGAAGGTTTCGGCGTTGACACTTTCGCGAGGGTTATCTTCGTCCATGGGGACGTCGACGGAGCAGAACGGAAGGGGTCCAGCTTCTTCTGATGCGTTGGCCACATTCTGCTCGTCCCAGTCAGCTTCGTCTGCTGCCGAGGTGAAGGCTCGGTCACCACGAAAACCACCTGTGGGATCTTGGTCCTCTTGCAGGTTGGCAAGGTATGTCTGGAGCGTGAGTCGTTCGTAGAAAATGACGTCGCGTGCTGCTACTGTTTCCTTGGAGTGGACGTCAAAGATTTTCCACGCGTTGTAGTTCTTTTCGATGCCGAGGTGTAGTCCCCACTGTGCGCGTTGTGAAAATCGGCCCGCTCGTGCTGCTGGGGGTCGGTACTGTACCATGCATCCGAACACTCGTAACATTTTTGTGCTGCCCTGTTTTCCTGTCCACAGCAGATGCGGTGATGCGTTGTTCGGTAGTGATGAAGATGAGAGCAAGTTGTGCAGCATGACAGCGTGGTCCATCGCGTCAGGCCACTGGTGGTTGGGTAGCCGCATGCCACGCAACAGTTTGCGCATGCTGTTCTGCAGAGTCCTGTTCATTCTTTCTGCTACACCTTGCTGCTGATGGGCGTAGGGAAGAGAGAGGAGCTGCTTGATTCCCCTTTCCGCCAGGTACTGCTTGAATCGCTGAGAGGTGTATTCTCCTCCTCCGTCAGACTGGAAGCTTTTCAGCTTTACGCCCGACTCTCTTTCTGCTACTGGTAGCCAAGCAGCGAATGCTTCGAGGACCATGTCGCGGCTGGGTAGGTTTAGATGCCAGACGTAACGGGTGGCGGCGTCGATGAAGGTGATTGTGTAGTTGTATATTACTTGTCCTGGTTCCCGATTGTACAGGATGTCGCTATACACCTTTTTGAGTGGTGCGTACGCGGGTGTGCTCGGGTTGTGATGAGGAGTGAACGGCCGATGTGGTAAGTCGGCTTCGGGGCAGGTAAGACATGTTCCTCGTGCCCGTTGAAGTTCTCTGCCGTCGAGTAGTAGTAACGAGTCCTTGTCAAGGACTCCTGCTCTTATTGTGTTGTTTAACACAGTGTTGCTTGGGTGTCCCATGCGTGCGTGCCAGATGTCTTCGGAGGCGCGGTGTCCGGGTGAGCGTCGATACGCGTCGGAGTTGGAGTAGAAGCTGGCGGTGAAGTTTGCGCTTCTATGGACTTCCCGTTGAGCCGGATTCAGCTGCTGTGCGGGTGTTGGTGGTGCTTCATCAACGAGGAGTGGTGTCGTTGTTGCTGCTACTGTTGTTGTTCCTGCTACTGCCGATGATGTCTCTGCTGCTGCCGATGATGTCTCTGCTGCTGCCGATGTTGTCTCTGCTGCTGCCGATGTTGTCTCTGCTGCTGCCGATGTTGTCTCTGCTGCTGCCGATGTTGTCTCTGCTGCTGCCGATGTTGTCTCTGTTGCTGCCGATGTTGTCTCTGCTGCTGCCGAATGTTGTATTGTTACTAACGCACGTGTTCGTTCTGCTTCAGGAATGGTATGTGAATACCAAAAGCCTTCCGGACTGAAGTCGGGGTCGAGATCCGGCGGGTGCGTCCAAGATGTGAAGGTGACGATCCCGTCACTGTCTGCGGTGCCCAGGTCTGGGACGAAATCGAGAACGAAGACATTGTTCTTCAGGACCGCCTTTCCGATGTAGAGGCCGCCCTTCCCGTGGTACAGCTTGAACTCCTGGGTGGTACTGTCGGCTTCCAGATGTATGCCTTTCGCCATCAACTGACTGACGCTCAGTAAGTTGTAGCCAAGTCCTTCTGCTATTAGGACTTTGGACATTTGCAGTATGACATTCGTCTCTCGTGACTGAAGTTGCACTACTCCTTGTCGTCGTGTGCGCAGGTTCTGATTATTGGCGACAGTGATGACGACTTCTCGTTGAAGTTGGTGCTCGCGTTGAACGAAACGTCCTGAAGAGCACACATGTTGTCCGCAGCAACTGTCCAAGAACCATGTATCCTTCCCGGACGGCTCGCTTTGAGCGATGGCGGCGTACGTCGGGTTCGGTTGAAGTGACTCGCGGCGAGGCGTGCTGTTGTCGAGTTGTTCTTCTGGTGAGTAATATGGTGGTGACTCAGTTACGCAGGAGTCACTCAGCCTTGCCATGCAGCTGACGATGTTTCTTGTTCCTTTCGCAGGTTGTCCCGTCGATGTTGTTGAGACTTGTACTGAAGTTGTCGGATTTGCTTGCGTTGAGGCGACTTGACTGCTTGAAGGGCAAAGTTGGCGTTGCGGCGACGTTGACTGTTGTCGATTCGGGCAGTGCGTACGAGGATGCCCTGAAGTCTTGCAGAGGTGGCAGAACGGAGGTACGATTTTCGGTCGATTGTTGTTGTTGTTGTGGCGCCGTTGAGTGTGAAACGCGAATTCGGGCACTGATACCTTTCTCTTGTGTCGTTCTTCTTGCAGGTCCATGTCTTGCTGCTCGGCGTGGATTTCGGCGTCGATTTCTGCGCTGCATTAGATTTGACACAAAACAAAACGCTTGAAGATATGTACAGAAATAAGATATTTGGTACCGGATTAAGATTTTAGGTGACCTTGGAGTCCTAATCAAGGCTAATTTTATCAGTGTAAATCACCCTGATACCCTGATTATCATGGTGGTTTTTGGTAGTCACACTAATGGCCTAGGGTAATTTTTTGTGGAGCTATGATTTTCCTGATATGCCAGGGTTCACATTTCAGGCACACTGATGCCTCAGGGTTACCGTTCTTCATAACGAGTTTTACCCTGAAGCGAGTACCATACCCCCCCCCCCTCCCCCTCCCCCCCACTTCCCCCACCCCCCCCTTTCCCGTAACCCGGGATTCCCGATTGCCAAATGTCGAAACCGGAATTTGAGCCTGCTGAAGTAACTGACGACGAGCAACACCCATGTGGCATGTATGATCTAAAAAAAATATTGTGTGCAACGATAATATCAATTCATAAGGGTTTGCTAAACTGGTACACTGATGCCACAGGGTTGGATTTTCAAAAACAAGAAAAACACTGATGGATCAGGGTTTGAAGAAGGTGTCACACTGATAATCAGGTTTTTGAACAGGTGCAACACTGATCACAAGGGTTGCTCAAAACCAAAAATTAGCCCTGGTCCTAAGTTGCTAGACAAAAACGGTCATTTGTGTTGGAAACAAATAACTTAAACGCTTCTGAAGTAATCGAAGCATCGACACGAAACGAAGCAGACTACAAGCGAAACAACACGCGAGTCAACTAAAGACAAACGCTGGAGGTTACGCGAAGGTCAAAGGTCACTGACCTTTGACCTGACGAAAAATGCAGTGCGACAGCAAGGACACATAACTGACTCGATACTGAGCAGTTACCCGAGTCGTCACTGTATCGAACCGCAACAGCAGAAACAGTTAAAATCGAGCTTTCCATATTCCTTTGTAAGCATATAAAAGCCTTGCAGTTACCCGAGTCGTCACTGTATCGAACCGCAACAGCAGAAACAGTTAATCTTGTTCTCACATACCAGTGCAAGGTGGTTCAAGTTAATACTACTATTACGCTTCCGCAACTGCAACATCACTACTTCAACAAAATCTTAGCCTTGAAAGATCCTAAGGGCTATTTCTTAGCCCAACATGGTATGAGAGCAAACATGGCAAGATCGATTTCTCAAATACCTACAACAACGCAAGGCATGACAACACAGAAGGAGAGGAGCTCCTCTAACGGATCTCCCGGCACTACTCCTACTCCACCTCCAGCCTCTGGTCTACAGACAGAAGAAGGCATAGCAACAAGACCAGCTGCGGAGTCAACCGAAACTCCCGGGAATCAAGCACCAGGCTTCGACCCAAGTATGATGGAGAAGTTCTTCTCCTTCATGCCCTTCTACGAGCAACACCAGCAAGCAGTTCCTGCACAATCAAACAACAGCGACAACAACGACAGGGCTGTTCCAATGAGCCTTGACAGTTCATCGTATGCGCGCGGAAATCAACAGCAACCCACCTTTGCTCCGTACGAACCTCAACGTGGCTCCATCAGCTTCGCGCCATACCCACAGTCTTCACCTGGACAAGAGAAGACGTTGGACGCCCTTCAAGTTCAATCACAGTTCGCACATGTGTTAAAACTGCAGACATCAACACCCTTCGACGGAAAGGACTTCTATACCTGGTCATTCGAATTTGAGCTGATGATGGAGGGCGCACAAATACTCGGATTCTTCGACGGGTCCCTGCCATACCCAACGCATGGGACACAATACGACAAGCAGCAATATACATATCAGTCGCTGATGGCGTACACGATATTTCTTTGAAATTTAACGCCAAACGAGCAGCAGAACATTCGGTCTTATCGAGGATACGGCAACTCCGCCGAGCTGGCGTACGGCCACCTGAAGAGCCTATATCAAGCAACAGACAGCATTAACCAGGGTCGTCTCATGGCACAGCTAACAACAGTGGAAATGAAACCCGGCGAAAAGGGAATGGCATATATCAGCCGTTGTCGTGGACTGCGCGACAAACTCCTTCGATGCGGAGGATCAATATCCGAAGAAGCCTTCGTAACAATCATCATCGCTAGCCTCGATCCTCATTGGCGCTCGACTCGAGCACTCCTTCGAGCTCATGGAAAAATCTCCGAAGCAACACCCTGCGCCGAAATTCATGATGAACAGCAAGACATGGACCTGCACGAAGAACGACACAAGAAGAAAGCGTCAATACCAGAATTCGCGTTTCACACTCAACGACGCTACAACAACAGCAACAATCGACAAAACAACCGTCACGTTCAACAATACGTCCCACCATTCTGTCACCCCTGCAAGACGTCTGGACATCCTCGCACACACTGCCCGAATTGGCAGCAGTCGACATCGCCGCAAAGTCAACTTCGGCCCTCAAGCAGTCAAGTAGCTTCTACGCAGGCACATCCCACCAATCATGTGCAGTCTTCAACGTCTTCAACGTCTTCAACGACAAAACCTGTACAAGGAACAAAAAACATCGTGAGCTGCATGACAAGAACAACAGACTCCTGCATCATCGGATCACCACCCCACTACTCACCAGAAGAACAGCTCAACGAGAGCACTCCTCGCCGTGAATCACTGGAGCCCAACCCGATATATGTAGCCATCGCCCAGAGCGAGCCGTCTGGAAAAGACACTTGGTTCTTGGACAGTTGCTGTGGACAGCACATGTGCTCCTCGGGTCGCTTCGTTCAACAGGAACATCAACTTCAGCGCGAAGTTGTAATCACCGTCGCCAACAACCAGAACCTGCACACACGACGACAAGGGATAGTGCAACTTCAGTCTCGAGAAACTAACGTCATTTTACAAATGTCAAAAGTTTTGATTGCAGAAGGACTCAGCTACAACTTACTCAGGAATTCATCTCGAAGCAGACAGCACCACTCAGGAATTTAAGTTATTTCACGGAAAGGGCGGACTCTACATTGGCAAAGCAGTCCTGAAGAACAACGTCTTCGTCCTTGACTTCGTTCCAGACCAAGGTACCGCCGACAGCGACGCCATCGTCAACTTCGCTTCCTGGACACATCCACCCGATCTCGATCCTGACTTCAGTCCTGGAGGATTTTGGTATTCACATACCATACCTGAAGCAGAAAGAACAAGGGCATTAGCAACAATCCGGCAAGAAGAAACAACATTGATAGCAGCAAAGACAACATCGGCAGCAGCAGCAACACCTACAGAACCAATCGCGAGCTCTTCAACGGCACCAGTTCTCATCGACGACACTCCACCGACTCCTGCGCAACAGTTAACTCCCACTCCACGCGGAGTTCACAGAAGCGCTAACCTCACCGCCGGATTTTACTCCCAACTCCGACCTGTACAAGCGCTCACCAGGACATCGTGCGAGCGAATCACTGTGGCACGAAAGACTGGGTCATCCAAGCAACACAACGTTAAATAACCCGATCAAGGCAGCAGTACTCGACAAAGATTCTTTACTTCTACCCGACGGCAGAGAACTTCAACGAGTCCGAGGAACCTGTTTTACTTGTCTCGAAGCCGACTTACCTCATCAACCGTTCGTCTCTCACCACAATCCAAGCGCGCCAGCCTACGCACCACTGGAGAAAGTATACAGCGACATCCTGTATACTCGCGAACAAGGTCAAGAAGCATACAACTATGTGATTACTTTCATCGACGCCGCCACCCGATACGTCTGGCACCTCAACCTCGCAAGTCGCGACATGGCCTTCGAAGCCTTTGTCGCCTGGCTACCTGTGGCAGAACGAGAATCAGGAGCAAAGCTGAAAAGCTTCCAGTCAGACGGGGGAGGGGAATATCAGTCACAAAGGTTCAAGCAGTACCTCGCAGAACGAGGCATCAAGCGACTCATCTCGCTTCCCTACGCGCATCAACAGCAAGGCGTGGCAGAACGGATGAACAGAACTCTCAAGAACACCATGCGCAAACTATTGCGTGGCATGCGACTGCCCAACCACCAGTGGCCTGATGCGGCGGACCACGCTGTCATGCTGCACAACCTGCTCTCGTCATCATCGCTCCCGAACAACGCATCACCGCACCTGCTGTGGACAGGAAAATTGGGCAACACAAAAATGTTACGAGTTTTTGGGTGCATGGTACAATACCGACCGCACACTGCGAGAGCCGGAAGATTTTCCCAACGCGCACAGTGGGGGCTACACCTGGGCATCGAAAAGCATTACAACGCATGGAAGATTTTCGACATCCACTCGAAGGAAACAGTAGCAGCACGTGATGTCATTTTCTACGAGCGACTCCCACTTCAAACGTACCTGGACAACCTGGCAGCAAATCGAGACCTCACGGGCGGCTTCTGTGGCAACCGAGCTTTTGCCTCAGCAGCAGACGAAGCTGACTAGGACGAGCAGAACGTGGACGGAGCTTCGGAAGAAGCCGGACCTCTTCCGTACTGCTCTGTGGACATCCCCATGGATGACGACAACCCTCGCGAAAGTGTCAACGCAGAAACCTACTTCGACTTCGCCGACACCGGTTACGTTACACCCCAACTAGTCGACACCAACGTCTCCGAGCGCACAGGACCAAATTTCCTACCGGATCCAGAAGCGGGAGATGAAGCAGCTTATCCTGAGGACACAAATCTCCCCCGCTACACACAGAGTGGACTGCAGATACTGGGACTCGTCACCGCTGTCCACGGAACAGCACCTCCTAAGGAGCCTGCCAACATTCCGCAGGCTCTGGGAGGGGAACACAGGGAAAAATGGCGCGAAGCCATGGACAGAGAGTTAAAGGCGCTGCAAGAACGCAACACCTGGAAAGTCGTGCCTATCGGAGTGGTACGCAACAAGACCATCCTCACGGGAAAATGGGTTTTTCGCGTGAAAACAAAAGCCGACGGAACAATCGACAAATTCAAAGCACGCTGGGTCGTGCGTGGCTTCGACCAAGAGCAAGGACGAGACTTCACGGAAACATTTGCACCAGTAAGCCGACATACCTCACTGCGGATTCTCCTCGCGATAGCCGCCATGAACCGGAAGAAACTTCGACAAATCGATGTCGCCAATGCATTCCTCTACGCCCCCGTCGATGCTGAGATCTTCGTCGAACTCCCACACGGGTCTAACGCAGACCCCAACCAAGTCTGTCAGCTGGAAAAGTCACTGTACGGCATCAAACAAGCCCCGAGACTGTGGCAGCAGCATCTTCACGCCCGCCTAATCTGTCAGATTTATATGACATAGCTACTGTAGGCTAGAGTGGGGTAGCACATATGGGGTACAGTTTTCTAGGGTTTGCTTCTTGTACCCAACTTTCACTTAGTCATTCTCATTCCTGTTTTTCTTAATTCACATGGTATAGAGCGGGTTCCTACATGGGACCGTTCCTTCCTAAGGGCCCACCATAAGAATTTTTTTTTAGCTGCCCGCGCACATTGCGCCCTGCCCTAATTTTTTTTTTTTTTAGCGGCCCCTACGCTGCCTCTACGCGGCCCCTACGCCGCCTCCCACGCGCCCCCTATGCGGCCCCTGGCGGCGCCCTGACGAGGCCCCTGCCGGCGCCCTATCGCGGCCCCTGACGCGCCCCCTGGTGGCGCCCTGACGCGGCCCCTGGCGGCGCCTGACGCGGCCTGACGCGGCCCCTGGCGGCGCCCTGACGCAGCCCCTGCCGCGGCCCTGACGCGGCCCTGCCGCGGCCCCTGACGCGGCCCTGACGCGGCCTGCCGCGGCCCCTGCCGCGGCCCTAAAGCGGCCCCTGACGCGGCCCTGACGCGGCCCTGACGCGGCCCTGCCCCGGCCCCTGGCGGCGCCCTGACGCGGCCCCTGACGCGGCGCCCTGACGCGGCCCCTGCCGCGGCCCTGACGCGGCCCTGCCGCGGCCCCTGACGCGGTCCTGACGCGGCCTGCTGCGGCCCCTGCCGCGGCCCTGAAGCGGCCCCTGACGCGGCCCTGAAGCGGCTCTGCCGCGGCCCTGACGCGGCCCTGACGCGGCCCCTGACGCGGCCCCTGCCGCGGCCCCTTACGCGGCCCTGACGCGGTCCTGCCGCGGCCCCTGGCGGCGCCCTGACGCGGCCCCTGACGCGGCGCCCTGACGCGGCCCTGCCGCGGCCCCTGACGCGGCCCCTGTCGCGGCCCCTGTCGCGGCCCCTGACGCGGCCCCGCCACCTACCTTTCTGGCCCCGCCGCCTCCTCTCAGCGGCCCCGCCGCCTCCTCTCAGCGGCCCCGCCGCCTCCTCCCAGCGGCCCCGGACGCCGCCCTCTCACAGCACTGCCCTCACCCCACTGTTTGCGCTGCTAGTCTACTACTGTCAAGGCTACCCCTAGTGTCCTCGCTTTTGACGCTGAGGGTCGGGCCATTGACTTTGACGTCTGGATAGATGACCTGCAGCTTTTCTTACAGTGCGATAGGGCAGACGGCCTCTCCCTCTTTGACCTCACTTCTGGTGCCTCTCCTGCTCCCGCCACTGATGCTGACGCAACTGTTCGCTCCCAGTGGGCCACGCGCGATGCTGCTGCACGTCTTGCTGTGCGTCGCCACCTGCCTACCTCTGAGCGTGCGCACTTTAGCCAGTACAAGAGTGCTCAGACCTTGTACGACGCTGTAGTTGCACGCTACTCCTCCCCTGCCACTGCTGCACTGAGCCGCCTCATGCTACCGTACCTCTTCCCTGACCTTGCTGCCTTTCCCACAGTCGCTGACCTCATCACGCACCTCCGCACTAGTGACACTCGCTACCGCGCTGCGCTTCCTGCTGAGTTCTGCGCCAAGAACCCCCCCCCCATGTACATCACCCTCTACTACATCGTCACCCGTCTCCCTGACTCCCTTCGCGTAGTCAGGGACCACTTCCTCTCGGTTTGTCCCACCACTCTCACCGTTGACCTCCTCGAGAAGGCCCTCCTAGCAGCAGAAAAGAGCATAGTCGCTGTAGGAGCCTCTCGTGGTGACCCTCGCACCCCCATCTTTGAGGGGTGTTCCCCCTCCCCTCTTTTGCCCTCTGTTGCCTCTGCTGCTGCGGCCGACCTCGCTGGTTTGGAGTCGGTTGGGGCAGCGTCTACCCCTAGCGGGAGACGCCGCCCTGGCAGGGGCAAGGGGGGCAGGGGCGCTGGAGGAGCTAGCGGGGGCGGTGGAGGCGGCGGTGGAGGTGGTGGAGGAGGTGGTGGTGGCGGTGGGAGTGGTGGCGGGGGTGGAGGTGTAGGTGGCGGCAGTGGAGGCGCAGGAGGCAGCGGCGGTGGCGGAGGGAGCGGAGGTGGCGGCGGTGGAGGAGGAGGCGGCGGAGGAGGTGGAGCTGGTCGGGGGTGGCGCTGCGCAGAGGGTCAGCTCCGGTGGTGGTCAGCGCCAGCAGCAGCAGCAGCAGCAGCAGCAGCAGCAGCGCACTCGTGACGTCCCCTCCCCTCAACAGCTCCGTGAGTGGTACACTGCACGCCAGAGGGGTGGGGGTGCTGGTCCGTGCACCTACGTCCTGCGCACCGGCGACCGCGCGGGTGAGCAGTGCGGGGGTGCGCACTCCACCCAGCGCTGCTTTGGCCGCCTCACGGACGCTTGGCGTCACCAGTTCCCTGAGGCCACTGAGATCCCCCGCTGGGGTGAGCTGTCTAGGGCGGGTGTAGCTGTCTTTGACCTTGACTTTGATGCTATTCTTGCTGCCGTGTATACTGTGACTATTAGTGATGAGGGTGACTGTTACCGGTGTTTTCCGCCCGACCCGGGCATTAAGACTGCTGCTCTAGGTACTGGTGAGGCTGCTGCTCTAGGTGCTAGCGAGGCTGCTGCTCTAGGTGCGTCTACTCCCTCAGGTGCTGGTGAGTCTGCTCTCTCAGGTTCTGCGTCGGCTTCGGCCTCCCACATCTTCACACTTGACTCGGGGGCTTCTCGCTCCTTCTTTCGAGACCGCACCACACTCACGCCGCTTGGCCGGCCAGTTGCGGTCTCCCTGGCAGACCCCTCTGGGGGTCCTGTCCTTGCTCACTTCTCCACTGTCCTCCCGTGTCCGGCGGCCCCCTCTGGCACCCTGTCTGGTCTCTACCTCCCCTCGTTCTCTACGAACTTGGTGAGTGGTGCTGACCTACAGGATGCGGGGGTTCACCAGTTCACTCCTGCGAGTCAGCGGGTGACCCACTGCACGGACGCTCGGACAGGCCGCCACCTGGCCACGTTTACACGTCGGCCAGGGTCGAGCCTGTACACACTGACCACTGCGTCTCCTCCAGTCCCTGCGTCTGGTCAGGTAGCTGCGTCGGGTCAGGTGTTTGCTGCAGCGTCCAGGTCTGGTCCTGAGTCTGCCCCCTGCTCGTGTCGCCTCCTGTCTCACGAGACTCTCCTCTGGCACCACCGCCTTGGCCACCCCTCCCTGCTTCGTCTCCGAAGCATGGCCTCCCGTGTCCTTGTCTCTGGTCTTCCCCGGTCCCTCCCTCCCCTTCCTCCGGGGCCAGGCCCTACCTGCGTCCCCTGTGTCGAGGGACGGCAGCGGGCTACCCCTCACTCCTCCCAGTTTCCTCCGACAGAGGCCCCGCTGCAGACGCTTCACATGGACGTGTGGGGCCCGGCCCGCGTCCGTGGACAGGGTCACGAGCGCTACTTCCTGCTGGTGGTTGACGACTACTCGCGTTACACCACAGTCTTCCCCTTGCGCAGCAAGGGTGATGTCACTGAGGTGTTGATCGACTGGATCCGCGCAGCTCGTCTCCAGCTCAGGCGGAGCTTTGGCTCGGACTTTCCTGTTCTGCGTCTGCACTCTGACAGAGGCGGAGAGTTCTCCTCTGGCCTTCTGCGAGCCTACTGTCGTGCACGAGGCATCCGCCAGACCTTCACGCTTCCGGACTCTCCACAGCAAAATGGGATTGCTGAGCGCCGCATTGGCATGGTCATGGACGTCGCCCGTACGTCCATGATGCATGCGGCTGCCCCCCATTTTCTGTGGCCGTTTGCGGTTCGGTACGCGGCGCATCAGATCAACCTTCAGCCCAGGGTCTCCATGCCGGAGACCTCCCCAGCTTTGCTGTGGACGGGGAAGGTTGGCGATGCGTCTGCGTTCCGTGTCTGGGGATCTCGGGCGTTTGTCCGCGACTTGTCTGCGGACAAGCTGTCCCCTCGTGCTGCTCCTTGCGTCTTCCTGGGTTTCCCCCCTGACGCCCCAGGGTGGCAGTTCTACCACCCCACCTCTCGCCGTGTTTTGTCCTCCCAGGACGTCACGTTCGACGAGTCGGTCCCCTACTACCGCCTCTTCCCCTACCGCACTCCGTCCCTCCCCCCGCCACCGCTCTTCCTTGTACCAGGTCCCCCCCCGGTAGACCCCCTCCCCCCTCAGGGTCCTGCCCCTTCAGGTGTGTCCCAGGTAGACGCAGTCGAGCCTGTCGAGGTTACTGGTGACTCTGGTGCTGCTGAGGGTGTTGAGCCTGGGGGTGCTGACTCTAGGGGTGCTGAGCGTGTGGGTGCTACGCCTGGGGGTGCTGAGCCTGGGGGTGCTGAGCCTGGGGGTGCTGAGTCTGGGGGTACTACGACTGGGGGTGCTGAGCGTGGGGGTACTACGCCTGGAGGTGCTGAGCCTGGGGGTGCTGCGTCTGGGGGTGCTGAGCCTGGGGGTACTACGCCTGGAGGTGCTGAGCCTGGGGGTGCTACGCCTGGTGGTGCTGTGCCTGGCGGTTCACCGGGTGCTCCCTCTCGCCGAGAGCCACTCTCTCCCCAGGAGCTGCGTGAGTGGTTTGCCCGGCGCTGGAGGCGAGCTGCTGGAGCTGCTGGAGCTGGAGGTGCTGCGGGTACTGGAGGTTCTGTTGCTTCTGAGGGAGCTGGTGCCACGGGTCCCGGAGGTGCTCGTACTGGGAGTTCTGGAGCTGCTGGACCTGCGGGTACTTCTGGAGCTGGAGTTGCTGCGGGTGTTGGCGCGGAGGCTACTGCTGTCGGTCCTGGAGGCAGTCCTGCTGGGGGTACTACTGGTGCTGCTGGGGGTTCTGGAGCTGGAGCTGCTACTGGTGCTGGTGCTGCCCCTGCGGGTGCTGGTGCTGTCCCTCCTGTGTCTGGAGTCGCCGCGCGGCCTCGGCCGTACTTCGTTCCGCTCCTTCAGCAGGTTCTTGGTCTCCCGCCTTCTACTGGTCCTCCTCCTCCCTTAGAGTGTCCACAGCCTGTCCCGTCGCAGTTACAGTTACAGCCGGCCTCCCCACTGCCTGCTCCGTCTCCCTACACTGGTCCTACTGGAGGTCTTGCTGAGCGTCGTGAGCCTGCGTCTCGCCCTGCGTCGCCTGTCCGTGCTGCTCGCACTAGTGGTCGCGGTTCGCGTCAGCGTCCTCCTCCTGTCCCTGGCACGCACCGGATGTCTCTGCGTCCGTCCACTGCTCCTCTGCGTGCCCCTTTGCCTTCTCCTCCTGAGTCTTCTCTTCCTACTCTTGCCGACCCGGAGTCGGACTCTCTTCGCGCTGCCAGTCCTACTGTCACGCGTCTCCTTGCTACGGTTGTCACTGACCCTTCCTTTGAGTCCACTGCTGCGTCTGCTCTAGTTGCTGAGCTCGTCGACTTTGCTGCTCGCTGTCGCCTAGACTACGTCGCCAGTCTTGTTGCTGAGTCTGAGTCTGTCTGTCCTCCGTCCGTCGGGGGTGAGTGTGCCCTTGGCACGGACGTCCTTGAGGACAGGCAGGAGGAGTTCCAGTGCTTGGCCGCTGCTTCACCTCATCTCGTGTCCGTACTGCTTACCCCTGAGGGAGACCCGGATGCACTTGACATCCCGACTCCGCGCTCTTACGCGGAGGCGATAGAGGGTCCCTACTCCTCTCAGTGGCAGGCAGCTATGGACGCAGAGATGGCTTCCTGGAAGTCCACAGGCACCTACGTTGACGCTGTTCCCCCTCCTGGGGCGAACATCGTCAGTGGCATGTGGATTTTCAGGGGTGAAGCGACCGCCGGGTTCTCCGCCTGTCTTCAAGGCGCGTTACGTGGCTCGTGGCTTCAGTCAGCGGCAGGGAGTTGACTACTTTCAGACCTTCTCTCCCACCCCGAAGATGACCACTCTTCGGGTACTGCTGCACGTAGCTGCTCACCGTGACTACGAGCTACACTCTCTTGACTTCAGCACTGCTTTCTTGCAGGGCAGCCTGCACGAGGAGATCTGGCTGCGTCGCCCACCTGGCTTCACTGGGTCTTTTCCTCCTGGCACCCAGTGGAGCCTACAGCGGCCAGTCTACGGTCTCCGCCAGGCACCACGTGAGTGGCACGACACACTGAGGACTACACTTGCGGCTCTTGGGTTTGCTCCCTCTACTGCCGACCCGTCGCTGTTTCTGCGCACCGACACTTCTTTGCCGCCGTTCTACATCCTCGTGTACGTCGACGACTTGGTCTTTGCCACAGCTGACACTGCTGGACTAGCCCACGTGAAGTCCGAGCTGCAGAAGAGACACACGTGCACTGACCTGGGTGAACTGCGCAGCTACCTTGGCTTGCAGATCACTCGGGACAGAGCACGCCGCACCATTACCCTGACTCAGTCACACATGGTGCAGCAGGTCCTTCAGCGCTTCGGCTTCACGTACTCCTCGCCTCAGGCCACTCCTCTGCCTACTCGCCACTCGCTCTCAGCTCTGCCTTCGGATGAGTCCGTAGAGTCGAGTGGCCCGTACCCAGAGCTTGTTGGCTGCCTCATGTACCTGATGACCTGCACACGACCTGACCTTGCATACCCTCTTAGCATTCTTGCACGCTATGTTGCTCCTGGGAGACACAGACCGGAGCACATGGCTGCAGCGAAGAGGGTGTTGCGCTACTTGTGCAGTACGTCGGGCATGGGGCTTGTGCTTGGAGGGCAGAGTCCAGTGGTCCTTACTGGGCACGCAGACGCTTCTTGGGCTGACGACCAGGCTACGCAGCGGTCGTCACAGGGTTACACCTTCAGCCTTGGTTCCGGCTCTGTTTCGTGGCGGGCTACTCGCTCGTCTTCTGTTCTCGGCTCCAGTTGTGAGGCTGAGATCTACGCAGGAGCCATGGCTGCACAGGAGCTTCGCTGGCTCACCTACCTGCTGACTGACCTCGGAGAGTTGCCTCGTTCTCCTCCAGTGCTGTACGTAGACAACAAGGCCATGCTGGCCTTGTGTCGGGAGCAGCGACTGGAGCACAGAACGAAGCACATTGCTCTCCGCTACTTTCTTGCTCGTGAGCTGCAGCAGCGCGGTCAGCTGCGTCTTGCGTACGTGGCCTCTGAGGCCAACACTGCTGATATCGTCACCAAGGCACTTGCGCCTTGTGACCATCAGCGCTTCTGTACTCAGCTGGGCCTTGTGCCTACCTTGCCTCACTTGCTCACCTCTTGACCTTGCTTGTACTGTTACATATATATATACCTGCTCTTGTTTGTCTAGCCTTTTTTTATATATATGTGTACTCCTGCTTGTGAACTGGTCTTGTGGCCTTGAACTTGTGCTCGGAATGTGTGGTGACTTTGTGATCCACCCTGAGCTTGTTTTTTGCTTTGCTTTGCTTGACTGGTCTTGTGACCCCTTGTTCTCCCCCACTTTGCCTATGGGGGTGTGTCAGATTTATATGACATAGCTACTGTAGGCTAGAGTGGGGTAGCACATATGGGGTACAGTTTTCTAGGGTTTGCTTCTTGTACCCAACTTTCACTTAGTCATTCTCATTCCTGTTTTTCTTAATTCACATAATCCGCATCGGATTCCTCCAACTACCGCACGACCAAGGGATGTACCGACTCACGAAGGGTACTGATTATATCCTACTCATCGTCTACGTATACGACCTCCTCTACATAGGCTCCATCGACACCATAACGACCTGGTTTGAAGGGGAGCTACAGCGGGATCTCACACTCACCGTCGCGACTACCGTGACACAGTACTTGGGACTCAACATACAAGACGGCGACAACTCAATCTACCTCAATGCCGAAAAGTACACGGGCACCATCGCTAAACGATTCGGACTCACTCCAACTACCATCACCACGCCATACCGCTACACCGACGGAAATCGCAAAGTCTCCGCCCTACTCAAACCCGCCGGCATTCGCGACTACCAACGGAAGTTAGGCTGTCTACTCTTCGCAGCCGTCACCTGCCGACCGGATCTATCTTACTCAGCTAGTCAACTTGCTACCTACCTCAAGAAGCCTGAAGCAGAGCACATGCTGGAGCTCGACCGTGCACTTCACAACCTCGTCAGCACCCCGACGACCGGATTAACCTACCACAAGACCCGAACTACGACACCTAAGTTAATCGGTTACGTCGACGCCGATCACGCTGGAGACTCCGACAACAGACGATCTCGAACTGGCTACATCTACCGACTCGAACCTATCGGCCCTATCTCATGGCAGTCGAACAAGCAAGAGCTAATTGCTCTCTCCCTCAGCTGAAGCAGAATACATCGCACTCTGCTCAGCCACCAAGGAAGGACTATATCTTCGCGAATTGCTGGAAGAAGCAAAATTGGCTCAGTTACCCAGCTTCTCTCTCTTCTGCGACAATCAATCGGCCATTCGCATAGCGAACAAAAATGGGTTTGCGAACCGAACGAAGCACATCGCCCTCCGGTACTTCTTCGTAAAAGACGAAATCGAGAAGGGAAGACTCGAGTTATCCTACTGCCCCACATCCGAGATGGCAGCCGATTACCTAACCAAGAAACTCGGAAAACAGAAGTTCGACTACTGCATGCTGCTGACTGTACAAGGACACGTCATCAGCAGCGACACTCTAGAAGCGAAGGGGAGTGTTGGAAACAAATAACTTAAACGTTTCTGAAGTAATCGAAGCATCGACACGAAACGAAGCAGACTACAAGCGAAACAACACGCGAGTCAACTAAAGACAAACGCTGGAGGTTACGCGAAGGTCAAAGGTCACTGACCTTTGACCTGACGAAAAATGCTGTGCGACAGCAAGGACACATAACTGACTCGATACTGAGCAATTACCCGAGTCGTCACTGTATCGAACCGCAACAGCAGAAACAGTTAAAATAGAACTTTCCATATTCCTTTGTAATCATATAAAAGCCTTGTATGCCCATGCTATTATCAACTAATCTTGTTCTCACATACCAGTGCAAGGTGGTTCAAGTTAATACTACTATTACGCTTCCGCAACTACAACATCACTACTTCAACAAAGTCTCAGCCTTGAAAGATCCTAAGGGCTATTTCTCAGCCCAACAATTTGCTTCAACATTGGAACCGTCATTTGCAATGATGTGCTATGTGAGATGTATTTTGTATATGTGTTAGTTGATACCGTTTACATTCTGCGAAGTAGCTGTGACCCTAAAGGGAAAATATGCCACAAGTAACCAACTTGGAACTCGATAACGTGAATGGTAAAAAAAAACGCGTACGGTCACTGTATCGGGTTTTCTGACGGGTTTGGTAAGCGGGGTCACGGATTCAGTCACTAACAACAGGTAAAAAATCACGCGAATGGTCACACATGTAACTCCCGCCAAAAAACTTGAAACTCAACAAAATTCGCGCTCGCGCCCAACCAATCTGCGAACTTGTAAAAAAACTAAAACCCAATCGGAATCGGATGCGGTTTGGGAACGGATCAACCCTAAACACCTGGCGAGTTACGTGTTTAGGGTTGATCATCCGAAAATGCATCCAGATTCTTTCTGGGTTTCATTTTGTTTTTGGCGGGAGTTTCATCTGTGACCATTCGCGTTTTTTTTTACCAGCTGATTGTGACTGATTCCGTGAAACGCTTTATCAGTCGCGTGAAAACACCCTTTGCAGTGACCGTACCCTTTATTTTTTTACCAAAAATGTTTTCGAGTCCCATGATGGTTACGAACGGCATATTTTCCCGACCCTAAAACTGTAAACGGTACACGGTATCGTGACAAATGAATTTACTTGTCATATAAACCCTCTCCCCCCCACAGGCAGAAACGGTGTCCGTTGGATCAGGCTTTTCATGTCCGATTCCCCTTCTCTTCCTCTCGTTCTCAAACCCTTCCTGCCCCCGTAGCAGTCCTTCTGTGGCTGTCCTTCAGAACCTGCAACACCTATTTTGGCTCCAACAGCTACGGGCTTTTCCCTTTCCCGTAGTTCCATCTCTCACGTCTTCCTCGCCTTGTGGGCAGTCCCCTAAACAGCCGCCGCCATGGGTCGTATGCACAGTCACGGGTCAGTTTATTTTCCTCGCGCTGCTGTTCCTTGCTTTGTCGGAGGGAACGCTGACGCGCGTAGTTCGCGATTTTTTTTTCTGTCGCGCCTTACTTGGTTGATGCAGAAAGGGTATTTCGCGCTCCGCCCTGCCCTACAAACGCACTCCTCCGAGCTGGTTGAAGATCTCCGCCCCCGAGGCACGTTCGTTCTCTCACTTAACGTAGATCCTTACTTTTTGACCACCCATCGGAAATCATCCCAGAAACCCCGAATCAGCGTACCTGCGTGAGCTCTAAGACGAGCTTCTGTGTCTAGATTCTTACGTTTTTGGCAATGTGCATACAATACCCCTTCGGAAAGACACAGTGCCCGACGCTTTACTTTCGTTAAGGCTTCGCGTCGGCATGGAAAACAAAGTCGGCCGGCACGCTCATACGACCTAGCACATCCGCCAATTCAGCGACGAAAGAATTGATTCTTCGAGCCACGCTTTACGTCCAGCTCATTCATTCTGGCACTTTTTGTCCACTGATTGATGGCAGGTCGACGAGCACATCTGCAAGCTCGCGAAGAAGGGTCTGACGCCGTCGCAGATCGCGTCATTCTGAGGGGACTCGCACGGTATCGCGCAGGTGTCGGGCGTCACTGGCAGCAAGGTCCTGCGCATTCTCAAGGCTCACGGTACCCTGACCTGAAACTCTTCTCTGCTGGGGTAAACCCCCCTCGAATATTCCAACGTCCCTTTCACTGCTTCACTTCACGATGCCGAACAAGATACGGCAAGCAGTATCGGAACGAGCACCACGCGGAGAACGAAGTGTACGTTCTTGACTTTGACATTACCCGACTGCAGCGGCGATTCGCATGAGCTGATTGACCTTGTCCCCCTGCGCTTCGAACACATTTCATCGCCGCGACTGGAAGCACCCTGATGGCGCCCATGGGTTACCGCATCACCCACATCCGCGCGAGCTGGCACTACATGACCCCTGACCCAGACGGTATCTGCAGGACTGCCACACGCCCACATCCTCGACGAGCGCAATTGCGGGCCGCGGCCTTGCCGCCATCATCGAAGCAGAACGCGACGCACCGCCTGAGGAAGGACTGTCCCAATTTGGAGTTGGAAACTGCGGACACGCGTTATCTTCGGCACACCGGAACACCCACTCCCTGGACCCGCATCTCAGCATCTCCAAGGCAACAGTTACGACTGCGGATGGTTGTATGCGTGTAGTATACTTTTATCCACCAAAAAAAAAAAAAAAAAAAAAAACATCTCCAAGGATGCTTCGCGGCATTGGCGTCGGCACCTTCGATGCGCACGGCACGCCGCGACCCTACACCAAGGAAAAGGCGGCTGGGAAATACTCTCACCGGCACGACTCGAAGAAGAAACTCTCGGTGGCGGAAAGAAGAGGCATTGGCGCGACGCGAAGCTGAGGAGCTTCGTCAGAAAAGCGTCGCCGAGGCGCGCGGAACGCTCGCCTGGGAGAATGAGGAGGACAGTGCTTCCAATGAAGGGGGGTGGGGGAGCACCAGCGGATGGGGAACGAGCGACACGGGCGGATGGGGCGCCGCAACTGGCGGCAACACTGGTGGATGGGGAGCAGCAAACACCGACACCACTGGAGGATGGGGCGCCGCATCTGGCGGCGAAACCGGGGGTTGAGGCACCTCTGGCGAAGGCTGGGGAGCTTCCTGCGAGGACCAAGGGGGGGAAGAAGAAGCAGCCGAAGAAGGCAGCAGCACCTGCAATTGTTCCTCTTGGTCGCCCACCGCGCCACTTCGCACCTGCCTTACCTCCACCTGACCTCCAGCCGGAGCGCGATCCTTGGGGAACCATCGATTGGGGCAACGAACCATCCACTCCGCGACGCACCGTCTACGGACCTGCTCCCGAGCTGCGCGAGCCGATATTAGTCCTCGGACAATCCCAGGGACTAACATCCCCTATTCCATCATCCGCGACAGGGAATTCCTCGCCCTGATGCTAACGACTTCGAACGAAGAAGGAGAAGAAGATGAGGAAGCAGTTGGCAGCACCTGTTCAAGCACCTGACGAGTGATCTCATAGAAGCACGCGCGCGAATGCGCACCTCTGGATCCGCGCCGACGATGCGCTCTGGCATCAGCGCCTTGTCACCCCTCGCGCGTCACACTTGAGAACTGCATCAAGGCTGGCGTATTCGCACCAGGCACACTCCCGCACCCTGACGGCTCCGAAGTAAGAGGCGGAACCCACACACCGCGCACCTGCACCATCTGCCCC